>VWZF01006911.1:265937-316043 GCA_013396755.1 Sclerurus mexicanus
GCACTCGGGCTGCCGAGGCGGAGCGGGGCGCTGCTCGCCTCGGGGCTCCGTGGGGACCACGTTCCTTCTCGCCCTGCCGGGGGACGTGCTGCTCCAGGTACCCTCCTCGCCAGCGCTGGTGCTCGCCAGGTGCGGCCAGCTCTCGCTTCCCCCTGTTCCTGATGGGGAGGCTTTTCCCCCCGCGCCCGGCAGAGGTGCCGCTTTCCTTTCTGGGGAGGAGACCCACCTGGGTTTGTTCCGCTCCCTTTTCGCCTCCCCCATGGTCGTTTCTCCGTGCAGGATGGAGAGACGTTTCCATTTCGGTATGACGCGGCGGGGAAGAGGGGGGACCCTCGGTAGCCAGGGCTCGGGAGATGCCCCTTCCTCTTCCATCCTCCTCCTCCTCACCCTGGCACGGGCATTTGAGTGGTAACACTCCCGTGCCGGCTTCTCGTCTGCCCCTTCTCCCAGGGCAGGGCGGTGGGAGCGGGAGATGTGTGTGAGCGAGGACACAACTGTTACACCTTTTGTCATCAAGACAAAGAACTTCATCTCGCCGTGTCCCTCCCTCTGGGTGCATATTGGCAGCACCTCAGCCACTTTGCACTGCTTCCCGGAGATGCTTCACAGGGAGATGCTTCATGAGGATTCGGTGTGGCCCTGACCTGCCCTTTTTTGTTGTTGTTGCCAATTATGATCGTGCTGATAAAAGGACATGTTGATATGTTTCCAAAGTCTCGTGGTTTGCATTCCTGAAATTGCTGCAGCATTCTTATTTATTTATTTAATTGGAGGGGTGGGGGCATGACAACAGGAAGGGGGTATGTTTTTGTAGTTTATTTTAGTTGTTTGAGAGGTAGGAGATCACTGCAATTGCAGCACTGTAGTGTGGAGTATATTAACCAATGCTTTCTCCCCCTGTCTTGTCCTCCAGTCCTGCAGCCTTCACTTCATCTACTGTGTGAGGAATGATGATTCCATGAGAGAACTTCCTTTTGATTGCCTGTCTCCTGTTATTGCATGCTGCTCCCGTCCACTGATGAGCCATTCAGCTGTTCTGGGATTTACCGTGAAGAAGGGAGAGGCAGAATATGAATTGTAGACATCCCATCAAGTTCCTCACGCACTGTTTTTACTGTGTCTGTATATAAATCTGCTATTATCAAGCACACACACTCTTAAACCTACATTGGTATTCAGAATTGCTACTGTGTAAGAAGACTGGTATTTCTCACCATCATGGCTTCAGTTTGGAAAAGACTGCAGCGCGTTGGGAAACACGCATCCAAGTTCCAGTTTGTGGCCTCTTACCAGGAGTTGATGGTCGAGTGCACCAAAAAATGGTAAGAAGCAGCTCATCTTGCTGCACAAATGGTGGAGTAAGCTGCTGGTGGTGAAATAGGAAGGATGTTGCTCGTTTTGTGTTGTTTGGTGTGTGCGCATGGCTCTTGCATCCCTTTACCTTCTCTTGCTTGCCCACTGCAGAGACAGCTGAGTGGGGGGCTTGTCTTTTTCGATGAGTGCTTGCTTTGCTGTATGGTTGTCCTGGACCTGCTGATTTTGTTCTCTACTCTGATTTTCAAGGCTGGCATTGTTTTTACCTTGCAGAGGAGGATGCATTTAGTATCTCAGCATTTGTGACTTTTGTGACTTAGTGGTGTGATTTTGGTTGTTGGTTTCATCGTATGCTGTGTCTTGGTTTGGTTTTGTTTTGTTTTTTTAAAAAAACTATTTCCCCTGAGCTGTTTTCCAGCTGTCAACTCAACTCATGATGATGAGTGTTACCTACTGACACTGTTTTTACCTTACTGAGGCATTTGAGACCAGTCCTGGAGATGGTAGCGTTGGGATATCTGGAGTGGATGCCCATTTTGATTTTTGACTTTCTTACCTGAAGAGGTCATGTTTCTCCTTCTCTTCCTTGTTCCTTTCCATCTTTTAAGGGGAGGAGGCAAGAGACAGGTCCTTGGGACTAACCTTAAGGTATCTGTTTAGTCAGACAAGAATTTTGTGCAGTGGTGGTCCAGTTGGATGGCTTTGGAGCCAACTAGACAGCAGTTAATGGTTAATGTTGTGGGTCTGGCACATCTTTCCTTTGCAAAATGAGCTTAAATAAATCTGCTAGGGAACACTAGAAGCAGCTTTTAAATAGTCAGGGAAAGGTCTCCATTATACAAATACTTAACTGCTGTTTTATGTGTTTGGAATATTGATGTTACTGACATAATTCCTCACATTAGTGTGAGCCTGTAGTGTCAGGGGATGAAGAAAATACTTTCCAGACCTCATGGACTGAGATGTTCAAATTGCCATGTAATAAACTGCAGCCTCCTTCCTAATACTTGGCCTTTCTTCTTGTTGGCAAGTTTGGCACTTGCATTGGCTGCTTTCACTGGTTATGAGTAATTGCCTCTACAAATTTAAATTCTATCTCCTGGAGAAGGAAATCTCTGTCAAATGTGCTGGAAGGCTGCTCGCTGCTCTCTCTTAAAGGAACACTGTCAGGTTAAACATTTGGGGTTTTTTTAGCAAGTTATCTTCATTCCTAAAATGTTTTGAAATACTGTTGAAAAACAGAATTGTTTTGGAGGTTGAACTTGCTTTCACAGAGTAAACTACAAGTAAAAATGTTGTAGAAGATGAATGAGACTGTCATGATTATTTTGTGGGATCTACTGTCCCAAAGAGGCCAAAGAGTTTTCCACAGTAATTTTGGTTTGTCAGGTTTATTTCAGCAGTTGGGCTTATTACTTTTTATGTTTTGTTTGCATTAACTAGCCCGCTTTAGCTTTAATTTTCACTTTGATTCACTCATGTCTTGAGACTGCAGAACGCTTCAGCACTAGAGTATGAATTCTGCAGGGTAATGTTCACATTGGAATTGCAGCTGACTTTCGCTTACTTCAAGAAAAAGTCATACACAGAAGTTCTCTTATTGAGAATCTTATTATATCAGAAACAGCTAGCTTATTGGTTAATCATAAATGAGAGTGCCCACCTAGCAAAATGCCTGTGTGTGAAGTAGTGAAACAGCCTTTCAAAACCTCAGATATGCAACTAATTTTTTAAAAATAGGTCATCTTTCTGAACCTTCATTTTATGTTCTTGAATTTAAATGTAGGCAAGATCCTTGCTTGTGTTGGTTATGAAAAAGCAGCAGTATGGTGGTGAAATGTGGATGAATTGTAGGAAAAATAACAATAGGGAAAAACATCACTCGCACGTTCCTTTGATTGTAGGCTTTTTGATTCTACTTCCTCTTATTTGGAGAACCTTAAAAAAATGTTTTTTAAGCATGCAAGCTAAAATAGTATATTTCTGCCATAAGTCAAATTTCATAAGTCAAACTTCAAATGAAGGGGTAAATATTTATTTATTTTGAGAGCCTTCAACTAAATCTTTCCTTACTTTTGGAGAAGGTACAGTTTTTGTACATACTGACAGGATCACTGCTTCATCTGTGTCTGAGTCTTGTCTCTGGGTTTGACCCATGTGAATACAAAACAGGAGAAATGAACTCCGTATGCTGCTCTTGCTGAAAACATTCTATATATATTAAGTGTCAGTGCTGTAGTCTGTAGTTTGTTTGATTGAAATATAGTAAGCAGTAAGTTATTTTAATGTACTGGCATTTTAACAATGCAGTGTTTCTGGAGGAAAAGAATGCTCCATTCGTATTTTAAAATAAATGACAACGCAGTCATAAATACACTGGAACTGAGAAGTGTCTGTGAGCAAGGATTGTGCATGACCAAAACAGGCTGTGTGCCTCTTTGTGAGCTGCTATCTTCTCTTAAGACCACATTTGTCTGACTCTTCAGAAAACAACTTGTGTGTTAGAATATTTTCGTACCGATCGTGTATGGTTTGCAATGTTGGGTGTGTTTCTGGTTGGCTTTAATACTTTGTCTCCTCTGGACTTCTATTGATTTGAGTTTGTTGGTGGTTTTGTTTTGTTTTTTTTTTAAAAACTTAGTGTTTAAAATAGCTCCTGCCCTTTTTTCTGGAGTTGCCCTGGCTGTTGGGAAGTTGCTACCACTCTGGTGTTGCTGCTTCAGTCTTTTAAAGGATTAGCTCTAGGTACAGCAGCATTTGTCCAGATTAGGCCAAAACCTCCTTTCTTTGCTTTTTTTTGCTTTCTACAATTTGTGATTCTTGTCCCTGCTAATGATTAGAGACAGCCACTCTCAAATGATTGCTTGCATTGGTGGTGTGTTTGGGGGGAGACAGGTTGTGATGGAGTGTCCAGTGTTGTCACTGTTCCTTATTTTTCAGATAATTAACAGGACTGAGTCACTTCTGTGGCATTTTGGCAGCTCCCACTGACCCAGACCTAATTATTGTAGCTGCTCAGTACCTCTGAAAAATTGAACAGTTGGTTTATTTAGAACCTTTCATTAAAATAAATAAACAAACAAGTGTAGTCTTGGTCTTTAATATGGATTAGTGACTTCTGCTACCGTGAAATCAAAATGCTTTGCGTCAATTGTATAAGCACTTGATTTTTTTTAAAGGTGCTTGCTTGGAAATGCTGAGTGTGTCATCCTCCATTTACCCTTGGAATAAGCCAGGGCAGCTCAGGATTTTCCACCCAGCCTCACCAGTGAACTGCAGTCCTGGCCCGAAAGGACTATGCATGATAGAAGAGAGTTAATTTAGTGCTTATCCTCAGTGCAGAGTCATTGAATAAAACCAGAAATCTCTCTCTCATTTTGTTTAGGCTTCCACAAAAAAAGCTGTGTTTACTGCTCTGTGCTGTCAGAGCAGACTGGTTTTCTGTGGGATAGGAGCGTTCTGGGCATCACTGGCAGGCGTAGTGCTGTGACTTATGAAGGGCACCCAGTTCAGTTGCCTGAACATTGGTGCGTTTGGGTTTACTGCCAGTCCCAGCTGCCAGTTTGGAGAAGCCCAGGTCTCCTGTTGATCCTGTGTGGAGCCTGCCAGCCCAGCATGCATCTCTTGTGTACCCTGGGGCTCCCCAGCTGCTGGAGGCCTCTGCTCAGGCAACTGGGTCAAGGCTTGTCTGAGATACAGGCTCAGCAGGGGAGGCTTGCAGGAGGAAAGTTCTCCTTTGGACAGAGATCAGTTCTAGTACTTGCACCTGAAGCTCTGATAGCCGTTTTACAGAGCTGCTGAAACACCTAATGAAGAACACATGAGCTCTCTAGGGTGGCTTTTGTTTCCTTATTGTTGTGTGATACCTTGCAAGTCAAGGACTCAGTAGAGGCTTCAGGAGTAATATTGACTGTTTTCCACAGAGAGTGGCTTAACTTACGGACCTGAGGTTGCCAAGTTCCTAATATGTCTTGTCTTTAAGATGCTTTTATGAGCAAGAAAGTTGCTCACTTCAACGTAGGTGCTAACTGCTTATAAAGGCTGGAAAAGAGTAAACGTAAGCTTTTCTACAGGATTTGTGTTCAGGAGTTGCTTTAGAGATAAAGAAATATGTTCTTTTTATGTGCTGTTTGTAATGTCTCTCTTCTACGTGAACTGCTTTTACTTTTAAATCCTGCTTAAAACAGCAAACCGTGGTGTTCTGAAAGGGTTAAACTTTTCTTATGTTTAAAAGCCTTAACTGAAGACAGGTTTCATGTCCATGAGGCAAGTTGCCTATTTTTATATCGATTAGGTATGGTCTGAAGTAGGTTCTCTATTTTCAAATATACATCTTTCTCCTTTGGAAATGAAGTAAGGCTTAATCTTTTTTTTTTTTTTCCAAAAGGCTTTAGCCATCTGTTTTTCTCTTCTATTGTAGTTTCATAACTGGATGCTGCAGGAATCTTAAGATTTGGCATGCACTGTGCATGAGAGAGAGAAATGAGCTTTCTGAGATTCCATGGTTCACACTGATCTGCTTGCCTTCTGGTTGCTGCTTTCCAGTAAACTCATCAGTGCTGAAGGCCACCAAAAGAACTGGAGTTAAAACTGGTTGCTGTAGAAATCCTTGGTTTCCTGTACAGGGTCAGGATGTCACATTGCTCAATTTTCTTGCTTTGCATGGTTGTTAGAGGGGATTTTGTGAGTACTTAAGTGCTTTTAATTACAAAGAGTCATCATATTGAATCTCTTTGAGCTAGTTTTGCTGTGAAACGTGCTTTTTTGTCATGGGCTTTCTCTGCTGAGTATTTGATCAGGTTGGGGTGAGGCAGGTGTACTGTAACACCATGGTCAAGGAAGGCACCATGCAGTTTCTCCTGTGTTTTAGCTTCCGTTCTCCACAATGAAATTATATATACAGAATTATAAGGATAGATCCTTATACTTTTCATTGAGGTCTGATTCCACACCAAATAATTTCCATTTGCAAATACACTTCAGCATTTTCTTTTCCAGTTTTGATTGAGGACTTTTTGAGGGCTTAAATTGTGTGTCAGACGTTTTCCAAATAGTCAACGTCAGCTACCTTACAGCTCTCTTGTCCCTTTCTTTCTGCAGTCAGTTAAAACACTCTTACTGTTCACACACAAAAGCGGTTCTCCTCTGTCACCTTGCATCTCTCTTCTTTGTATCCAAAAGAAAATCCATGGTTGCAGAAACATAGATTTGCTCCTTTGGCTTTTCTGCCTGACTTCTGTCAGGAAGGTTGTCTACCAATACTGACTCTTTAACGCCAGCTGCTTTCCTTCCCTACCTTACCAAGCTCGCCTCCTAGCTGTTTTTACAGCCTTGGATCCATTCCATGGACCACAAGTTAGGAATTTCTTGTCAAAATTGTTGGCTGCACGTTGACAGCAAACGGATTTCAATGGGAAAGGTATGGGTATATATGAAATCCTTCTTGCTGTTGACTTTTTAGGTTGTCAGTGCTACATACTTAGAGCCATTTTCTGTTTGCAACAACTTTTTGAGAGTATTTGTAACTCTGCATCCAGTTCCTAAAAGACAGAGGCAAGCACAAAGTTTAATATCTGTAAGGTAGAAAGATTTGTGTTTAGCATAAATGCTTGTTCTGAATTTTATTTTTCTCTGAGAGACATAATTCTTTTCAACAATTCTGTGATATTCATTACTGTCCTAGCATTAACAAAAATAATTATTGAAAGCAGAAAATGTTAATTATATCCAGGTGTAGACAAATCTAATCTTAATGGTCAGTTATAGGGGTGAGGCTGTTTCCTTGAGTGAATAAAATACACTAAGTTGTGTTTGAACGCAGCCTTATTTTTTGAGAGGGAAACTTCGTGTGTGCATAACTTCCTCACAGAGCTTTTGGAACAAATAAAACCTTGCTGTGTTCCTGCAGGCATTCTGGTGCACACATGCAGTAAAGTACGTGTTCTGTTTGTTTGAACCCAGTGGACTTGAACTGCAATAAAGATTTTTTTGAGGTTTTTTTCAGGATTGGGTCCTTGTGAGTACTCTTTTCAGCTCTTTGTGTTATGAGGTTAAATGAAATGAAATATTATGACATTGTGTAGGCCTCATCTGTGCTGTCCTCAGTCTCTTCGGTTGCTGAGGCTGTATAGTGCCAGTCTGCTGCTTCAATTAGTTTTTAATTGGTTGGAGAGAGCTGAAGTCCCTTTCACAGTTTAGTGTGAATAAGGAGAGGAGGAGGAGGAGGCTGGTAAGGTTGACTAAATCTGAGGAAACCCTTTCTATGAAACAAACCCTTCAGTTACGGTAGTAAAAGCATTCTGCTTGGGTGGCTTTCTGAGAATATAGGGGCGGGTGTGTGTGTTTACTTACTTCTAAAAGCTTTCCCAGTTTACTCTGAGGAGAGTGTGTGAAGTGTGTGTTTGTTTCCCTTGCCCTTCTCTCTCCTTTCGCTCCTTGGGTTAGAAGCTGGCCCTGGCAGGCTCTTTGCTACCTTGTGGGACACTCCTGAGCTACCCCTCTCCACAAAGTCCGTCTTGTATGTCCTGAAGTGGACTCTGAAACACAGGAACTATGCAGTTGAACTTTTGTTCCTTATTTTAAGATATGCAAAGAGCAATAGGGTAAATAAAGCTGTCCTTGTTTCCTTCCTCTTCCTCATTTGAGAAGTGCATTTCTGCAGTATACAGTTTCTGTAAGTGCATCAGAGCCTCTCATCTGGGAACCTGTGTGTCTTGGCAGTTGAGGTGTAGGTAGCTGAGGCTTTTGGCACCTGGAGAGGCATCGCAGGGACTTGAGAACTGTGGGTTAAGCATGAGCTAAAATTAGCAGAACCATAACTAACATTGCTGTTGTCTAAGGCTCTGACTCATGAGGTTTTCTGGATTCAAGAGTGGAGCGAGATGTCGCTGTCCCTAAGTAGTAGTGGTTTTCTGCCCTGAAGCAGAGGTAGGGTGACAGTGGGGCTGTGTGCTGTGTGAGTATAAATGCCAGCAACTTCAGGTCTGATTTGCGAGGCGAGGCTGAGCTGCAGCAGTTGAGGAGCCTGCACACCTCCCTTATGCTGCCTGGTGCAGCGGGGAGGAAAATCTGCCTGAGCGGTGAGATGAGCCACAGCTGCAGGCAAGAGCATCTTAAAATGCTTCAGCTAAATCACCCAGATCCTGAGTCAGTGCCCTGTGCTGTCACTGTAGGGCTTCAAAACACACAAGCTTTTGAGATGAATCAGAAGTGCGTGCCCTTCTGAACTACTGCCTGCAAACCTGTAAAAATGAGCAGTGCAGAAGTAATTCTTGCTCGCCTGTTGAGGTTCTCTTTGTAGTGGAGAGTCATTATTGGGAGTTCTTTTTGTTTTATTATTATTTAAGAAGACTTTCTAGAGCATTATGCCAAAGCTATGGGCAGCCTTTGCAGCTGTTTAACTGTCTGCAGCTGCTGAACTGCAGTCTCTGTGGCTCTATGTATTTATTTTAGCACAAGCTGGTTTGGGGTTTTATTTCATGAACACACTTGGTCTCCTGCAGTCATTTTGTGGGCTTTGTTTTGAGTGAGCTGCTATATCAGCTTAACAGCACACTAGCAGGATCTGACCTTTCTTTTCTAATGGATCTGTTTTGGAAAATGACTTTGGTGCTGACCAAACATCACAAGGGCAAAATAATTTCTAGTTCCAAGAACAACTGAATTACAGCAATCCGGGGTATTTTGAGACTGTCTCATATCACGCCAGTTTTGGCTCCCGTATTACCGTGGTCCATATTCCTCTGTGCCACCTCTGCAAGTGCCTGTAATGACCAGTCATGCTTCATGTTCACTGCCTTCTTGTTCTTCACCCAAGAAGGAATGTCTGCTTCCTTGCAGCTGTTTGATGGGTCGGAGTTCTCTGGGGCTGCCAGGTGGGTGGCGTTGGCTGTTGCGGTGGAGATGTGTATTTTGATGGGCGTGCAGCTTTCTTGGGAGCTGGATATTCATCTCCACCTGTTGGGACAAGCTCCACCAGCTTTTGCATAGGCCAGGCAGACAAAAGGCATTCCCTAAGTCAGCTCTGGGCTTTCCATTAGATATGTTGCTTGCCTGATGCCCCAAGATTATAATTGTCTTGACCTTTCTTTAGGGCTAAGACTAATGCAGTGGGTGCCTTGTGCTTTTACATCCAGTGTCGTAAACTGACTTTCCCCTCCCAGCTGTGCTTGGGAAGAGTATTTGTATAGCCAGTACTGTCAATATCAAAAGCTATATTAAGTGAAGTAATTGGAGACTCTGAATCACTGAATACAGTTGACAGCACATTGTACGCTGCCACTCAATATGCGCTGTGAACTTCCTTGACTTTCAGTGACTGCTCATTAAGTAAACTCTGAATCCCTTTGTTTTTTTATGCCAGTACATAGGAAGAGATTTGAAAGAACAGAAAAAGAGCTGTCAAAACTTCTCTTTTCCAGCAAAGATCTAACTCAGCTGTAAATTTCCAAACCAACCTGTTGCTGTTTTATCTGTGGCTGATTAGCAGAGGACTTAACCTTGACAGCTCCTGGTGATTCCTGACATTATAGCTGTGGAGTCACAGCTCTGGCTATGCAAGGTGGGCAGGTGAGCAGGTCTGTTTGGCTGTTTCTTTTGTAGTTGTGCCTGTCTTTCATCTAGTTGTGTCTCTTGGAAAATTGATTTAGTGGTTTGTCTCTTCCTGTAGGTTATTTGAGCAATAGTTGTATAAAGCTGTGAGAAATTTCAAGAGAAAAGGATTTTTGAACTCCTGTTTTCTCCTCAAGAGCAGATCTTAACTGGGTAGAGTACTTGGAATACTCTTGAGTGAGTGAATTCCCCTCGCTTTCCTTTATCTTTGACATGTAAGAAAATTTTAAGAATGAGAAAGTCCTGACCCATTTTTCACCACTTCCTCTCATACCACAAAAATCGAAAGAATTTATAGCTGTGTTACTTGGTTTTGAGGCATATTTGGGATGGCTTCTGTTTACTTTTAAGACTTTTTGAAAGATGTTTTTTTAAAAAATGTAGAACAATGGTGTTTTCATCCCCCTTTTTGGGCTTTATGCATGTAGAAAAGGGAATTATTAGTCATAAGCTTTGCTTTTATTTTTTTTTTCTTTATTTTCTTGCTAACATTGCTTACTTTCTTCCCTTTAGACAGCTGCTTTGAGCTCCAGTGTCTACATATCTTTTTAGGATGCCAAAACATAGACAATCTTAAAACAGTAAAGGAATTATTTTCTTTCCCATTGATTACTTTTTTCTTTTTGGTAAACAGGATTTGATTTTTTTTAAAATTTTGAACTGAAAGATCACAAAGAGTAATCTTAACGCTCTGAATTCTCATAGTCACTGATGTCATAGAGGGATTTTTTTGATAGAGGATTGAGAAAGTGTGTGATCACACACACTGCTAGAATGGTAACCATATGGTGCTTGAGACATGATGCCTCCTTTAATCCATGGTTGCAAGGCTGTCTAGTCAACTGGATGGGAAAGGGCAGCTCTTCTTTCCTGTCTCCACGTGTCCTTTCCTTCTTTTCTGGGGTAAATGCTTTGCCAGCCGAAAACTAGCAGCTGCACGCAGGACAGTGCTGGAATATGGTCATACAGAGAGCTTGGCAAAGCTTGGGATGAGGGGACTGCCGCTGACACATCGTCTGCTACCTGTAGCAGCCCACTGTGCCACACTGCTTTCTTAAAGCTGCCTTAGTTCCACACCAACACTGCTGTCACTTCTCTAGAGAATGAGGGCAGCCCTTTTCTCTGGGCATACAACACTACTGTGGTTGGTTATGACAAATTAACCTGCCGGGCTGTTGTTTTTGAACCTTGGGCCTCTCCCTTGCTTTATAGCTTTGCTTCTTAGGGGAGAAGTCCTTTCGTGATGTTAAAATATGCCTAAATTTTCTGTCTGGCCAGCAAATTCAACCTTGCATTGGAGAGTTTCAGCAGATAATTTCAACCAAAGTTTTTTGGGGTGGAAATCTCCAGCTGTTTGTTTCCATGGGTTTTGTGATAAGGGGCCTTTGGATAGAAGAGTCTTGGTCAGACCCCATGGCTGCAGGTAAAAAGCCTTTAACTTCATCCTTTATTAGACACTGGAGAACCTGCAAGGGTGAAAGCTGCTGGCAGCTCGACCTCCCTCCCTGTGCCTGGAACTGTGGGTTTGTGTCAGTTTGTGCTTCCACGTGGCCATTTGTGCCAGTGTATTTTTGGAGCAGGGAGCTGCTAGATACATTTCTGTGTTTCTCTGCTCCCCATCTGTTCCTGTAGCCACCTCCTGCTCTAGCTGCCTCGGGAGAAGCTGTGTTGCAAGGGAAAATGGCCGTAAAAACAGGCGTTTACCTGTGTTTTCAATGTGTGGGTTACCCAGTCCTGGTGCTTGGTGTTCGTCTTACCCTCATCCGTATTGTTGGTAGCATGGCTAATGTTGTAGTTCCATGGCAGATAATATTGCAGTCCCTCTCTCCTGTCCTACTGCTGTACTGGGAAACAGGAATACAGCATTTTTGCCTATAGATTCAGTCTTGTTGTCCGAAGTGGACCCTAATAAAGCATTTGCAGCACACAAAGTCTGCTTCCTCCTGGGTAAAAGAAGTGCTGACTTCAGTAAATGAATTTATTTCAAACAAACTTGTTCTTGGGGAACTAGATCATGTGCTGTAAGGGGGAAAATGATACTACTACTTTTAGCAACAGTTGTTAAAAGGAGGATGCTTACTTGATTTGTAATTAATGATGAAGTCAACAAACTACAATTTAAAAAATAAAATAATCTTGAGCTACTCTTGACTATAGCAAGACTGCAATTTATCCTGATTTGTTTGTGTTCACCTCCTTGTGAGAACTGTGTCTCTTATGCCTGACAAAACCTCATTAAGACCTAGGGAAGCAGAAACCTGTTGCCTTGTTACCCTCACAGAACCAGTGTCCTGCCCTCCTCTTCCTCCTGTGCTGTGCCATAGATGAGGTTAGAGAAGACTTAGTATGTGTTCTGCAGGGTTAATTTCTTCTTTGCTGCTATAGGAAGCCTTCTAAAATAGTCAGCTTTGCAGGTTTTTCATGGGATATTTGCTTGTCTCATTTCAGCATTGCTTAGAGATGGGCAGGATGGAGTGTGAGCTGAGCTGAGCTGATGGGGAAGCAGGGGGAGTGAGGAGCAGAACATGAGGCTTTTCTCCCTGGTTGAATGTCTTCTGGTCTGTCTGTACAGAGTATACAAGGCAGATCCTACTGGGTTTGGAGATATGAAAACAGTGACCTAAATATGAGCAACCAGTGTGTGTGAAGCAAAAATAATTATTTCAGGGAACAGTCACAGAGCTTTTGTGTGCTTCTGTCGGCGTCAACTTGTTGATTAGCATGGGTTTTATTGCTGTGGTCTCAACTTCTTATACTGAACATCTCTTACAGCAAAGAAATTAGGGTGAGGAATCACTTCTGGAAGCTGGTAACACATGACAGAGAAGTGTCACCTGTGCATAATATGTACAAATATATGTATGTGTGTATATATAAAATCAATGTGTGTTGTTGAACCATGGTAAGAGGAGAGAAGGCCTGGATGCTGATGATGAATAGCAGAAGGAGTGACTGTAAGGGACAAGATCTCGTCCAACCTTGGTTACTCTGGGAGAATCCTAGGTGTGCTGTGGTGCACATGGGCTGAGCAGGGCCAGAAATCTCACTTTCCTTAAAACCTCAAGCCATCTCGCTGGTAAATTAAGCAACTTTGAAATAGTGAAGTATTGTATGTTACTGAAATGCTCAACATTGTAGTAACCCCCAGGCCTGTATTTTTCTGTTGAATACAATTCCCATAATCAGCTGTATTCAAATTGTGTGTTTTATTTAGACAGATGTTTGCTGACCCAGGCCATGTAGAATTCTTACAACAAAGTGTGCCCACTTTAAAATGGGAACTTAAGTGTGTCATGAGCTTCCAGACTTGATTTTGCTGAACAAGCAATATGCACATATGTGTGCTTGAACCTTGTCTATATAACAGACTCCACTGTTGTACTGTGCCTTTGCAATTGCATGCCATGCAGCATCTATTCTTCCCTTGTAGGCAGAAGGCAACCATACAGAAGTATGTTAACTAGAGATATTTTCATGGAATAGCTGCAAAGCTAGTTTAAGCACTTCTCTAGCAAAATAAAGTGATTTATATTTCTGATTGTACCAGAGGAACTGTTGTGGTTAGGAGTCACTTCCCTAACTGAAGCAGACTTCTCGTCACAAAAACTGTTCTTAGCAAGCCTTGATTATAAAAACTATCATTGTGTCCCTGTTTTTGTTAAGGGAGGAGTAATCCATTGTTACTCAGATCCCCAAGTCTGAACCCTAAACCCAGCAGTGCAGGTCACAGGACAGGGCAGGACAGGTGGTGGCTTTGGTACTCTCTGCTCAGCCGGCACTGATGGGAATAAAACAGAAATAAGGCTTTGCCAAACACAGATACAAATGTTTCACCTTCGTAATTAATAATAATCACAGTTCTTTGAGAAACTGTTTTAAAAGGGAGGTTACATCTTCTCTTGGTTAATGCTAATTAGGATTGCACCTCTTTTTGAATGAGTGTTACAGTAACAATCATATAGTGAAAGAAGAAATGTAAATGTAAAGTGTTTCAGGCATTCTTTTTGTGCTGAATGAAAACAGACTTTATTATTTGAATATTTCTATTTTAAGACAAGTAGAAAAAGTCTAGGTATTGTTTGATATTAAAAAACCTCCAAGTATTCTTTTATTATTCTTTTATAACGTTTTGTAAGATATAGCTTTGTAAATAAAACTGCATTATATGTCTAGCCTTCCCAAATGCAGTTTCACTCAGTTCAAATTGCTGTCCTGGTGTCTTCAACCTGATGCACCCTTTTATTGCCATCATGTTGTATTTTCCTTCTCTGTGTAAGTGGTTTTCCATATTGGTGCCGTGTGCCAGTTCCCAGGTGGTTGATGTGAAAAGGGAAAGGATAATGCGTTATACACAAAAAGAGCACTTATATACTCTACCACTTGGTGCATCTGTATGCAGTTACAGGAGGATAAGTACTTATTGACAGCTTAGGCTTTTTGAGATGATTATTGTATCAAAGCATGATCTCTCTCTATTTGAACCTGAAAAGTTGGCTTTGTACATGTGTACAGTGGGAGTTTAATTTTCCTCTATCCCAATGCATCTAGTCACAGCAAAAAAGTTGCACACAGGGCTCTCTCTCACTACCCAGATGTATCCAGAAGCTGCAGTGTTTTTTTGAGAATACTGAAACTAGGAGAGCTTGCAAAGCTATCCAGGCTTTCAGTTGTTAAAAGTTATTTAGTAGTAAAAGTTATTTTTGTTCCTTACCTAAATAGTTCTGGGTCAGTCTGTTTAGCACCTGCCTTTTGTTCAGAGCAGACTCGATAAATTCTGTGCATTTTTTCCTATGTAGGTATTTTTGACTTGGAGGGTGAAATAAAGTCTTTGCTTCTCAGTCTACGAGAGTGTGGCCTATGGTAGAAATAAAAGTTAAAAAATCTTAGTTTTGCACTAGGTTTCCATTCAGCTTCCCTTGTAACTGTGCAGACAAATCATCTTTCGTATCACTCCCTAATTTATCTGCACAAATTATCTTTCATCAGCTCTTCTACGTTTTAGGTTCACAGTTACTTACAAGTAGGATTTATGTCTCCTGTTAAGGGCCAGGTGGTATTAGCTCTTCGTTCTTGTGGTAATGATGTAAAACTACAAAATGACACTTTGCTGTATGGAAAGAGGTATAAAGTGCTAACAATTTCTGTGCACAAAAACTCTGCAGCCACATGGCTCCATTATTAATTCAGTCTTCCAAGACTGCTTTGTGATAGAGAAATATGACGCCCATTTTATGTCTCTGAAACTGAAATACAGATAAATTGTGCAGAAGGTGCAAGAAACCCTCTCTGTACTGATAGAAATTGTATGAGCACAGATTTATGAAATCAAGATACTGCATAGCTGAGGAGCATGTTATACTTCACAAATTTAGAAAAGTGCCCCCCCTTCCTCTTCCCAATATGAATCATGTTAGTAATAAGATTGTTTACAAGTGTGTTTGGTCATAGGGAGTCAGAGTGGAAAGTGTGTCAGAGCAGAGTATTGAGGTAGAGCAGGACCAGGAGTTCATGAGAAAAATGGGACTGGTAATTCTGGAGGGGAGATGACCACATGATCATTGATCTACAGTTACTGATGCAGGAACATCAAAAACCTTAAGGAATGTTTTTGTTTTGGGGAGCATTTTTTGTTTTCTATTTGTTTTTCTCTGAATGATGTGTAATTAAGAGTATGTGTAATGGGTAAATGTCAGTGGGGAAGGCAGTAATTTGTACTAGGCTCTGAGTACATCCTTTCAGGAGTGATGTTTCTAAAATATTTTATCCAGTCATGGTGATACTAGGAAATGACCGTAAGAACCAAGCTCCTCTTCAGCAGAGGTGATGCATGCCTGAAGCATGTAATTGCACTTGAAAGCCTACACGTTGATTGCTGGAGTGCGAAGGGTTCAGGGGACCCACTCTGTTTGTGTCAGATTCACTTGCAAATGGTTTTTAGTCTGTCTGAAGTTCAAACCCAAGTACTGTAAAAGAGGTGTTTATGTAGAAGCTGTAGCGCTAAATGTAGGAAGAGAACTCTGAAGACTTTTGGGAATAAAGCTGATAGGGTAGAGTTCATTACAACTCTAACAAAGCTGTGGCTGCACAGCAGCTTGTAGCTTTATCATTACTGCAGTGTAATCAGAACAGCTGGAATATTCTGCTTAAGCTTGTTGACTTCAATATATACATACACTATCTGGATTAGAATTGCTGATCTCCCCCCTCCCTCCCCGTTACTGTAGAATTTATTCCATAATTTATTTTCTGCTTGGAATTTGCATGATAGCTTTTTCTTTCATATCACATCCATAAAATCAGTCCCAAAATTCAATGCATGTCGAAGAGAGAATGTGAATATGGGGGGTTGTGTGACATTTTATTTCCTACCCGTAAAAAAATGCCAAGAAATCTATGCAGTGTGTTTGTTGCTATTATTTTGCTTGTTCGTTGCTCCAGCCTATCTGTCCTGTGACTTAGTGTAGGAACAGAGAGGATAAGACATTTGAAATATTTACGAGGCTGAACTGCCACATCTGCACTGAGTTTAGTCAGGGACAGACTGTTCTTGCCTATTGACTCTCTTGAGAGAACCAAACCTCCATCACCCATTTCAGAAATGCCAGTCTGGTTCCTGGCTGATTCTTCAAGACCAGAATTGTACAGAAATCAAGTGTTTCACAGGCAGAAGAAAAATGTAGGTGGTACTTCCATGTCTGGTGCTGTTGATAATATGATAAAGCTGGCCACATGTCATCTTTACCGTACTGATTTTTTTTCTCTTGATCTCTTGAATCTTTTTTTCTCCTTTTGGGTGTTTCAGCTGTAAGGTCTCAGGGTACTTGTGATCCCTGTCCATGTCTTAGAAGATGTAAGAGGGCTAAGGGAGAATATTACCGAGGAAAAGAGGGAACCTGCATTCATCTTCAAATCCTGGGGTTGTTTGGACATTGGAGAGGTTTGTTTATGGGAGGTAAAGTGGGAAGTGGTGTGGCCTCACCTTGAACACTGTGTGTAGTTTTGGTCACTGCAATATAAGAAGGACATTAGAGAGAGTCCAAAGGAGGGCAGTGAAGATGGTGAAGGGCCTTGAGGGGAAGCTGTGTGAGGAGTGGCTGAGGGCACTTGGTCTGTTCAGCCTGGAGGAGAGGAGACTGAGGGGAGACCCCATTGCAGTTACAACTTCTTATGGGGGGAAGAGGAAGGGCAGGCACTTCTCTCTTCTCTGTGGTGACCAGTGACAGGACCTGAGGGAATGTCCTGAAGTTGGGTCAGGGGAGGTTTAGGTTGGATATTAGAAAAAAGTTCTTCACCCAGAGGGTGACTGGATGCTGGAACAGGCTCCCCAGGGCAGTGGTCACAGCAGCAAGCCTGCCAGAGTTCAAGAGCATTTGAACAATGCTCTCGGGCACACGGTGTGACTCTTGGACTCACGGTCCTGTGCAGGGCCATGAGTTGGACTTGTGATCCTTGAGAGTCCCTTTCAGCTTGGCATATTCTGTGATTCTGTGAAGTGTTCAATACAAGAGCTTGTCTGTGCTTTGTCCCTCATGTCCCCAGTTTCTGCTCTGCCACCTTCTGCCCTCCTGTTGCTGAGGGACAGGTTTCATTCAGCAGGCAGAGAGCTCTGTTGGGCTGCACTTGGTGTGCTTACCTCAGGGAAAGCTGGTGGCATGTGCCTGCAGGTGCTGCTGGGGATGGGCCACGTGCATCAGACATGGCTCGGACACTTTGGATTTGCTGTGTGTCCTTATGCAAAGGTCTCACGTCTCCGAGCATGGATGTGGCAGAAGCAGAGGACTGTTGTGCTACTGTGCAGAAGTGGAAGTACATCAAGTTCTGGCATACTCAGCTGGCACAAGGAATCCCACCGTGCCTGTTTTGGGGAGCTTAAAGGTTTCTTTGCATTGTTTCAGTGATGTGAGTTGATCTTACAAAAGCCACATGTCCAGCTGTGGTTTACACTGGGACTTCCTAATTTTCTCCAGAACACTCATTTTCGTTGCCTTTGAAGTTTGAGTGGCCCAAAACATTTTTGCACATTAACTGCATTGAAATAAATGAGTAAATTCACACCTCATTTGGTACTATATTGCTTGTCTGGCTGCAGAATAAACAAACACAAACCCTGTATATGTTAAAACTGACCATTACCTGAAAAGCCAGAGCAGTGGGAAGTAAGACTCCCGACTTGCCTGCAGTGAAAGGGGTTAAAGGCTTTAGCCTGCCAGCTCTCCTGTCCAACCTTTGTCCGGGTCAGGTCCAACTGAGAGCTGCAGTGCCGAGGACAGCGCTTGTCATTCCTTGTGCAGTGGCTTTGGGAAAGCAGAGTGGCTGAGGAGGTGTTGGGACTGCATGGGGTAATGTGTGAAACAGCAAGAGCTCACTGTGCTAGCACTCATCTGTCAAAGCTGAAGAAACAAGGATGAATTAACAGATCAAGCTGAGATAAGCGTTCTGGGTAAGGTCTTGTCTATGCTCAGAAAGTGGAAAAGTTAAGGAGGGCTGACTTAAAGCATGTAGTACATAAATAAAGCCTTGCTGAATGCACTCAATTCAAGAGATCTGCTCATCACTGTGGTAGCCTGGGGATCTTAATTTTCCTGAGCATTCCTCCATGGGCCTTCCTGTCTTTGAGGCACTTGTACTGCTGGAGCAGGGATGTGCACACACGTGTGCGGTGCTGGCCCTGCCAAGGCTGGTGTTCCATCTTAATGCTCCAGAAAGAAATATGTCAAAATTTTGCAGCCGTCAACTTTTGAGCCTTGTTTGTTTTAAAGATGAAAAGTGCATTTTATATAAAATATGCTGAAATATGTGGAAAATCTTATTTTGCAGAATCCAAGGAGTTTGTGCACCCACGCATCTCTATTGTCCGTGTTGATGATTCTGCACATAACTGGTTTTCCCCCTCAGTGCTCTGTGTGAACTCTGCACAGCTAAAATTGATTCCCACTCCCTTGATGGTTAGTTTACTGAGTGGATTTTGTTCATTTGGCTTTTTTGACCTTAACTAGGCAAATGTGTTAAAATTCTGATTTGAAATGGAATAATTTACAGCAATTTACCATAATTTCCATCTACTGTAATGCCCTTCTAAAAGCTTGAAATTAAAATTTTTCCTCCTGTTTATCCTCAATTAATATCAGATCCTGCAGCACCTAATTTGATAGGAGGATTGTGCCTTTTGCTGTAAGGACACAGTTCTTCACTTGGCAAACAAGGTCTGTTGCAGTAAGTTTGAGAGGCTTTGTCTTTTACTTTGAGTGGTTGGCTCTCACTTTGCAAGATTAAAAGTATATTTTGCTCCAGAAGCCAACCTAGCCTCCCTTTTTATTCACCTTTCTGCTTCCAAGGAGAGCTGCTCTACATACCAGACACATTTGTGTTTACAGATAAAAAATTTTTGAATTAGAGTAAAATTGAACTCCGCAGTGAGACAAAAACACTTAATCTTTTAAGCTGTGTGTGCTGTGGGAGAGAGGGGCTCTGTCTCTATCCCTTTGCCTCATTTAATGGTACAAGACTGGAATCCAGCTTGTAAGACATCAAATCCACATAATAAAAATTCTGGACAGCATCCAGGTATATCTTCTGTGGCTGAAGATGTTACTTTGCAACTGCCCCATGGTAAGATCCTTCAGCTACGGAAGGTAGCACAAACATGATCAGTTTCACTATAGCATGGAAAGGGTATGGATTCTGTCTGTTATAAAGTGATATAAAATACCAACCATGACAGCACAGAAAGAAAGGAGAGGGCAACATGGTAGCCAAGGTAGTGACCAAAACTAATGTCCAGGTACAAACTTGTATGATGGGTCACAAAAGGCCTCCACTTAAGACTTTGAAGGAGTTGATGCTTGTATCTATGTGTCTTCATTGGAAATGTAAACAAGGAAAGGATGGTGTTCATTTTAACAGTTCAGCAATTCTGGGTGTATAAAGGACCTTGGGGAGTGTCCTCCTGTGGGTTGTTAGTAACCAGCTGTAAAGCTTTTTGAAGGAGAGCAGGTACAGCTTGGTGTGCTGAAAAAATTATGAAGGAACCACTGCTCTGAGTTTCTTCTGCAGGGATGCTGAGGCAAAGGGCTGCCCTGACTCAGTGGTTGGTTTGTGGGAGTGTCTGACTTGAGTTGTAACAGGAAAAATATGATATAGAAAGATTAGTTAAAAAAAAATCCACAAACAGAAAAACCTGGGCTGGCTGAAAGATGTGACTTCCTTGTGCGTTTTCGGCATCAGTACAAATTCAGCAATACTGTAGGTACTGAATGTTTGCTTTTTTAACTGAAAACTGTGCTTGAAACAGTCATATTAAATATGCTGTTGTTTTCCAGCTTAGCTCATCTTGAAATAATTAGATACAGTCTAGTTCACATTGCTGCTAGGCATCTTACAAACAGCAGTTATTGGCAAAATCTGTCTAGGTCCTTAGTTGGTGGTGTTCATAGGGGGTTTTTTTGACCTTGAAATAGAAATGTTTCGTCAATTGTGTCTGCAAATGATGAAGTTTGGTATTTTCAAAATATTCTCCAGTTTTTTAAAAGCCGTAAGATTATTATTTTTTTACATTTCAAAATAGAGAGGTCTTTCAGTTAGGAGTATTTTCTATTTTTTTTGCTTTTTTTGGTTTCGTTTACTGTATCAAGCCCCTAATATTGGCAGGAGGTTTTGTTTGGTCTCTTGAGTATCCATGACTTAACATACATTTTTTTCATAGCCAATACTTGCTGCTGGAGACAAGCCATGAGTGTTACTTTGAGGGCATTATTTAAAAGGCTCAGGCAGTTTTAACTTCCTAAGAATGATGCACATTTTTAGACTTGGGGTGTACAGTTCTAGGGGGAGGAACTGTTGACCTGCAAATAGAAATAATTGGTGTTGTTTTTGAGATTGCCTTCTCTAATCAGAAGTGGTAATTTCTGTTTCAGGAGGCAGCTTGGAAGCAGTGTAACAGCTTAAACAGCTTGAGCGGGAAGAGGAGGAGCCATTCTAATTTTGCAGTCTTTGGAACAGTTATTTATCTGCAAATACTGATCAAGTAATTTCACTTTGTATGGCTATACCTCCATCTTAAACCAGCTCTCAAAAGGCCACCAGCATGAAGTGGGGCATCTCATGGAAAATGATCGTGGCAGTTTCCCTTTCCCTGGAAACCATATACAAAAATTTTTTAAGTCTGGTAATGTTTTCATTAACATGCAAGAAAATCATAGCTTTAATGTTGCCAAACATCTACATACAGCTTACTGCTGCTAAATTTATTACATTGGCTTATTCTCAATTTTTATGTTTTGATGGTCTCATTAAACTTGGACAGGTTGAGGTCTGGAGGTTTTGGAGGTTTTTTGTTTTGCTTAATGTGCAAGTGTGTGACTTTGGTTGGGACCCAAGTTTGAATGCAAGGTTCTTGTGTTTCTCTGTGGTGTTTTGAGGCTGTGGCTGCTTCAGAGATTTCCAGTAGTACATTATTGCAGTTAGTAAAATTTTCTGGTTTTGTGCCTCTGAAGGGTGACAGAAAGGTGTGTTGTTTCTGCTGGTGTCCCAGGTATTGAGGAGTGTTCCTCCCAGTAACTGAGTGCTTTGCTGAAATCAGGTGATTCATAATCCTGTGCTTGGTCACACAGGCAAGGTGATGCCAGAATCAGAGCAGAAAAAGCAGTTCAAGATCTCATATTTGAACACTCCCTGAAAGCGAGTTCATACTTCTTGATACCATGTCTGTTATGGCTGTGGCTGAGAACGCCTGACAATATTTGCAAAGTCTGATCTCCTGGGCAGAGATAGGGGAAAAGAGCTAGGACAGCATGCTGTGATTTCACTAGCCACTCCCACCCCACCCCTCTTTTTTTTTTTCCTGTATGATATTAATTTGCAAATGGAAAAAAAGGCTGCTGACAGATGAGAAATCTTTTAATTGGAGAGCTCACTGTGCATGAGCCAGACGTGCCCGTGTCTCAGAATAAATATGGATTAACTTAGGACTCAGTAAAGTCATCATTTGGAAAACTAAATACAAGTTTGTATCACACCAGCCCTTCCACACTGCTCTTATGGTATGGAAACAGCATACCACAGTCTGCCCCTTAGTTTACTGTGTGTTTGTGTTCTGCTACCCAGTGTTGGGCTACAATCTTCTTTGGCCCGTGATGCCACAGTTTGCACTGTCTTGGTAGCTTCAGGTATATATTCAAGCTTTTCAAACTTACAGAGAGGCAGACTGCCATGTGTCTTAGCATTTGTTTGCTTTTTGTAGGTCTAATGTGAACTTTCTCTTCTAGACAAGCCCTGCAAGCTGGTACCATTCCTCCCATGCTGCCCACTCAGAAGCTCTTAATATGTTCACGCTTTCTGTGTGTCTTCAAATGGTAGAAACTGCTTTGTGTAATCTAAAACATGGTCTTAAGTAATAAAGCCAAACAAAACCCTGGTGCTGTTGGTTTGGAAGGGAGCTTTAAAAGATCCTTGGTGCCAGATTCTTCTACTCCTGCCTGTGTTAAACTGTGATCTTTGGGATGTGTCCGTGGATTGCAAGGAGAGGAAGAGGATGGAGGCATTAATGCACTGTACCTTTTGAGACTTGCTTTGTCTGAGTCCTAATGTAGACACTGGATTTTCTGTGGAACAGAAATAAAAACCCTGTGTATATCTGTGTGAATGCCAGACTTGCTCAGGCAATAAGAGCAGCAAAGATCATCCTCCTCTTTAATTTCTCATGGTAGGCTCTGCAGGATTTCTTAAATCTATTCTAGTCAAATTAGAGGAGGAAGTTTCAGTTTCCTAAAACTGTGGTTTTGGTGAAAGATGCACACTTTTCTGTTCTGCAGAAAAATAGTTTCTTTTCTCTACTGTTTTCAGACTGAAAACCAGAAAAGCCTTCTGTTTGAATGCTATTTGAAAGAGAAGTAAATTATATAAAAGGGAATAGAGTCTGATTAAAACTGACAGTGGTGTGCCAAAAAATCTCTTGCATATTTTTTCGTACAAAAAGATTTCATTTAATGTAGGCATTTGTTTCTGATGGCTTAAAACTATGTTTCAGGCAGCATTCATCAGTCAAAGAGTTTTAGTTTTTGTCATGAGAATACATTTAACATTTATACTTGTAGTGCTTCAAAATAAGAAGAGATGACGCATACTAGGATATCCTCAGTAACTCACATATATAGTTTTACAGAGATACTTTTGGTCTATAGGTAGAAGTATGAGTAGGTCATGGAACAGTGAACATGGAGAGGGGCAGGTGATGTGGGTGCATGGAGGTCTGCCTTCAGCACTGGGTTTCATAGCACATAGGTGGTCTGGCACTTCACCTTCTCCAACCACCTCCCAAATGCACTGTTATGTATGAGGTAAAAACCTAGGTTTTTTCTAACTATTTTGTATTTATTCACATGGCAGTTGCTAGGTCCTGGCTCTGCAGGGAAGAGGGATCAGAGCAGTGAGTTCAGCGGGTTCACTGCAGGTCAGGCCCCAGTGGACTGTGCAGGCAGGGTTTTGTAACAAAAACACATTGATTTGTTACTGTGAAAGTGTAGACAACTGAATATCCTGACAAAGGAACATGAAAAGGAAAATCAGGCATCTGAGAAAGATCTGGCTGCTGATAGTTTCCTGTGGACTTTCCACTGTAAAGCAACATGCTCCACTCTTTCCATTCAAGGTTTGTCTGAATGGCCCCCTTAGCCTGTGCTCCTCCCTGCCAGTCAGCCTGAGCCCCCTGGACTTACCTGACTGGAGAGGTTGGTATTACAAACAAGCTTTCCTTAAGTAGCTCTTGGGTTTTTAGGTGGTGTTTGTTGAGTATTGGGTGGTGTTTCTAACCTGTGGTGTGGTAGGCTGTGTAGAGTAAATGTGTGGTAGGCTATGGAGTGTAAACCTGTGGGCTAGGCATTACTGGAGTAAATGTCTGCTGAAGGGGAGTGTCTATGATTGTAGGAGAGTGAGATAAGAAATCCACTTGGCCCTTCTTGTGCAGTACTCTTAACCTCTCCTTGCAACAGTCAGGGTGAAATTGGACCAGGCAAAGAAAGTTTTCATATGGAGGGCAGCTGGATGTGACATAAAACTCAGGGACTAGTCAAGGCATCCTTGCGTTACTGCTACAAGCATGTTAAACCCCACAATTTCTGAAGACTATCACCAGTTTGTGTATTCTGCAATATAAAATTTTGTCGCAAAAAGCTTTAAGAAAAGATTTTGCTAAATGGTTCTGTAGAGGTTGTTTTGCTCAAGATTCTTTGCTGCAATAACTCCTTGAAAAAATGAGATCAAATCTGTCCTTGCTTCTTGTTCTGAATAATGGATGATCTTGGGCTTTGTTTAATTCAGCTCATTCTGCAAACTTCATTTGTGTTTGGTTTAAGAAAATCAAGTAATCAGCAGTACATACTACACATTCCACTCTCAGCCTTGCAAAAAGATGCTGTGCAGATTCAGTAGGTCTGATTGCACTTGTAAAATAGGTCATGGTGTCTTGCGTTTCCCCTATTTCATTTAAACCAAGCAAAGCCAAACTAGAGCTTCTCTTAAAAAGCAAAGCATAGTCTTGAGATGTGAGTCTTGTAGAGGCCAGTTTGTTTAGCTGCAGATGTACTAAAACCCTAGAATCCATTTCACAGGGAAAATTCTGGTCTTTCAACAGCTTGTGTCATCTTGAAAAAACCTCTAGAGACCTCTGCTGGGAAGAAATGAAGGGGGAATATTCTGTGTTAGAAAGTAAAGATGTAGTAGACAGATGGTGTCCACTTGCTTTCCCTGTTTTAATGATTCCTCTTTTGAAATTTCCCAGCCTTGCTAAGACTACTAGGTGGTTTCAGTGATGGAAAAACAAACTTTGCCATATTTTAGGGGCTTGATGCCCATTCCACAGTAAGTTGCATTGGGAAACTGCTGGCTGACATGGTGAGCTGGTTCAGAATTCTGTTCAAGGCCCTCCCCAGAAGCCCTGAACTTCTACCATGGAAGTTAAGGTGAGGTGGGCAAGAAAACCCCAAACCCCTTCCTGAAATGCAAAACGTCATCTCATAATGTACTTCATCTTAAAATTATCTCAGAGGTTTTTTTTTCCGCACTGCATTTTATTTTCTCCTTAATGTCTGGTTTTTGCCATCAATACTGTACCTTACTCTGCAAGAGGGCTCATTTGGCAAATGCATCAATCCATGACATCATTCCTACAGTGTCTCCAGGCCTGGTTAAAGCATCGGCAGTATTTGACTGCACTTCCTGGAGTTGTTGGCAGCTGTGAAATTTCATTGATCCTGACCAACAGGAAGGGAAAAAACAGCTTAGTACAAGCTTGGCGAGAGGCTCCATTAGTTCCTTGGCTAATGGTAATACACAGGGTAGGTCCCAGTGCAGAACGCTGCGCTGCAAAAGGTGCTTTTCAAAGTAATTATCTGCAAAAGGAGGAAGAGTAACATTCATCCCAAATTAATGGTGGTGTGGAACCAACCACTTTTACTTTCACGGGACCATTAGAGAGCCTGGATAGCGTTTCAGCAGTCCTATAGGAAGCTGTGTGCTGGTGGGGTCGGAGGGTTTCCTAATGAAAATCTTGCCTGGGATGCTGGTGTTGCACAATGCAGAAGGGACAAAAGGTTATTAAAAAATTCTTATTAGAAGTACTTTGACATTAGTCCTCTAGTAATTATTTTTATCCTTCAATAGGTGCATCTGCATGCTATTGTGCTAACACTGCTGCTTCTCTTATTAATTACACTGTTCTAAGCTTGCTTCACAAGAGTAATCTACACCCTGTACTAATTAATGCAGTTCAAATCAAGCATAGTAAGAATGAAACAAGCTCAGCTGAAGGAGAGGGGAAGGCAAAACCCAACACTTAGACAATTTGATGCCAAAACAAACATTCAGGCTGTAGCCGAGGGGTATGTACAGAGAAAAGTATCTTTCATATTCCAGGCATTTAAAGATTATTAAATGTTTTTAAATGTAATGAAACCCTGTAAAAAAATTACTGTTACCTATTTTCTCACCTTTCACCAAAAGGTTGTTAGTCATTGGCCTTGCCATTGGCTTCTGTGGTCCTAATTAAAGTTAAGTGGATTTGCAATTCTTTCCAACAACAGATTCTAAACCCACGTCTTTTACAGTTTTTTGTTATTGAACCCTAAGTTTGGTGGATTAATATGTCCTGGTTAATGTTATCAGCTTCTGCTAAAAGGTTTACAAAACAAGATTTAATGGGAGACTGATACCTTTCATGTCCTTCTTTCACAAATGATGTTTGGAGAGTTCTGTAATCAAAATATTTTGCCAAATATTTCCTGGAATAGTCAAACAAAATTCCAGAAGACCTTGAATCTTACACAACCTCCTCTTCAGTTGGTAAAATTTGCAGCATATAAGGGTGTTTTTCAGTATGTAGAATGTTTTTATTACATTATTTAATAATTGTGGATATGGCAAAGACTGGTTCCAGTGTGGTTTTTTTGTTTTGTTTTGTTTTGTTTTTAATCAGTTGTTTCAATGGGAGAATTGAAGATACCAGAATCATAGCTTTCATCTGATAGGTTTTGAGTCTGTATTTTAAATCTCATTTTAGTTGCTTAGTCTGAGCCACAAACTTGGAAATCAGAATCTTCCCTGTTTCTTTGCTAAGTTTCACTTGTAAATAATAAAATAAGTTTACTACTGCAAATTGACTTTCTTTGGTAGTAGTTTCTTGTGAACCACACAAAAATGAGCAAACACCAAACACAGGTTTATGGTAGGCTTAATAAAACATAGTCTTTTGGATCCAAACTGGACCTGCTGCTGGATCCCTGCTTTTCCCAGCGCCTGATGTCCCAGTGCTGGTGGCTTCCTTTGGCTCCCTCCCCTGCCAAGTGCTGCTGCCTTGGCAGTGCTGACATGGGGGGAAATGCACAGCACCCCCAAGGCAAGCCTGGTAGCTTCCAGCACAGTATTAAATACTCCTCCTGAAAGGTCAGTGGTGTTGGGTTGTATGGATTGAAGCAATTACTTACTGCGGAGATGGAGCTGTTCAGCTAAAAAACCCAGTTCTTTTCCCCAGCTCCAACTCCACTGCCTTGAGGTTAGCAGTGTGTTATTCCTTACCTTATGCCTACTGGCTTTGCTGAACAAGTGACTATCTAAAAGCTGGTGGGTTTAAAGAAATGGGAAGTGTTCTTTGTGCAGCACAGGAAATTAATTTCTCTCTTTTTTTTTTTCTTTTTTTAACAGCTGACCATTCGTGTTTGTTCAGCTTGCACCATTGTGGATTTTGTATTTGGAATGATCTCCAAGTTTACTTTGTAAACTTATAAAAGATACTAAAACTAGTGCTCAGCTTACTTCTTCAGAGGTGATTTTATTTGCGTTTATTATTGGCTGATGAGCAGCTGAGGTTTATGGTGTTAAAGGAGAGGAGAAATCTGAAGTAGGAAATACTACCTAATGAATTCAAGGAGCAATGTGCATTATGTGATTTTGGCCATTTCCTAGCACTGAGACATCACTAATAACCTTGAATGCAAATTTGCTGATTAAAATATGAGCTGGGCTTTTTTTTGTGGAAGTATATTGGGAGAGCAAAGAACAGATTGTGGAAGAAAAGGTTGTTCTTGGTTTTGTTTGCAAAGCAATTCTATGAAGATATTCTAAAATTGTTGAATTTGTGACTTTCTTGAAGAAAATCCCTTGGGAAAAACTGCTGTGCTTTCAGTTTGGTTTCCGTGGAGCATGGGGTGTACATAGTGGGGACATCACGTACATTATCCTTTGGGATGTTTTCTTCTTTTCCCTTCTCTCCCCATTCCATTTTGCTAAATTTTCTGTCTCCATACTGTGATGACCTTCTTTCGATTTTGTTTTGGTAAAGTATCTGTGAATGTGGATTTCTCTCATACTTGAAGCTGAAGAAGCAAATTGTGCTCAGTACTTAACGAAATAAATATATGGTTATTAAACCAGTTGGGGCTTCATTTGAAAACTTAGTTATTAAGTAAGTGGTCACCCTGTGATGAAATACCAGGATAGCAGTGTGGGATTTTTTGGGTGCCTGTTTTTGTAAGGGTTTGAATGCATTGTGTCTCAACTTTTTCTTGATAACATCCATTTTTTCTCCCCATGAATTGTTTTGCTGTTGGCTTTAGAAATGCAAGGATTCTTACACCAATATCTCAAAAATCTGAGTAGCAATTTTTTTCCAGGCAGAGTTGCAAGTTTAGTACTTTTAAGTGGAGATGTGAACTCCATTGAAAATCAGTTGTGGGCGGATTGCCAGTTGGGCTTGGATAATGGAATTCATATCATCAGCCAGAGAACAAAGCTGGAGTGGAGTCAGGACTCTCCAGAAGAGGGATTATGGGTCTGGAAATGGGACCAGAAGTATGGTTATCATACCATGGGAAGTGTATCATGGAGGGGGGGAAAGTCTGAAAGTTAAGTCAGTATTAAAACCCACAGAACTATAAAGCTAATAAGGTATATGTAATAGCACTGTGACTATTAACCAAGAAATAACTCTTAATAAAGAGAAAATAATTCGTACTGGAATTGCCCTTTATTGAGGTTTCCTTCTACATTCGTTACAAATACCAAATAAATTGCTTGGGAAGCAAACTGATTTTCACAGTGTTTGTCCTTTGGAGAAAATGTTGAGCTAGTGCTGATTTATCTGTCTGGTCATCCAAGGAGATTTTGAGAGGGAATACAGAACTTGATTCTCCTGTTCTTTGAGTTATTCAAGTTAAAGAAGTAATCCTGTGTGTAGAAAAAAGTGAAATTACCTGTGTTTTTTGCTGCTTAGCAGTACCTTTTCAATATGTCTGTGTAGCAATTCAAACTAGAATTTGCACTGATGTTTATTTTTGGGTACCAGGTTGTTTCCAACGTGTCTTTATAGGATCTGGACCCTGTTCTCTGCCCCATGGAAGAGTTTCTGCTCAAGTGTGCTACTGGTTCTGGGGAAAAGTCTATGGGCAAGGAGGGTAGGAGGACAATGATGACATTACTGTGTGGATTGGAGGACGGCCTTTATAAATACATGCTATTTTTCCTGTTAAATGACTGATGCTGACAGTGGGTTTTAGATGAGCTATTTTTAAGACATTATCCACTAAGGATGTCATTATGTGGTGCAAGAGTTTTAATATAAACTGTTTACATATTGATCTTGTTGTAAATTAAGCTGTTTCTTCCTTATCTTCAACAGGCAGCCAGATAAACTAGTGGTGGTTTGGACAAGAAGAAGCAGAAGAAAATCCTCTAAGGTCAGTTGCTTGCTTAATAAGTCCCAACTTCAGCAAGAAGCAGGGTCAGCTGTTTGAGGGACTGGTTTTTTTATGTGGGGAGTAGCCAAATAAATAAGAAATATTTTAATTGTTGCCTTTTCTTTTTAACTCAGTTTATCCATAAAGCTCTGAATAAGCTGCTGTTGATGTCAGTGCTAATTTATGGGAACTTTTAACTCTGATTTCAGCTTTTGTTTTTTGTTTAGCAGAACTGTATCATCATCTGTTCAATTTCAGTTATTAATTGCGAGACCTGCTTAGAATGGAGAATCTGTTTCGCTACTAGAAGTGTATTAAAAAATAATTAATATAAAAAATGTCATAAAGAATCTGACATCCTTGCAATAGGCAGATAAAGTCTGAATAAGATGTTATTTCATAGCTTGAAATGCTACAAAAAAAAAGAGCAATTGCAGGTTCTTTCAGCCCAGCAGCATATCTTTGAATTGAATTTTTGCATTTTACTTCCACTAACACTGTGAGGAAGCCTGTGAATTTGTGTTTTATGACTCATGACTCTGTAGCCTGAGGAATGGGAAGCTCTGAGTGAAGTCTGTCCAGTGTCTGGACGTTCACAGGTTTGTATTGCATGGAGGCAGGAGTTCATCTGTTTTCCTCCCTTCCCAGGAGTATTCCTTGGCATGACTTGCTTTTGCTCATTACCTTTCCCCACAGTGTTGCGTCTTACCCTGGTCAGGCTTATGGCAGGTGGTCTTGTCAGAAAGGAAATTTTGAAACTTTTAATAATTCTTTAACACTTCAGTTAAAAGAGTGATGGTCTAAACTTTTTTTTTATATATGCATAAAACACAAAATGATACTTTGAGGAACTCTGTGGTGGTGGAGAGAGGGCACATATCTTGAAATAACCTTGTGTTGAAGAACTTAAATATTTAGCAAATGTGGTATACCCTGCTAGGAGAGACTTTGGGTTGGTTTTTTTTTTACTAGTACTCCTCTTTTTCCAACTTCTTTTTGATTGTCGTACATATTTGTTGTATTGTGTCTTCTACCTTGAGGTATAAGCTATTCTAAGCTGATGTAGATAAAACCTGGTAACTGACTGAAAGTGACTGCACAACAAAATGCCTGCTCCAGTGTGAGCATCCAAAATTCTACTTTAGGTTATGAAAACCCAAAGGTGTTACCTGGTGAGTAAACAAGGGTGTGAACTTAGACTGGCACCTTTTCCAAGGTAACTATTCCTGTTCCATGTTCTGTACTCTTCAGCAAAGCCAGTCAGACTATTCCTCTTTCACTAAAGGATAAACTAGCTCAAGTTCCCTTGAATTTCTGGCATGGTTTATATCTAGGCAGTAACTGCTGATGTGTGGTGGCTCGTGGCTCACCCTGTGATAACTTTTCTCTTTTAGTTTCATTTAATTTCTGTAGAACAGAGAGAAAAAAATACATTGAACAGTAAGTGCAATGCTTACACAAGCATTGTAACCCTGAAAAGCTTGGTGAAAAACAAGGTATTTGTCCATGAATGACTGCTTTGTTGGGATTCAGAATATGTTGAGAAACAGAAGCCCTAACAAAAGTCCAGCAGGGCTTAGTGAAATGATGGGTTTCTGCCTGTCATTTTGTAGGATTTAAAGGCAGCATTTCCCTGCGGTGAGAGGATTTTCTGATATTAGCTCAGCTTTTTGGACTAGAAGCTTTTTCATCTGGGCCATGAAGGTCCAGGATATGTCCTCTCTTTTGGTCACTAGGCAGTAGAAGTAACTCTTGGATAAACTGGCAGATTTATCTGAGACTCAGAAAAGTCTTTGGCTAACTAATTAATTCATGTTTAGTAAGATCCCACGAAGGTACTTTGGGAGAGGCTGAGTGGCCCTGAAACACGGGCAGAAATAGAGTTAATTTTTTAAAGCTTAGGTAGTTGATGTGATTTGAGCTGTTTGGTCAAAAACTGTAGATCAATAAATGTTCTTGATCTCTTAGTCATCCTGCCAGTAAAATACTTTATTCAACATACTTGTTTCATCTAATTGCTTTGTTGGAAGCAAGTCAAATGAATATTTCCTCTTATTTTATTTTTGATGGACACTGGGTTCAGTGAGTACAAAGCATTAATAATTGTCTATGTTTTTCAGCTTCTTTGAGAAGGAGGAAGAGAGGGATGAGGTCTTAACTTACTGAAAAGATGTTGTAAAGGCTTCTTTGGAGGTTGTGGTTTCTGAACTTTTCAGATTGTTAGGCATAATGAGGGATATCTCTAAAAGATAATTCACAAACTCACAGAATGGGTGAGGTTGGAAGAGACTGCTGGAGGGCATCTGGTCCAACACCTCTGCTTAGCATTGTCACCCGAGAGGGGGTTGCTTGGCACTGTCTGGGTGGCTTTTGAGTATCTCCAGAGTGGGAGACTCCACAGCCTCAGGGCAGCCTATGCCGGTGCTCAATCATCATCATGGTGAAGAAAGTGTTCCTTGATGGTGAGAGGGAATGTCCTGTTGCACTTTCTGCCCATTGCCTCGCTTTCTCTTATCCAGAGCAGTTCCAGCTCTCCATTTCTTTTCCTGTAATGTCATCAGTCCTTTTAAACATCTTCCTGGCCCTTTGGATGCTCTCCAGTAGCTCTGTGTCTCTTTTGTACTGGAAAAATAGAACAGATATACTAACCAAAAATGTAGTGCCACTTGGAAGGTGATGTGATGGTGCTGTGGGCACATACTGGGACTGGCCTGCTTTAACTCATACAACCTTAAGATGCCGCTAAGCTGAAAGCTGAGTTCTTGATGTCCTTTGAAACCCTTTTTTGTGGGGGTTTTTATGATTTTTGATATGCCTCCTGTCCCACATACTTTCTTTTCAAGTAAACTACAGTGGTCCCTTTATTAGACGAAATAATGGGAGACATCATGCGCAGGAGTCTGAATATTTTACTTGTTCCTGTGGGAAACAGAAAAGAAGCTGCACATACAGTAAGTTTCAAAGCGTGGCAAACAAAAAGCAAATAATCATTTAGAAAGAGCATTTAAATAGCAGACTGATGGGTGGATGGATACAGGACCATAAATATATCCAGCACTTACTGACCTTAATGCAGATTTAAGTTACTTACAGTTCTATTTTGGGAGCTGCTCTCCATGGGCAAGTCTAATTTCGAGTTTCATGAGGCAGGTCAGGACAAGATGGCTCTGTGTGGTTGGGCATCTCCGTCGTGTACACCATGAGTTTACAAGAAGTGGTGATTTGCACTTTTGCTATGCTTGGCAGAATTTCTGTGCCATCCTAGAACCAAAAGGAACTTTCAGTTTGGGGAGAGGGGGAAGTCAGCCTATCTGCTGGTGCAAATGTTGTCTGTTTTCAAAATCAAATAGACTCTTCAAGCTTTATTTGGATGGTGATCACCATCCATAGTTTGGAGAAGGTGTGGCTTATAGCTATGGCCTTGTTTAATTCTTCCTGCTCGGTACCCTGACATGTTGGCCCCCAGGTTTTCAAGCCCTGGGCTTTTGGACTTGCTTTATTTTTTATTTTTTTTTCCCCATTGGTGGAAGGATGTCTTTGTTCTAGTGTAGAGCAAGGGAAAGATGTGTTGTAAATATGTTTACCTTCATTTCACTGAGATGCTCTCAAATTTCCAGGCTTTGAACTAAGAAATTTCAATTTGAAAATAGTTGTTGCCATCGTGTCAAGGAGGTACTTTCTTTTATTCCTATGAACATACACAGGCTTGTGGTTGAATTATGCGCCTCTGAAGAATCAAATTTGCACTTGCTTCTGAGAGCCTGGCTGAATTATTCTTCAAAGATCTTTTTGTATCAAAGCTGAAAGAAGATGCCTTGCCTGTGATTTCAGCACTTCTGCTGCAGGTTTATCAAAAACTGTTTAAGCACAAAGGAGAAGCAAGCACGTTGGGAACAGGGAAAGAACTTGAACAGTAAGAAGTAAGAGCCAAGAGACACAGAGGGGCAGGAAGCAAAAAGGATCCCTTGTTGGACACAACAGCAGCCTGCCCAGCCACTTTTTAAGGCTTTGACATCAATAAAGCAGCAGTTGGGTCACCTGTTTTGCTATCCTTGGCAATCTGTTGCCTTTGCTGGCTGCTTCATTGCATAGTGCCAGCCCTGCCTGTCCCTGCCAGCTTCTTCACTGGCTAGAGTTCCAAAGTTATGTTGTGACTCTGACATGCTGGTGACTGTCTGAGATAGCACAGCTCAATAATGCCACTCCTGGGCTTCTCAGTTTTTTCGTAAAGTAATAAAATCATATTTTGTTGCAAGTGTAAGTGGTCAGAATGAGGATGAGTCATTCTAATGTTCAGTGGGTGCATTTGAGGCATATGATAGTTTTTAATAAGGCAATTGCAAATGGTTTTCCTACCACGTTGCCCCCTTGTTGAACAGACAGTGATTAGGGAGAACATAAGGACTAAGTTGTGAGCAAACCTGTTTTGTTCATAAAGAAGTTGGAGGGCCTTAAAGAAGGACATGAGCAGAAAAGATTACCTCGCTGTTCTGTGGTTAAATGCTGCCTTAGGGAGTTCAGTTTTGTCCCATCCTCCTGCACAAATCTTCTGGCTGAGACTAGATAGAATATTAAAGCTAAATTTGATGTGTATTTCCATTTTGTGTGTGAGACATGGACTGACTTACAGCAGTGTTGAGCAGCCATCATTGCAGTTGAAGTGAAAAAAGTCTGCTTTGGAAGACAAAACAAAAGGTTGTTTTGTGCTTAATCCCTATAAAGTGAGGGTTTTGCTGATTTAAGCAGACCTTGCCAGTTAAGGGAAACTGGTTATTCTTTCTCTGCTTGTAAATTGGGGTCTGTAGTACCCTTCTTTTTCCCAGGGACCCCATAAAGTTGACTTGTGGTGACATTCTGAGGTTCAGTGATGACTGTCCCCGAAAATAATGAGAAAAATAACTCTGCATTCAGACAGTGTGGTTCCTTGTTTTGTTTGTTTGGTTTGGTTTTGTGTTGGTTTGTTTGGGGTTTTTTTGTCTGGGTTTTGGTGGTTTTTGGTTGATTGGGTTTTTTTAATAAGAAGCCTTCTAGATAATGTCAGAAACTGCTTGATGAGAAGAAGGGGACGAATCTCCTTATCTGGGCATTATCTATTGTGGACAGTGAATAAGGCAAGATTTGGTGAAAAAAAAATAACATCAATCATGCATTTAAGGAACGTGTCATGAATGTGTATGTGTGAAATTAAGCTTGAACAGCCAGCCCAGTGCTAGAGAATCTGGTGAAGATGAATTTTTGCTCATTTTCCAAGCTTAGCAGTCTTTCTGTAGCTTTTTAGCAGTAATGCATGTGCACACAGATGCCTAATTACAGTTGTAACACATATGCATGCTGATGAATTGAAGACATTCATGGGAAGACCTGTGGGAATCTGCTGATTTCCTTCTCTGCTCTAAAGGGGCACTGACAGCGATGGTTTGATCAAAGGCTGCCTGGAGTTTCCAGGGCTTTTGAACTTTCTTCTTTGGCACGTGCTGGGTTTTTTGGACTTCATCCCGGGGCAGGAGTGTGACAGTAGTGTTGTTCTGGTGCCCAGCCTCTTTAACTGGTGTGCCAAGCACAGTGATTTCAAAATGATCCTGGGGATGCAAGCTGTAGTCTGGAGTACGGTCTTTAATTTGTCTCCTTTTGTGCTACTGAACTGTGGTACACAAGAAAAAGAAGCCATTCACAAACTGCCCAATGAGGTTTCCTCTGAGGTGGGGGCATTAGCAGCTTTTCCCAGTCCATTCTTTTTCCAGTTGGTCCACTAGCAGCCAGGTCATATTGGCTGTCCCTGGATGGTGCGTGGCTTTGGTGGGACTCATCACACAGGGCAAATGGGAGCAATCCTGCCTTCAAAAGCCACACTGGAGGCACCAGATGAAGGATCTGGCTGCTTAATGTCAGCTCTTCCTCTTGAGTTATTTATTTTTTTTTCTTTTCCTGTCTAAGTCTTCTGCCTGGATAACACTGAAGAAGAGGGATTATCCTTACAAGCTGAGCTGCCCTAAGCACTGTTGGAGCCAGTCGAGCTCCTGCTTGCTTCTTGTGCCCTGAGCAGCCTGTCACCCAGACAAGTAGCAGAGCTAGTCTGAGCACAGGCAGCTGGCAAAAAAATTATCAGGAAAAGAAAATCAGCAGTTTGCTGGCTCACAATAAAGCCACTCTTGGGGCTGCAGGTGAGGAATAATGTTAGGTCTGTTTCTGATGTATTTTGCTTTTAAAAGCCAATATTGACAGCTTGGCTGTAAGAACATATTTTGATTCATAAATGTAAACTGTTCCATAATTTTCAGCAGGCTCAAGATTATGGTCCACTCTAGGATCCTACAGAAAAGTAACGTGCAATTATCCTGCACAACAGAGGCAGGATGAGGCAAGGTGGTAGTGAAGAAGGCAGAAAGCAGATGAAATAGTGTAATATCAAGTCTGTCTTCTCTTCTGTGCTTGAACTGGACAGTTGTGATGTTCACGTCACACATGGTGGATTGCACAGTTGGCTGTCTGGATTGTAAATGTTGTTTTAAAGAGGAAAATAAGAATCTCAAAACTGGATAGCCTGAAGTCCCATGCAAGTCTGTAGGCTCACTTCCACGGCCTTTCTTTGAGATTCCTCCTCTGCCGATCACCGGTTTTGTGCCAGAGCAATGTGATAGGTTGGACAATGTCATTCACAGCCCTAATCTATTTATAGGGTGTTTCAGCAGCCCCTCCTGTAGGTCCTGTTTCCTGATTTAAAAGAGCTTTCATGCTATGTTGTCTCCTCTCATTTTCTACTGACAGTCAAAAGGGAAGAGTTGCCTTTTCGCCTTGAAATGCAACAGAGCACTTCTGCTTCTATTTCCAGGTTGTGGCTCTCATCCCTCAGATTTAGGAGACAAGGTAGGCAAGGGGAGGGCTCTGGGTGAGGCACCCACTGCTGGCAGTCGCTTCTGCTCAGCTGGTGCTGCCTTGACCTCCAAGGCAATGGGAGATGGCTAGTGAAGACTAATAGCGGATAAGTGGGCCTAGAAGGTACAACCCAATGGGAAATGGAGTTAGAGGTGAGGATTAGAGTGGGAACGTCCTGTGCAGGTGCAGCACCTTGCCTTGGCTGAGCCCTGACAGCAGTTCTCTGTCACCTACAGGGGTGGCCTGATCCAGCTCACAAATCAAAGTCAAAGCTTATAATTTGGGAGTTGAAAAGGGTTTTTTATATAGGCCAGATGTAACTTCAAGAAACTGCAGCGTAGAGGTGCCTGACATGAGAAGTGTTCCATTAGAATAACACTCTGCATCTTAGTTTTAAATTGCCATCCTCTGTGTTTCTCCCCCTTTGCTTTCCCCTTTCCCTTTCTCCTTCCCAACAAGCAGACTGTTTTGATGTTACCTTTTTCTGTCATGCTGTTTGTGTGATACAGTGTTTATTTTTCAAAGCCAGAGGAGGACTTAATAATACTCATGATCACAGAACAGCTTTGCTTTAAAAGCTCATTAGCTAGGGCTTGTCTCCTGCTTGTTGCTTTCCATGACAGAAAATATGTATATCCCTGTGTGTTTATTGTGTCTCACTGACTTTCCTGGTGGGAGGAAATGCTGATAAAGGGCTTGAAGTGAAGCGTTGACGGCACCAGTGAATGCTAATTTTCTGGGGTTTTCTTTTTAATAGATGGAACAAGTGATCCTCAGCTGAGCAGGCTGGCAGTGCCTGGACCTTGGACAGCAAAGTTTGACATAATTATCAGTATTGGCCAAAACCAGCAGGAAAGTGCAGGTTTCAGACAGACCATGAGCTCCTATTAGTTTTGTGAAAAATGGTATCTGGAAAGAGGAGGGACTGCTCCTGTGGAGGAGCTGATTTATCTTACAAGAGGCTACACGAGGACAGGGTAGCTGGCAGATGATTGTGTGCCTGGCTCTGGATCTCTGCCTTGTGTCTGCTGAACATCACTGGGCAGGAGGCTCTGGGTTCTGTGGGAGAGACACACAAGCTGGAGCTCTAGTGGCTGTGGTAGGGATGGCAACTACTGTGGTGTGTTTAGCTGCTCACAAAATATCTTTTTCATATAAAATACACTTGTGGAGTAAAGCTATGAACGATGCTGTTTGCTCAATTATTCAGAAATTCATCCAAGCCTGCTTTGGAATCATGAGATTAGTCTGAAATTCGTGGAGTTAAAAATAGTGGAAATTGGGCTCTTTCAAGTGGCTCTTTTTAAAAAATTGCCTTTTTTTAGATGCCCCAAGTTGTTACTCTGCAAGCACAAAGCATAGAAACTCACTGAAATTTCTCATCTAATTAGGCATCTTTGGGAGCTGGGTTTTCAAGCAGAATGTCAAAGCTGGAAAAATTTGTGATAAAATTACAGGAGAGCTGGCAGTGTTTGGCAAGAGAATGAAAATACTGCTATGTAAATGAGTGAGCTGTGCTTATGGAGCAGTAGAGGCAGGTAGGGCAGGTAGGGCTCTCTTGTGTTTGCACAGACTGGATTTTGCCAGCATGTTCCCCATTCCTCAGCTTCACATCTCTTCCCAGCTTCTCTGCCTCTCCCTTTGCCCTTCCTCTCCTTGTCACACAATCACACACAACCAACTAGGTTGGAAAAGACCTCCCTGCTGCCTTAGCAGTTATGGTCACCTGCAGACCTCTGCTTGGGGAGGATGGAGGGGTTAGGGTCAGAGAGAGTACCCCTGTGGTAGGGTTAGGGTCAGAGAGAGTACCCCTGTGGTACCTGTGATGCTGCAGGCTCTGGTGGAAGCCCAGCTAGATGCCAGAGGGCTCAGGAAGCAGCAGGGCACGTGTGATGGGGCTGTCAGAGGTGGGTCTGGAGTTTCCACTACTTACCATGCACGGGACAGAGCGTTACTGTCCCTATATGACTGGATGGGGCGACTTCGCTAGATGTGTTTTTCACTCTTTGGGATAGCAGAGTCATGTTTAAAATTGCCCACGTTGTCTTAGGGTACCTGAGAATCCAAGTCACAAGTCTAGGCTAACTTTATTATAGCAAAAAATATGCTCTAATAGACAGTCTGAACCTGAAGTTTGGAGTGTTGGAAGGAGTATAAAATTGCAATGAGTGATGCTCTAGAACAAAAAAAAAAAAAGTCAAATTAATTGGCTTCAGATAACAGTAAATAGACTGGACATTCTTTCCTGATAAACTTTCACAAATTTCTAGTAATATCCCTGCTCCCAGCAACATCCTTCCCTTATTTGTCTTACAGCATCATTTGTCATTTGTCTTACAGACTAGATTAATTTGAGCTTGCAAAAAGGCATACTTATTCCAGAACAGAAATGCTCACACATGGTATTTTTTAGGACTAGTCATACACCAAACCAAACTGATACTCAACGGTAGACAAGTTCTCAGTCTATTTAACTGTTGATTTTTTTTTTGTGTGTTACCTTTTCTAGTTGTAGGTACCACAGCATATTAATTCTTAAAAACTTAAATGCTTTATAGCATTAGAAGTCATTGTTTTCACTTTCCTGAAATAAAACTTTCTTGCTCTGTTTAGGTGTAAATGTGATTAAACCTGCACTATGTGCTGTACACAAAACAAAGCTCAGCTTGCTACAAGAGTTCTGACCATATAGCTTTAATTTTCGCTAGGCTCTGAGTATCCTGACCTGTGCTATGTAATAAAAAAACCAGAGTTTAAGACCTTTTGAGGAACAGCTTTAGTACAGTGGAGGGAAAAAGAAAGCCTGCTAGTGGTCTGAGTTTCCTTACTGTCATTCTTAACTATGTCCTTTGTAGTGTTCAGTAGAGTCAAGGGTATAAATATGACCTCTTTGGAGTCAGTGGTGTGTTACTTCTACCTACATGCCCAGGGTCCTGTGGGAGTCGAGTCAGCACTTTTATAATGGCTTAAAGACAACTGTTTCTTTTTTCCCTTTAGGCTCACAGCTGGCAGCCTGGAATCAAGAACCCATACCGTGGGGTGGTGGTATGGCCTGTACCTGAAAATGTTGAAATTACTGTGACTCTCTTTAAGGTATGGTTTGTTTTTAAAGCATATTTACCATTTCATAAACAACACATGAACAATTCTGTTTGGAAATGTCAGATTATAATAACTAGGTCTAATCTGGCAAGGCTTAAGTCATTAACTGCAAAACCTTATGTCCTCAGTTTAAATCTGGAAGAGGAGGATGGTCTATTCCCTTCCAAAGCTTACTTTTGTAGTTTAGTTAACACACTGAAATACCCATTGAGCTGATTATGGCGAGTCATTGGCACAGAATTCAGTACATGTGTAACTGTGCACGTAGTACATGTGTAAGGACTTGGCATGCCTTATAGTCTGGTTGGTTTTCTTTAAATACTGTAAGCCAGAAGTTGTCATAGCACAGTCATCTCTAGACTTCCTTGTTCAATTGCAGTGCACACTATTGGCCAGGAAACAGAATCCAGCTCTTAATTTCCCATTATTTAGTATGCCACACAAGCATCACAGCACTGACCCGATTGCAGTCCTGAGGGTGGATGTGGAGTGTTGGGGTAGTACAGAGAATTACAAGATTTGACAGGGAATTTTTTTTCTGAGCCGCGTTTGTTCCATTAAGAAAGAACCTTGTTTGTGTGGCTGTGAAGCAGGAGGAGGAAGTGATGGTTGTGCTAGAACTTATTTCCCAAATATTGGGCAAGGCCCTTTCTGCATTTGCACGTGTGACAGTGTAGGAGGCTGCCAGGAAGCTGAAGATTTCTGGGATTTTTATTCCATTAGTTCTTTCTCATTCTTTACTCTGATGCCTCCATCTACACTCTGGCTGTTCTTATTTATAGCTGCTCCCTTTGTTACTGTTGCCCTCAGCTGCATACTTCTTTCTAATTAGTAATATTTGTCTTTCTTTGTCTTGAGGACCTCTCTGAGTAACTGCTTGGATGTGGCTTCTGATAGCCTTAGAATGAGAATTTATTACTTGGTTCATTAAAACCTAAAAAAGGGAGGAGTGTCTTTTTTTTTCCCCTCCTGTCTCTGGGATTACCAGTGAACATAAACTTCTCAGGTTGGCAGTGATGCCAACTATCATAAATTTGTTTCTCTTCTTAGCAAACACATAGTCTTCAGCTGAGATTCAAAAGTTCACTACCAAAAATTGTTTGCTTCAAGAACCTCTAATTGGATTAAGAAACTTAACAGCATTATGCGATAAGGCTACATGTCTGTATAATCTGAACATGGTTATGCAACACAGTAAATGTTGCATGATATTTTCAATATTTAAAGTGAAGCAGAAATGTACACAACTCTTGACTGTGATTGCAGTAAGATGTGAAGAGCGAAGAAGTTTATTTTGGGTGCAGCTCTGTTAATGCTGTGGCTTTGGAGTAAAAGTGTCTTCCAGCCTTCTGCCATCTCACCTTTTTATTTGAACTCGCACTGCTTCAGGATTGTGTTATGTAGAACAGCACAACAACTTCGTTGGTTGTGTAACTGGGAGTGAGGGCCAGGACTATCTAGAGAGGGGACAGAAGGGCCTCTGGAGCCAGTGTCAGGTATTGCTACAAGCTTGATGTTACCCAGCACTGATTCTGCAGGTGCATCTGTTCTCTCTGCTTCCTCCTCTCCCCCAAAAATGAGCCTGCTTGTCACAAGAATTGTTCTGGGAGGAGAGACAGGAGTGTGAATAATGCCAGCGTGGTACACACTGATCTTTGCGGGGACGAGCACTGGCTTTCATAATCAAAATATTGAGGTGATGCAAAGACCCATCGTACTGTCAGGCAGCTCTTAATGTGAAATCTGCTCTAATTGATCTTCTGGCTCTTCCAGCGAGAGAGCCTGTAAGTGGCCAAGCACACTTTTTTCTCTGTAAGGGTATGCAAGTGTGGCATAGAGCAGCTTTTTGAACAAGCTGTGTGATGCACCAGGAGCACTGTACCTGTGTGAGACCAGCAGCCTGCCTGAGTGAATGAGCTGTGAGGGGTAGAGGATTGCAGGCAGAAGATGGTATTAGTGCAGTTTAGGCTGTGCCCAGTCACCTGATGGCTTTGTTGGCTCAGTGCTAGAGTGGCACTTCAGCTGTAGTGCAGGACATGTCCCAACACCCACAGAGCTGGCATTCCTGTAGCTGGTACATTCTGGGCAAGGACAGTCAAAAAGAACTAGCTGTTTTTCACACAGCTGATGCATTGTCTGGTCAGCAGTAGAGCAGTGGGAAGGGAAGTATGTAACAGCACACTGCAGCAGCCTTTTTAGGAGCTGACTTTAAAGCTGGGTGTTTATATTGTTCCTTCCTCTAGAAGAAGGGAGACAAAAAGACTGAAAACAGTAAAGCTCAGAAAGAGAGACTGCTCTCTCATGCAGTTCTGTAGAAGTCCTCTTTGGAGCCACTCCCTTGCGAAGCAAAGTGACTCTGGGAGGTTTGGCACTTTGAAGTATGTACACTTAGCTTGGCCATGCTGTTTAACAGGCAGTAGTTGTTCCCTTTCACTACCACCTGAAAGGCAAAGGGAACCTGCTGACTCCTCCTGCATCCTGACAGAGCCCACAGATGGGAGAGGGCTACCCTCACAGAGCTGTGTAGCAATCACAGATAACAAATGAGTGCAGTGGTGCTGCTGGGAATGGACGTGCAGGGGAGGGAAGGAGTGGGCTCTGGATAGACAGCTCTGTGTTGTGGGAAATGATTCGCACAGTAGTGGCAATGCATTCATAAGTGGCTGTTGAAATGTGTTGCTTGTAGGATTAGGAGATAAGTCAAGGTTTCAAGTGCTGATGAGAATGTTAAGAGTATCCTCTCCAGCAGTCATCTGTGGACACTTGAGAGCTGGCTAACAAAGTGTCTGTGATCAGTCAACAGATGAGATGTTCTGCATTATCTGCACATCCCTATTTTGGGTGTTAGCTTGTTTCCAGCAGTATATTTGTAGTTCCAGCAGTATATCTGTAGTTCTTACACAAGCAGAGTACTGAAGAGACTACAGCCTTCATTTAGAAACCTTTAGTTTCAAATAAATAGAAGCTTTATGGTTTGTTTCAATTAATTCTGGGCTGCTGGTAAAATTTTAAAATGCTTTGGAGTCATGTGGGGAAAGGCATCATATGGATATATTGATCCAGCTTCCCTTGCCTGGCTTTAGCTCCTGGCCATCCAGCACTGAAGTGCTAATTACATAAAAAGTTCCATCTGCTCTGAAAGTTTAACTTCTTCCTTTGCCATGCTCCACACTGATGTTTGGGTATGCCTTGGGTTTTTCAACCAAGCTAGGGAGAAAGAAACATCATGAAACAATAAGCCTATTGTGCATTTAAAATCCACAATTTGTAGTGCTTTCATTGAAAGATTCACAAATGCCAGAAAATCAGAGCTGAATTCCCATTTCTTCTTGTTTCCGTGGTTGCGCTCCAGAAGTTCATTTTTTTTTGAGTCCCTGCATTAGCAAAGTTTAACTGCCATGTGTGAAAACTTGTATACTTTTCTGTGGTTTTATGTACAAACAGATCTTTATCAACTAAGAGAGATTCTAAATGAGAAAGTCTCACTGCCCAGCAAGCCCAGTGCTGTTAGCAAAGCTAAATGAACATCAGTTGTACTATGAGGATTTAAATTGCAACATCATTATTTTCTAGCTTAAAGGTAAAGTGAACTTCCCAAGCAAAAATGTTTGTTCTTCTGGAGTAAGCATGGACTTTGCTTCATTGGGTTACAAAAAAGCACTTGTTTTGTCAGTAATGTACATGGTTTATCACACCAAAGTACCAGTGCAACAACAGGGACTATTCCTAGCTTTTAATTCCAAAATCTGAAAAAGACATTTTTAAGGCATAGCTTTCTAAGCACCCAAAATAATATTTATGAGTAAAATAAGAATGAAATAGATGATCTAAGCATACTTGTATTGTTGAAAGTATTCCTGTTCCCACATAGTAATCAGAATAAATCCCTATCATTCTTCTTGGAAACCCAAGTCAGTCATGCTTTCATTATAAAGTAGTAGCTGGCTATGCACTGGCAGGAACACTGCAGCAAAGCCAATACATTGTCTCAGGGAAGGGGGAAACCCCCCTCTAAACCAACCCAAAACCTCTTCATAAAGCCGTTTCTCATAAGCAAAGAACAAATTCAGGTTCAGAACATACTTGTTTCAGTTTAGGAGAGAACAGTGGCTTGACAGGACACTATGGAGAGTACTCCATATGAGGGAAAAGTAGTTCCGTAGACAAGATGGGCCAGATATAAAAACCATAAGCTCAGGGAAGTGACCACATTTGCACATTAAAAATTTAAATGTTTAAAAATGTAAAGGATTAGTGCCCCTACTAATTTTACTAATTGTAAGAAAATACGTTAGAAAAAAAAAGACATTCAGTCCTTGTTGCCTTTCTAGGCCAGAGGCTTTACAGGGAAGTGTGAGCTTGGTGTGGTGATGTACAGGCATGTTCCTGCCAGTCTGCTCAGAGCTCTCTGCTTTCTGGCAGCTCCAGTTAAAGCTGGGCGCAGTTGTATGTGATTTTCTGGACTAATCAGACCTCTGTAATCAGCACTGAAAGCAACAAGAATTGGGTCAAACTTTGAGTCTTCTGTAGCTTCAAGCAGCCAAGTAGAAAAGCTGAGGACAGATGCTGGAGGACCCAGAGCATCTGCTGCAGGTCACTAGTAGAGGAAGATCACAAGCCCTGTCATGGTTTGATCTGATTCAGTATGACAGTCCTTAAGTAGCTATTCCCTAAGAAGAAAGCCGGAAGATTAGGGCTGGTATGAAGTGATCTAATTGAAAGACAAGCTTCAAAAACCAGGAACGCTTAGGGAGGAGCCATGGGGGAAAAAGGGAGGAAGGGACTAACAGCCCGACCTGCTCTGGCTGCTGATTATGAAAAGGAGCAGTCCCTTCTTTCCTGATATGTCCTTCATTCCTATTGCAAGAGATACAAAAATAACTCTGGATATTACCTAAATTATTGGGGAAAGTTTATGTTTCTTCAGTCTCCTGAAACCACCTTACACGTTGCAGAAAGGATCTAGTCCTTGACAAAGCTCCTTGTGGAACTGGTTGATGATCAACAGAAACAGAAAAATGTGACTGACATATTCTGTGTTGCTCTCCCCATGCCCAAGTCCAGAAGAGCTGACTGTTTTTGGGTAGTTGGCATGTGGGTGGGCAGAATGGTGTCACAGACAGAAGGTAAGGGGTGGGATTTCAGAAAAAAGCTTGTAGGACTAAGCTCGTTGAGGGCCAGCATGTCTCTATAAAAGTATTTAGCACAGTTACTGGGAAAATGTGACATGGGCTGAATTTTGCCGGTGGAATGAATTTCTCTGTTTCTATGGAGAATTGGAAAAAATAATTATCTGATTAATTATGATTATCTGTCCGATCCATTGCACATTTCCCTACTATTTGCTTTTCACCTGAGTGTTAATTTTGAACACTAAGGTCATGTTACCAGAAAAAAAAATAAAGTGAAAAGGAAGAAAAAAGGCTCTAAAACTTAGTTGAAGATACTGAAAAGGAACATTGTACTGAAACACTGAGACAAAAGAAACAGGAAAATGGGACCCATGTCTTGTTATCAAAAATGGTTCTTTTTTTACATAGTAAAACAAGCTGTTCAGTCCATTTGCTGAAATACTCAGAGTTTTCTATTCAAGGTAAAACCATAATGGATGTTGGATAGAGTGTAGTTCTGCATCTGGGGTATATTGGTAAAGAAAATAAGCATCATCAAAAACCACCTCTTGCCAACTCCCTTCACACTACAGCGAGATACGAGGCAGTTTGTTCCTTGATCTTTTTAGGTAATTTTCACTATCATTTGCTTTCAGGAAGGAGGATGGGAATTAGGTCTATTTGTAGCTCTTGTCATTAAGTGTTTCCAGCTTGTATCTGCTTGCAGGTGAGGTGAGGTTTTCTGTGCTGTGTTACCAAAGAATGCTTTCATACAGTGAGCATTTGAAAGGCTGCTGTAACCATTACTCCTAGAGTAGTTATTCTTCTTTGGAATGGCATTTCTTTTCTGAAGCTCAGACAGCTGTATAGTCCTCAAAGAATAGTTTGCTACATTCATCTCATGAGTTTTATGTGGGAAGTGAATGGAGAATATGGCTTAGCCAGTGAGGGAAGTATGTGTTGTGGCTTTTTTACTGGTATTTACTCTCTTCGAATCCAAAATAAGATGAAAGATCAGCCAGATTTATGGACACATCACTTGTTACGCGGCCCAAAGTGTGACATGTTGTTTGTAATAGAAACTGTGTTGTAACTATAATCATACAAGCATCTGTTAATGTGACCACGTAATAAAGTTGTAAGTTAGATAGAAATAGGACTCTCTGTGGTACTCCCTGGGCTTCTGATAGAAGCATTTTAGTGTGAGACTGAAGCCACTTATGTGTTGCAAGGAAATGCTGAGGCTTACGTGTATAAAGTTACTCAGAGTTTTCTGTTTCTAGAGGCAATTTAAAACTTAAGAGATGTGGCTTTAAAAAAAAATTATCTGGATTTTTCTTTAAATCTGAAATATCTTGCACATATGCAAAGTGTCCATATCTCAGCATGTTTCATACTCTCTGAACATTTGGTAAGGCTGTTCATTAGAGAAATGCTTGAAGCTTTTAGGGGGAGTTTGAGGGTAATACACTTGCATTTATTTTCCAAAGTATTCATGACTTGCTTTCAAGTGCGTGCTAAAATGTTGAACATCAAGAAGCCTTCACATTTTACAGTATTACTTTGCACTATCAGATGATCAAAAATGCTCAGCAGAGCACCTGGTTCTGTAGCCTTCAGAGGTGTGAGTCAGTTTTATTGCCATTCATAGAAGAGCTTTGATTCTCTTTATAGATTATTGCTTTGCATGAACAAAACAACGAATGTTTTCTTTGTTACATGGGATAAAATATTGGGCCCTGTCTTTGGAAGCCGTTTTAGGTCAGCCTGCAAGCTTGTCCTAAATAGCTTTTGGGGGAGTTAGGAGAAAAAAATTGAGCAGAATGAAATATTTAAGAGTTTAGTCACTTATTACCTAGTGGCTTATTAAAACATAAAGTGGTTAATGATCCCATTAAGTCTCATTATGTCATTTCATGCAGTATCAAAGGAAGCAATTAAACAAAAAGGTAATTGCCCCAGGTTAACTCTTGAAAAATTTAAGTATTTAATAGCTGGCTTACAGAAAGTTACATCTTTAGAATTTATATCATATACAGCAAACCCGCAGGTATTGTGTTCTTTATTTACATAAAGTAGAATTCCACAAACTTGATTAATGTGATGGATATATAATTACATAATCTGATATTTACAAGGCATTAATTGGAACATGGAGATACCTCAGTATAATTTTTAAAGAACTTCATAAAATATTCATTCACATAGAAAAATAAATCACCAGTTTTGACTTTAGTTTCTAGCAATGTCTTTTATTCTCCCGTTGAAAACTACATTCCATTGCTGGAGTGTTGCGTTTTAAAATGTGCATTGTGTATGACAGCTGTAGTTGTAGCTGTGAGATAGATACACAGCTAATGGTGTTGCCAGTGGTGTGATGTGGTGTTGGATTCCCTCAGGGAGTGTGTTAGTGCCCAGCAGGACAACTCCTGCCAGGAGAGCCAGTGTTTTACAGTGCAGGGAACCCACTTGGCTGGGTTTCGTGGGAAGGATGTGCTGGAGGAGATAGGGTAATATCCTCTTAGAAGTGTTACTGTAGTTCATTCAAAAGAGGAGGTTTATTTAAGGGCACACTTCCCAAGTTTTTTGTGTGCTCAAAAAAGAAAAAAAAAAAGAAATTCTTTTCACTTGTTGTTTACACCATAAGCTCATTACTTACAAAATATTTTGTGTATTTGATGAGAACTAGTTAAAAGATTAATTTGTAGTGCTCTGGTACCTCGGCCCACTGAGTGTCTCAAAGTGTTTCAAAGCAAAACTGAAGTGAAATGAGGATTAAAGCAAAGTCTAGAAGACTGAATGTGAGGCTTGTAGCATTCTGGAAAGAAAGGAGAGATAGTACTAATGGATATAAAGTAGAAGCACAGTATCTTGATGCACTTTGTTAATTTACAGCAGCAAGATGGAATTGGTGCAGTACTTGGTGTAGTGTCGTGACCAGTTGCCAAATAATAGCAATAAAACCCTGCAGGTGCTGAGGGGTCTCCTATATGATGCTGATGAATGCTGATGATGTGGAAGTGACCATTTACTTGTAAGTGTCTATAGTGTGCAAGCATCAGAGGCAAAGGAGTAATGAAGTGCTTCCCTGTATCTAGAAATAATAGGATAGAACTGAGGTATGGCAAAATTAGGTTTCATGCTGAAAGAAAGGCTCAAGCAACATTCTCTTAGTGTGAGAAGCTATTTTGCAAAAGAAGTAGAGGTTATTTTGTTACAGTTGTTTAGAACTAGGGCTGATATATTAGTATTTTATTTTTTTTTTCTAAAGTGTTTTGTTTAAAGTAGGATCCTTGATAGAAGCATGAGGGGAATGACTTAGTGTTTCCACCATTATCTTACTTTCAGAGAACAATACAGACCACTCCAGCAGACTGAAAGCTCATTAATTTGAAAACAAATGCCAAATATATGAACTTCATTGTTATTTTTCTTCCTGTTGGTGACAATGTTTTCTGATGCTCATGTGTGGTGTGGTAGAAATGTGAAATCAGGAGAGGTATTTAAGAAATCTGCAGTGAGAGGAGGTGCCTGTGACTCTGGATCTCTGCTTGTGCTGCTGGAGCCTGGCCATAAGGAAGTTGGGGTGATGCCTACTGAAGGTGTGAGTCTTCTCACCCCAGGTGGGAGCAACTGGCTTCCTGCACTGTTATCTGCAAGATGTAGATTAGTTGTGTTTATCTGGGAGGTGGAACTTCGAAATTAAAGGCAGATTTATCTTTTTTTTTTCTTTTTCTTTTCTTTTTTACTGGAAGAAAGGAAATAGAATTGCCTTTATCAGCATCAACCTCATGTTTATATCTGTAGAAGTCTCTTTTAAATCCTCACTGTCACTTTTACCCCAACCTGCTCATCATATTATTGACATCCACCAAAGCCCACGTCCTAGCTAAAATATTTCCCTGTCATCTTCTCTGGATGAAAATATTTCTGAGTATATGAAAATCTTGGCTGTGTTGCAATTTCTTGCATCCTGGATTATTTTTAGGCTCAAGTTCTCTGGTTTGTTTTTTTTCTAGGATCCCCATGCTGAAGAGTTTGAAGACAAAGAATGGATGTTTGTCATCGAGAACGTAAGTTGGAATGTTGTGGGGTTTTATACATATAAGACTTAATATTTTGAAAAGATTAAAGGGTCTCCAAATGCTGAAAAAGGCTTGAGCTGCTGAACCACATTAAAGCCTTGCTCTGTAATAATGAATGCTTATTAAAATACCTATTGTTATGTTACAATTAAAACACAGGAGAGGGGAGTACTATACTACACTCCTTGAATTCCTTCCCTGTAAGCATCAGTCTGCCTTGCATTAGTTTGCTATGAGCAGTGGAGTAAACAAGTTCAAGCTGGGCTATGACTCACTGTTTTATGGGTTATGACACATTATTTTTCTATGAGCAGGGGAGTGAACGAGTCAGAGCTGGGTTATGACATCTGTATGTCCCCAGTGGCAGCGCACCCTTCCTGGGTTCCAGTGCCACTCTTTAGTGAAGGGCACAGGTTCATTGCATGCATTTTATAGGTGAGTGGCTTGAGGCAGGGTGGAAAGGCAGGAGCAGCTGTGGTCATGTAGTGACGGGCATGAGCCATGATGTGCTTCCTGAGATCCCAATCCCACCTTCTGCATGGGGAAGCTCTCTGGAGTGAAAACCCAAAAACTGGCTCCTGTGAATCTCTGACTCCTCCAAGTCAGATGCTCCCAGAACTTCACCAAGAACTGAGGTCCTGAGGGCTATGCAAACAGCACGCTTTGCCAAGCAGCAGTGCTTAACATTGCAGAAAGCAAGTGCTTTGTGAAGTACTTTTTTCCTTTCCCTTCCCTGTGTTGGGCAGCAGCTTCCGCTCTGGGGCTGCCTCAGCTGAAAAAAGGGGAAGCTGCTTTATGTGGAGTTTTCAAGAAAAAGGAAATGCCTTTTTGGAATACATTTTAGAGGATTGTGGTGTTGAGACACAGTGTTTATTGCTTATTAATATAGTTTCATTATGGACTGTTTCTCAGTAATGTGATTTTATTTATATGTTGTTTTTAAACAAAAAAAAAATTGCTCTCCTACCAAGTCATGGTAGTACCACTAAAGTGTGGGGAAACAATGGATTTTGCATGTTACCTCTCTTTACCTAAAAAAGCTTTTTTTTTATTTTTTTTTTTTTTTTTATATTGGTAACAGAAGTGATTTGAATGTCCAAAGATGAGGTTTATTCTGATCACCAGAAACTGAACATTTAAAAGGACTGAAAGCAAAGTGCTTTGTTTATACTTTTGTTTTTAAATGTCAAGTTTCTATTTTCACTTATGAGACCTGTGAACGCAGAACACAGTTTAGTTACTGTTTCCTGGAGTTTCCTTTTCTTTCTCACTTAGTTTATTTTAATCTGGGAAGTCTCCATCCCCAATTGTCACTGTACAAGTAGCTGTGGATAAAACAATGTCGGTGTATTTCTCAGCCAAACCCTCTGGGTATAGTTGGATTTCCTGTGGCGTTGCAGCAAACTTTTTTTTCCCATAAGTTTGTATGGAGCAGTGTAGACTGACTTCATGTTCTGCTTTCTAACACGATGCTTTTTTCACATGCCAACCTATTCCATACAGAGGTGTCAGCATCTGCTCTGTGCTGTTCTTGCTCTCTGCCTTGCAGCTTCACTGAGCTGTGAGGAATAATTTTTTGTTGTGGGCAAACTTCTTTACAACCTCAGTTATGCTGTTAGTTCATCTCACAAGAACTGCCAAATAGTCATTGCTGGGTAGATGTTTATACCTTTATTGGAGGATATCCTCAGAATAATAAATTTAATAAATAGTTTTACTGCAGAAGTTATTGAGAGCTAAAGCAACTATAAAACTGGTTGCGTTCCATCACCTTTTTTTTTTTTTTTTTTT
>VWZF01006911.1:316072-416114 GCA_013396755.1 Sclerurus mexicanus
ATACTGGAATATACAGAGACACTCTTTTCCCAGAGTAACAGCTCCACTTAGTGGTGGATGAAAACATGTTCGTCGGTTCGAGCAAAGTGCCAAATGATCCAGTGGCTGGCTGACGTTGCAGAGAACGTAACCCCAGCCTGTTAGAAACTGGGGAGCCAGGGAGGCAGGGGGTTAATCTCCTCGCTCCCTAAAATTGTAGGCATTTACCCTCTTTGCGTCTAGCATGTGGTTTGCCTGGGTTTAAAGCAACGTGTTTATCATCAAACCTGACAGGAAGTGCAGGGACATTTACAGTCCTTTAAGGACAAGAACAGGTCACCTTTGGGAAGTGCAGGGTCCTTTGGGACCTTTTCCTTTTTGTCTGAGGCTGCAGGGTTGTCCTCCCACCTTGGTCAGCAACACCAAAATACTGAAGTCTGAAAAGCTTAATTGTGAAGCTACCTGAATTCTGCTAAAAATGTTGAGCTTTTTTATTAGTAGGATTAAAAGTCAGTCTCCAAAATAACTTTGTAATGCTTCAGTGTGGCTGGGAAAAGATCAGCTAAAAGAAATATTCAGCTGCAGTTTGATGCCTCTGCTGGCAGATGCTACCACATTGAAAACAAGATTATTCTGCGCTTTCAGAGGGATTTTTAAGTAGTGGTGAGGTCGTTTGTGCAAGATAACTGTGCTGTAAATGAAAATGAAGCAAGATGCTTGGAATTCTTGCAGTATTTTCTTGTTTGGAGTATATGTACATTACTTCATGACCTTGGTTATTATAAGGTTTTTTTTGTAACTGTATTTTTATTGTCTTGGTCACTCTGTGTTCTAGTAAGTGAATTTTATCATCCACTGTATGTCTGATCCATAAATAGTTTGATCATAGAGCAGTTTCTTATTATATCAATTTTGATATTAATTTTCCATCAGCCTCTTCCATGCCTTTATCTTCTTCACAGCTGTGTTCTTTGTATATTTACTGATAACTTTCTTGTCTCTAACTTCATCTTTCTTTAACCACACTCTGTGTAATTGATTATCTGCTTTTTCTTCACAAGACAGTTCTCGGAAATCTCTTGGGTTTTTTTATGTTCTTCTGGATAATCATCTTGGATGTTCAGGTTGGCTGTTGCGAGTAGGATAGCAGGAAATTCATGACTAGGAATAAGACTCAAAGCATGGAAAATCACATAATAGTATCCACTGAGGACAATGTTTGCTTGTTTACTGACAGCTTTGTAGACAGCTACCTCCTACATTCTTAAATGAAACTGAAAGATTCATAGGATGTTTTCAGACTAGGTCTGTGAAACAACTTTTCCAGCTTTTTGTCAAAATATTTCTTTTGAGCCCAGATTTTGTATCTCTAAAAGCTCATGAATTGCATACTGATACATTTCCAAGTTCAGTAGGCTTCTCCATCTTCCCTGTGTGCCTGTGTTTCGCTTTTGCGTGTGGGTTATTCACAGGGCTCAGGGTTGTCAGTGAGCCCTTTCCAGTAGCATCAACATGATCATTTGCTGTATCCCTGGTACTAAGTGTATTCCTCTTTTTATGTGGCAGGCCTATTAAGACATGGTCTTTGCTAACAACAGAAGTGGACATCCCAGACCTACTAGTTTGGCAGATGAATGGAGAAAAATGGCCCCACCTGTTCTTGAAGCTTTGCTCATGGATTCGTGTAGGCTGGGGCTGGAGGCAGCCTCACCTGACTTGTACTGTGTTCCTCAATACAGCATAATTCCACACAAATACTTGCCTAAACTGTTTTAAATTTTTTTTTCCTTTTTTTTAAGATGGGCTCTCTGCAATGTTGCCAGCCAGCCTGTTCCAGCCCTCCATTGTCGTGGGAATGGTTTCGGCCCAGATCTTTGTTGATACAATTTCAGGCTGCTGCTTCTTGTCTTACCAGTTACAGCTGCGGAGAACAGATTCTGCTTTCCCTGTGGCTGGAGGCGCCCTCCTTCTTCCCTCTGACCAATCAACCCCAGTGATGTGATAGTGGTCACACAGGGGATTTCCTTTCCCGTGATTGCATTAGCAGGTCATCAGCATTCTCTTTGCACGGACTCATTTATGTGAGGGAGTGCTCAATGTCCTGCTCTGCTCCTGCTGCCCATTGCTTTGAGGGACTAGCAGGTCCCAGCTCTGCCTGCATTCCAGGCAGAATTCCCGAACTGTTCTTGTGTTGAGATCTTGTAAACTAAACTCACTTCTGCATCTGTCCTTTCTAGAGTCTTCCAAAATGTTTTTATTCCATTTTAGACCAGTGTTTTATAATGCTGCCTTTTAAAATATTAATGTGATGCATAGTGAAAAAAACCATGCCAACGTTTCAAGCTTGACAGTGAATTATAAGATGTCAGATGTACATCCTTCTGTGAGATGCAGCTATGCTTCAAGTAATTTTTTCATATTTTAACCAGTAAAGGTTATTCTGAGTGGTTTCCCAAGGAAAATACGTCCAGTGGAACTGCTGAAATGAGAGAAAAAAGGAGTTTAGATTGCTGCTCATGCTAGCCTGCAGCAAAGAGTTACAAAGACTAAACAGTTTAAGCTGGAAAAGTGAGATCTGACTTTTCCTTCTCTCTGTTGCTCTTCTGTAACTTCAGGAGCCCCAACCCAGAAAGAGTTCTGAACTGGCCTCCACTCAAATATCAGCAAAGCCTCTAAATGAAAGAAACCTTAGAAAACGTTACTGAGCATTTGACATAATCCAGCTTCATTTTATTGGTCCAAGGGTGTTGTTTTCTGGTTGTCAACCCCCAGCCCACCCTTCCCCCATTGCTCCCAAAATTCTGCATCATGGTTGCTTATGATGATTTCTCATTTTGAATGCCGTGGAGCATGTTTTGTCACTCACAGGTTTGCAGAGATTATTTCTCTCTCTTAAAATGCCCACCTATTATTTTTAGGCGTGACAACACAAAGGTGATAAATACTGTGAAAGTAACAGAAAAGAGAGGGCATGTGGGTGGGATATAGAAATTAATTTGTTTCTAGTCTTAAAAGAGACCAATATTAAATGTGACACAATAAAATGAGTTACTAGCAAGAAGTGAACTTTTCATCAGATACAGCGCTGGAAAAGTTGCTTTCCAGATGAAGCTTTTTGAGAAATGGCTCATTTGAATGGGAACAGTAATTTGCCCAGAATTTTGGTAAAATCATACTTTTTTTACTAGATGGTTAAATGGCTTTTACTACAACACTGCTGCAATACTAACTCTGCAAGAACAAATTTTGCTTTACATCCGAATGAAAGCCCAAGTCAAATCTTCCCACCTGTTTCTGGAAATAAATGTTGGGAAGGAGATGCCAACATAACATAGGGAATTGAAATTCTGAGTACTGCTGGTGCTGTTTGCTGGAAGGACCTGGGGAAAAAGACTGACATACAGAATAGGATGATTCCTTACTTGCTGATCAGTTGTCATACCCCAATTTATTACAAAATCGTGGCTATCTCTTCTAGTGCATCTTTGTGGCATGTGGGAGCTTAAGTTTAAATTGGCTATTTTCTTTGTTCAAGAAAAAATAATAAAAAAACCTCTTTCTCCATTAATTTAGTATTTTTTACTTGAACTAAATTTTTGCCTAAAATAAGAATTGACCAGGTTAGCCTTTTTCTGAATTAAATGTCTGCATTTAATATATTTAGAATAGCTCGTAGTTCAGACATGCTTTTCTGGTCCTTTAATTCCCCTGTCATATTCTGCTGTGTGTGATTATGTGAACTGTGACTGGCTGCCTGTGTAAATTAGGCAGAGTATTCTGGTCTAGATAGAGCTTGGAATTAAATGCTGCTTTGTCAGCTGTCTCACTCTTGCTCTGCTTTAAATGTAATAGAGAATCAGAAAACTTGCTTTACTTTTAGTTTTTGCTTACATTAAATATTTAGCACTTTGTTCTAGTTGAGAAATCTCCGAGATTAGGTTTTTGAAGCAAAACTTGCAGAAATTGTCGTCTTGATTGGCTGCTCTGGCTGTAAAGGAGCCAGGGTAGGAAATCTTCCTCGGGGAGCCTGATCCTGTGCCTTTCCAGTAATCTATTACTGCTCCTTGTGTGCACCATGATGGCTTTTCTGGGCAATTTTAACTAAAAGTGGAATATGATCCAGTGGCAGGGTCCTGATTTTTGGAAGGGAACAGGATAGAGGCTTGTGCACAGAGAACATCACTTTTTTAGGGTGTCTGGGAGTGGCTGAGTCTCCTCTCTGTTCACATGGATCCTACAGAGGTCCCTTTACTTAAAAACCCCCTTGGATCTGGCATCTTCTCAGTACAGTGCAGAAGACAATGGAGGTGGATTGCACAAGTGTTCTGCTGGAGAAATATTACACCAAATGCTGTAGGACAAGTAAGCTGCCACCTGTATTTAGGGCGAGTGTTATTACCAGCAAGGCACGACTGTGGGTGTTTTCCCCTCTATATGGCCCAGCAGCCCTGGGGCCAGGTAGGCATTGTGAGGGCAAGCCCTGCACAAGCTTTTCTGAACAGCTCTGTGAATCAATTGATGTCTTGACCCACAGCCACCCCCATGTCCCCAAGCAAAGCCTGGTAGTTGCCTCAGATGATGCTCTCTCAGGCCGTGCTGCTTGCTGTCTGCAATGTCATTGTCCTGACCAAAACAAGACTGTGCCCAGATCACCTGGAATTAGGGCCACCATTAATCCTTTTTGTCATTAATATGTAGTAATCTATTAAAGCTGAGCTGAGAGAAGACAAAAATCTTATTTAAATGGGAATTTTAGAAAAATTGCTGAAATAACTTCTAATATCTAATTAACTTTTTACACTTTTAATACCTTTTTTATCTGGAATGAGTATCAAATGTGAGTCTATCCAATTCTACTGTATTTTTTCAAAAATAGTTATGAAAATTTTCTTTTGTTATTTGATCTTCAACTCCTAAATGAAATGCAGTGCCCAAACTGTCCTTTAGATAGTGTTGTTTCTGATGTTGTGTTAATAGCTTCACTAAGTGGATCTACATCAAAATATAATTTGGCAGATGATATGGCAGTTTTGAAAACTATATTAGAGCATTTCAGCTTAAAATGTTCTGGTAAAGGAGAATCTAATTTTCTGATGTTTATGTTGGAGTTACATGGAAGCGTCTTGCAAGTGGCAGCTGGAGAGAGAAGGGTGCTGGGCAGCGCAGCCTGGGTGTGAGGTGCTGTAACATTTATGAGGAATTTGTATGGTTATTATTGATTCACAGTGGTAAAGTACAACTGTTTTCTAAATTGCTTAGGACCATTTTGTTTAGGTTTTTGATGGGAGGTTATTTCCTGCTAGAAGAGCATTTCACCTAATGCCGAGTGTACTGTGCAAGACAACTGATTGGAGTTGCTATCAGTGGTGTCCTTTGACAGCTGGAGGGAGGAAGCTGATAAACAAGGCAGACAGCTTTGGAAACAAACCTCTAATACTACATTAGGCATGTTTAAAACCAGCAGTGTGTTTCAGCCACTCTTAGCATATGTTTATTCATAGAAAATCAGCAGTAAAATACACTTGCCAGTGCATGCAAGAGCCAGAGTCTGCATGAGGTCGTTTTTCTTTCAGACATCAAATACAGAAGAGTGTCTTGGTAATTGTTTTACAGTGGGGTTCTAATCATACTCCAGGCATAAGCTGAGCCAGGCAACTTGCCTTTTAATGGAAAAGTATTTGCTTTTAAGCTTGTTCAGCTTGCCACATTTTTTTCTGGTTTTCTGTGTCTGAGTGTGTTTTTACATCTCCATATAGTCACAGCTATGTGTTTACTCTCGATGTGGTTCAGAATATCATTATGTAAAATACCCCTATCTTGGGCAGTATTAAGATGGATAAATCTCATTTTTGACCTGGTAGCTGTATGGTGTTAAAACAGCATATGCTGCAGCCATGTAGTACAAAATATTCAGTGTAGGAAATGGAAAAAATGGCAATGCATTTAATGAAAAATATTTTTTACGTAAGTCACCTTCAAAGGCAGATAATCTGGGAGTCAAATTGAATATTTTGGTTGATTTGAGATAATACCTTGCAATTGCATGTGCTCAAGGTACGGAAATACGTGTCAAAAAAAGAATTAAAATATCCACTATTGTGTAAAATGTAGCTCTGCATTAAGTAACTGGATAGGATTGTACATGCAAGCAGTTGTAATTTAACTGAGAGCATATTATTTAAAAATAGTGGCCACCAGCAGAACTGTAGCCAGCTGACAGAAAAATAAGAGTTCTGGCCTCCTGAAAAGCCTTGTTATTAGGAAAACCATCTGGCAGTGTAATAGTACTGAGTGTTATGGCCTTCAGTCTCTTATCTTTGGTTGTTAGCTGTCTTTATAGAGTATAATATAATAGAAATTAATTGACCTCCATAACTTAATTGATGCCATTTCATTCATTTCCCTCCCAGCATATTCTTCATTCTGAATTGATGCTGCACCATCAGACTGTGTTTTTCATGTGAAGTTTTTCTCCATTCTTAGTGTTTTGCATTATATATGTCTGGGCCAAATTGCTTCTTGGATCCTGACAGGCAACAGAAAAGACCTTTTTCTTGTTTATCTTAGGTGTGGTGGCAGCCTGAGTCTTGGCTGGAAAGATTGCGTGAATAAAATGGTATGGAGTAAAGTGCCATAAAGGACGTTTTGTAACTGTTTAGTATTTTCTCTGTTTCCATGTACTAGCATAAATATAAGATTAAACTGAATTTCTGCTGAATTTGGGACCCATACAGGTTGCTGCTCTGAGCACAGCAGAGTGTATGTCCTGGTTCTCCCCAGGACAGGGTTAATTTTTGCAGTAGGAGGAGGGGACATGGACAGGACTCAGAGGTTGTTCTATGCCACCTCCCCTCATTTTCTGGGGACAGGAGAAGGTCTCTCTTCCAGTCGCATCTATTGCCAGGGGGTTTCCACATGAACAGTTCATTTTTTGTGCCCTCTGTCATTAGTGTTGTTCGTGTTTGTTTTCTTATCTCATTGCTGTTTCCAGTAAAATTTTCTTCTCTCAACCATGCCTCTAATTCTTCTCTCTAGAGGAGAGAGGGGGAGTGAGCAAGCTTCTCATGGTTTGGAGAGTCTCAGTAGGAACACTAAATTGGGGAGTACCGTTCCTAAACCTCAACACTATACTCCAGCAATGTTTCTTACATTTTCCAGTGGCCTGAAGATTAGTACATATATATATGTATATATATATACACACACCCCCTAAGCATGACTCATTTAAAGCCTGAAGATGATACAGTTGTGTGTTGCATTGCTAAGTAGCAATATTTCTGCTCCTGGTGTGCTTTCTGTAGACCAGAACTGAGAACAAACTGACCTGTCCTTCCTGGCGCTGTGGCAGAATGGCAGGCTGAGCAGGATGAATGCCAGGTTCTCTAAGTGTGTTTTAATACCATGTGCAGAATAGCCTGAGATAGAAAACTGCTATGCCTGACTGAGGATTTTGCCTGTTAAAAGCAAAATACACTTACTAGTTTTCAGAGATTTCCTTCAAAGACTCAGTTTTTGTATATAGATTTAATTATTTATATTACAAGAGAATTTTGCTCAGCAAGGGATAAGATTAAAGAAATTCTCTAAAGCTTTGCTCCCTAAAGCAAAACAGTTCCATGAAACAGTCCCCTGTCACAGAAAGACACAACATAAGAAAGTCAAAGAACACACACAATATTTACCAAATTAGAAGTGATGTTGAAAATTATGTGAAGAATTGTCTCTCTTAATTTTATCTGTAAAGTAGATTCCTGAAATGGAAATCAATTACATTTGATTTTTTTTTTTCCCCAGTGCAGAGTGAGGAGTTATTTGGAATGTGAGATTTGGTAGTGCTTTCCACATTTGAGTGCTAACTAAATTCAGAAAAGTGTTCAAAAGGAATGCACAAACCAGCTGCCATCAAAATCTGTCTCTGACAAAACTTTATACCTTTTCACCTCTCTTTCCCACCCCTGGGTTTTTGGTTTTTTGTTTGCTTGTTGTTTTTTTCCCCCCAGTGCTACTATTCTGGTATTTGTTTTCCTTTAATGTATCTTTCCCTGAAAATGAGAAGTCCAAGATGCAAGATGTGGCTAATGACAATGGCATGGCAAGGTGGGAACCAAGGCAGACTGTGTGGTCAGGTACTGTGGGCAGCAGGGAGAGTAGGAGCAGAGAGAATGAGCTGTGGCTGGGCCAGAGGGTAATAAGAGTGAGGGAAATGCTCTCCCAGGAGTACCTCAAATAAGTACCCAAAGCCTCAGTGACAGAAGCATTGAGTGCTTGCTTCCAGGTGCAGCCACAGGAAGGAATGTGATGAGTTTGGGAGGATTTTATCTATGTGTTTGTCAAGGAAAGGACAAAATGGAATATTTGAAAAATAACTCAAAAGATCCATCAGCAAAGAATTAGTATAAAGTTTATGTGCGTGTTGTTCCGTGAATCATCTGTATAAATGTTTCTCATAATTAGTTTTAATCCATGTTATATAACTTTAATGACATAGTATAACCAAAGAAACTCATTTATTGGGAAAGATTTGAGTTATTAAATAGACGCTGTTGAGGAAGGGTATTATCTCAAAGAATATTCAAGATCTGTAGAACAATTTGGATGTTTCACCTGGGCTTGGTGAAATAGTTCAGGCTTCAGTGCAGCCTATTCTATCACTACATGCATCCTTCTCTGCAGTCTTCCCTTGGGATGAAGCTCCTGCTTCATGAAACCAAGCTCTGTCTTCTTAATTTCTCTTGCTCTTACTGTGCAATACTTCGGGAAGTAGCTTAGCATCAGTTTGGTTCTTGGTAATTTCTTAATTTTATTCCCCCCTCTAGTTCAGTCTTTGGAAGTTTGTGTACTGGTTTTCTGTGGTTTGGGAATGGTAGTGCCCACTTTGGTGCTCCCACTGAGATTCTCCAAACCAAGAGCCACTTGCTCTCCTCTCCCCCTGCAGCAGGATGGAGAGGAGAGTTGGTGGTAGGAATTTACAAAAGGTAAAGATCACAGTTTGAGATAAGAACAGTGGTATAGAATAATCTCTGTGTCTCAGAGGAATTAGGGTTGAAGTTATGTCCTTAAAAAGTTGGTGGTTTTGCTGCTGTGGTCATGGGCTGTTCAGCTTTTTATTCTTTGGAGCCAAACCCTTTCAGAAATGAAGAGAATTGTGTCTGTCTTCATTAATTACATTCAAATCACATTTTCTTTGCCAAGTGCAAGGTGTTATTTTAAGTGACAGCTGAGTTGCTGGAAGTCACAGGGTGAATGGCCATGATCTGGTGAGACACAACTGGGTAGTCTTCAGTCTCATCCCTACCACATAGAACTTTTCTGTGTCCCACGGCACGTGCAGAACTTTTTTCCTATACTAGCAAAATTGCCATAACTTTTAGAAAGACACCATTCTTTTTCATTGGAAAAAAATCTCTCTCAGGGCACTGGAAAGTGAGAGGGAGGTAGGGAGAAGAAGGAAGTCGAGGGAGGTAATTCTGCCCTTTTCTCAACCCCTGGAGAGGCCTCACCTGAAGTGCTGTGCTCACTTCTGCGTTCCTCTGTACAAGAGTGAATCCAGAGGAGGGCTATGGAGATGATGAGGGGACTGAAGCACTTCAGTTATGAGGAAAGGCTGAGGGAGCTGGGCCTGTTTAGCCTGACGAAGACTGTGAGGGATTCTTAGGAATGTATTTCAATATCTGAAGGAGAGTGTTAAGAGGATGGAGCCAGGCACTTCTTGGTGGTGCTGAGCAATAGGATGAGAGGCAACAGGCAGAAACTGAAACAAAAAGAAGCTCTACCTGAACACGAGGAAGAAAGACTTTACTGTGACAGTGACTGAACACTAGAAAGGTTGCCTGGAGAGGTTGTGGAGTGTCCCTCACTGGAGATACTCAAAAGCCATCTGGACACAGTCCTGAGTAATGTGCCCTAGGGGACCCTGCTTGAGCAGGAAGGTTGAACTATATGACCCTGCTATGGTCCCTTCCAGCCTTACCCATTCTGTGAATCTGTGTCATTCTTTGAAAGTGTGTTCTAGTTTGGTTCTGGTTGGCTGGTTTTTACCTGCCAGGCAAAGATGAGTTGGAGTAATGGGCTGTATACGGCGATATCCTATCCATGTGGAAAGGCCAGTTGTGTGGGCCACACTGAACACTTGTGCTGAAGAATGATCTATCAGGTCATTCTTGCTTCAGATTGCTGAGTAATGCTGAAGATACTTATCACTATCACTGCAGGGAAGAGCTCTCACATTGTCTTTGAGTTCAGTATGAGTATCGATTAACAAGTAATCTTTAACTCAGTTTGATTTGAAACTGGGTGTGGTGGCACAAGAAATTGTGTTTAGTCTCCCCATCTTCTTTGACACCCCCATCCTATGACACCCTTCTCCCACTGCTAGCTGGGAGGCTTTTGAGAAGTTACGAAGGCTGTTCTCCTCTTGTCCTCTGGTGCACAGTGATGAGCAGCTGAGTACACGATGGCAGAAGCAATTCTGGAGCCTGCTGACCCAGAATGGTGAGAAACGGGAATGTCTTCTGCATGGTTGTGCTGGTGATCGGGACATTAGAATTTAAAAGGAAGGAAATTAAATTGTGTGGGACCGCCACCTCTTAGCATCTGAATTTCCCCCAAAGCTTTAAATTAGGACAGAGTTGAATCCACCCTGTATAGCATGTCCTGGTGAAACCTCGTGCAGAACACTAACTTTGCACAGTGCTGGCAGTGTGCTACAACCACTTGATGGCAGCCTTTGATTTGGTACATGCCTCATTAGCCGTAGCATAGTGCAGTGTAGCTGTAGTATTTGTAATGGAATAACACGTAAGAACTAAAGACTGCAAGGTATCTGGTTAATGTAGAGATGAAATGAATGAAACAGCAAGGCTAAGCTTTCCTGACCCTTCATGAGAGAATAGATGAAAAAAGAAAGAATGAGGTATTGTGCCGAAGGGAGATGATGAAATTCAAGATCCACACACATAATCTCTGGCTCAGCCTCTGAAATGTTAATCCCTGGCTAGAATTATTTGAGCTGTAGATTGCAATTTATCATCAAAATGGCACTGTGTCAAACAATACTTCTTCTATGTGTGATGTTTAGAACTATCCAATTTTAATATAAAATGGTTCACAGAGCACTGTCTAACATTTAAGTAGCAACTCATTAAGCTTAGGATGTTTTTGCTTATTTCTGTAGACTTGTGGTAATCATGTAGATTTCTATTCCATAGATTGCTCTTTGGGGCTTTTACTGGCCAAATAGTATGTTTGAGGGAGTGACCTGTTTTGATCAGAGCAGTGACAGGTGATGGGACTACTTGATAGTAATTCTAACACAAAGTGGCTGGGATGTTTATGTTGAGGTGCTCAGTTAATTTTTACAGTGAAGAAATGTGCCCAAAGTTTGTTGATGGCTCAAAAAACGCCACTATTTGAGATTGTTTTGCCAAGTTGTGCAAACAATTATTTTGAGGTTACAAAAAAATATTTTCTCATTATGTTTTACAAGCTAGAATGTCCTTCAGGTTTTTCTTTCCTTGCTTTTAAAGTATGCCAGTAGAGGGAGTAGAAAAATTACCATCCAGTAAGGATAAAATATTCAGCACTAAAATTCAGCCCTTTCTCCTTTAGAAATCTTAGTTTTTCATACTGTGGTCTGTTACTGAAAGTAAAAGAAGATAAGCACAATCCAGATAATTTCTGAAATGTAAGGCTGTGTGAAACAGCATAATTATTAGAGAAGAATGTTTAAATCCAAATATATATTTAGAAATATGAACTGAAGTTTTTTTCCTCTGGTACTTACGATTTGTTTGAAAATCACAAAGTGATTTTATTGGCACAGCAAACCCCAACATGTTTTAGTGCTTGCTAATTAATGCATTTCTCAGCATTTATTTTGAAAAGTGGCCTCTATATAAATGTGCAATTAAATTGCGTTAGACTTTTGCAAAAAGTTTAAAAACAGAGTGGGGGGTTGTTGCAAGTCTCACATTTTTTGCTTGGAAAAGGTGAGAGACTAAGGGAGGAGAAGGGAGGAAGTGAAGTGTGAACCGTGCCAACCTGGCAAATTTATAATTCCTCTTTCGAAGTTGTTTCAGAAAGTGCTGAGATCTGAAGCGGAAACTATTTGGGATCTTCCCATGTTTAAAAAGTCTCTTTCAGCGTGGTGGTAATTAAAATCTCCTCTCAAAATATGCCAGTATCAACAAGAGATTTTTCCACGTGTTTGGTGTGTTTGGGTAGCAGGTAAAGCCAGCGTTGGGGGATCACAGGCCTGACTGAGCAGTTGTGATGGCTGTGAACTGAACTATGAAGGAGACATTTGTCTTGGAGTGGGACCTTTTGTGTTAATCCTTCCAACCTTTATATCCTAGCATTTCAGGATGATATTTAGTCAACGAATAACTTGTATTGTGCACTTGTGATCCCTCTCCATCAGCAGTGACTGACTGTGTGGAATAAGTATCAGTCTTAGATAAGAATTATTATTTTATTTTTCCTGCACTGTGGCCATTTTTGCTCAGAGAACCATGCTTTAGTAGCAGATACGGTTTCTAGATTGGTATTTCTAAGTGGATACTCGGCAGATGAACGTGGTTACATTGAGTGTAGCTGTTTATTTGTGCATCCAGTTGTTTTCTGTGTACCCAATATAAACAGGTTATCAGAGTATTTCTGAGCGCAGATATTCACATCTTAAAACTACACATACTGGTGAAGCTTCACCACTGCCTGCACAGCCCAAACACGCTGGGCACGGGGTGTGTAAGCACCATCACTGGGGTTTTGCTGCTTTAGAAAAGGTACTTTTCTCCTCTGACTGCCTTTTGCATGTCTCTGTGGGGTGAGTTGCTACATCAGGTTGCTGTTTCTGGTTTTTGCTGCTGCATCAGCCTTGGTATTTTAGCTGTTCAGGCTTGTACTCACTGCCTTGCTGGTGTTCTGCCTCCGTGCTAGTCCTGTGAGTTACAAGGAGAAGAGGCATGCTTGCAGAAATGGTTATGGGACAGCATTGCACAAGGGTGTATTTTGTGCATCTGTTTTTATTAGATGGTTAAAGTTTTTGCAACTTAAACCCCGTCATCCCTTAGTTGAGTCTATAGGTTTGGGGGTTTTGGCTTAAAAATAGGTTTAAAACTATACATCTTTACTGGAATCAAGAAAGTTATGCCTCATTTTCTCATGCCTGTGAAAGATAAAACTTTTGTTTGATAAATGGGGAATTCAGATTTGATTTGGTAATGGCTTTTTTACCAGGTAGTTGACCCCTAAATTATGTATGGTGGATCAGATTTGATTAACTTAGGAACATTGAGCTATTTAAATGTTTGTTTAAACTTCCATTACATACAAGATGCCTGATTAAGATTCTTGTGTCCCATTTTTCAGCATGGTGCTAATTAAACATAAAATCTGTCTTTAAATCAGAAATTGTACAGAAGCAAGTCACAACAAATCTTGATAGTGTTGTTTTGTGTTCTGGCTGGAAATGGTATGTCTGTTACAGAACAGCTTTTAGGTTTGTCTGGGATGTGTACATGGATTTCACTGTCAGGCTTTTAAAAATTATTTTCTTCTAAGTAAGATTTCAAATTGCTGTACATAGAAGGAACAAAAGAGTTTTTTAACTTCTGTCTCCAAATTTTTTCAAAGTAATTCTTCTGTATTTTAGAGTTGCAGATACCGGGGGAAAAAAAATCCACATTTGTATACAGTGCCTGTGAATTTTTTGACTGAAGCAACTGTCAGTAAAACTTCTTTCTGAGCTTACTGTGGTATCTGGCTTCTATATTTCTTTATAAGAAGTGTACTAAAAATTAATAGTGGTAACCAGTCTCTGTTAGGATTTTAACCAAAGTTTAAATGCCTGAGCAAATTTTGACTGGATAGCATCAAACAAATTTTTGTTGTACATGTTGTGAGCTTCTGCATTCCTGAGCTAATTGAATGTAAAGTGTCACGTAGAATTGTAATATCTGTTGGTGAACCTGGACAGACAATAATAATTACTAGGTTGAAGCTTGTTTTCTGTGCAGCTGAAGTCCAACAGTATAGCCTGGTTTTTATTTAGGATGGGTCTGGTTTAATGCTAGTTTACAATTATTACTCACAGAGCATTATCATTTCAGATCTGTGCATCTACTTTTAAGGTACGCCAATTGCTGTAATTAATTAAAGTGCTGCAGATGCTGCTGGTTAAGCCAATTTAAAGAACAGAGCGTGAATTTCCAGTTATGTGAGCTAGATAATGATAATGCCTTAACGTGGCAGTCACTCCTGTGAGCCAATTACTGCTCAGATAGCTGAAGCAGGGCTGTGGTTCACTCTCTGCCTCCGTCCATTCCCAGAATACACAGCTCCTTTTTATGCCTTTTGCTGCTGAGTAATCTCAGTTTTCCTCCCTGGTTGTGGGGTGGTCCGACTGACAGCTTTTACTCTTAATAAGCTTAGAGGTAATAATCCCAGTCCTGTAGGTCACATGTACAATATGCCTTCTAGTTTCATTTTTTCCTGCTCTAGTTTTGCCAAAACATCAGGCTCCCTGTAATATTAGACGAGTGCTATTGCTAACTACCTGGGACTGAAGCACTACTTTCTGATAATTGATTAATGCATATGTCTCCTAAGTGCTTTTACATAACAATAATTACAAGATTAAGCCTGCTTGTGTTTTTTGTTGGTTTTGGTTTTTTTTTTAATTGGCTTTTATTGTGGAGCATTTTTAAGTATGGATGAATCAAATATTAATTAACATTGAGATTTTTTTTTTCATATCTGTAAATTAGGTTAACTTCACAGCAAAGAAGTAGAAAATATTTTTATTCGAGATACTCTGTATTTATTAATTTATTGTCGTATTACTTTTAGATGACATGATACATTAATAAATAAACCATTATCAACATCTTTACCTTTTGTACACATGTGAACTTCTTTCTAGGGGAGCTTTAGAAATGGTGAAGGTACTTGTGCCTGTAACACTCCAGGAACATTCCTGATGTAACTGGAATGTGGAGAATAACATCTTTTAAAAGAATGTGTGAAAACTGATTATTTGAAATGGATACTTACTTTGTAGCACTTATTTTTCTGAGTTATAAAGTGTGCAAGTCTAATAATAATAATAAATTTAGATATTTTTAAAAAACAGGGAGTGGTATATAATATGTGACATACTTGCTGTTTGACTTGCCAGTGTCCAGCTTCAAGTTTCAGGCTTAGACTGGGGAGAGTCTGTGCCATGAAACATGTCTGTAGTTTTCAAGCCAAACTCTACCATGATGTCAGGTACGTTTGAGCAGGGCTGCTAATGTATTAATACCCTTGGGAGTGGCAGCCCCTTATAGGACCGTGGAGTGGCTAAACCTGAGGAAAATGAGTGCAGCTGAGTTCATATGCAAAGTGGGGAGAGAGTGGAATTTTCCCAGAATCGGAGCAGAAAGAACAGGTTTTCTTCCAGGATCTATAAATGTAAAGCCTTAAATATCTGGGAGGCCTCAGACAGCCTGAGGTAGATGCATGGAGAATGGCCCCTGAAGAGAAACAGGGGAACATTGTTTTGTAGTAGCTGAAGTTTGGACCCAGACAGAGGAGGAGGAGGAAATTGGCTGCAAAGGAGAGTCCATAATTTCTGGGAGGGAGTGGAAGAGAACAGAGTGCACTACTTAGATGTCTCTGGCCTCATTCCAGAGAATGGAAATAAAGACAAGAAAGTGCATGTGAGCATTTATTGCTTTGTCCTTTTGTGTGTTCTTATGTGACCTGAAGCAAAGGAAAAAAAAAGAATCTTTTTGGAGATCCTTAGAAAAAACCAAATCTTTGTTTCACTTCAACCCTGTCTGCAAGGACAGGGAGCTGAATTCACACAGGCTGGAACAGGAAGAGTAAATCGCCATGAAATAGTGCATGAAAATGCAACCACATGTGATGACTGAACCATTCTCAGTGCACTGCTGTCAAAGCAGGTGGTTTCTTGCTCCCCACTTTACGTGCAGCAGCCCTTTCCATGCTGGTGCCCACCTGGCCTTTGGAGAGCTCAGTTGTCTGACCCATCTAAAACATTGTGTTTTGGGTTTTCTTCTGGGTGAGTGAGAGGAACTGGGTTGTGAAAGAAGAGCCAGCAAAGCGCCAGAGCTGGTGCCAGGCAGAAGCAGGTAGCTGGAAAAGCAGGATGCGGGTGGGAGAGGAGTTAGGAGGTAGATGCTGTCTGAGCGGCTGCGGTCAGGTGGGAGTTGTTACGCTTTGGATGAGGGTGATGAGGAGAGGAGTTGTTTTTGGGGCTTCTCATGCCCTGCAGGAGCTCACACCTCATCCTGCAACACAGCTGCTCCAGGTGGGCCTGATTGCCTTCGCTGGTCCTTTTTGATCAAAGCATTTCCATCTCTCCTTTCCTGCTTGTCCTCTCATCCAGCACTGTGGAATTTTAGGGACACCCCAAGAAATCACCTTCTTTCATGTGGAGCACTATCTGTCCTTTCTAAACCCATCTTGAATCAAGTTTCCCTTGCTTTGGGCTGTTTCTAGCCTCATGTTATGGTAGGACTCTCTCCTTGACAGAGAAATGAAAACCCTAGGTTCATGCTTTCATTTTGGTAATTTTTAAGAAAGATACTTAATATACTTATTTTTGTGACATAGGGACATAAGGAAAAGTTTTATAAAACCATTGATTGTTGTTAGAAGTTAAGTAAAGACTGAAAGTGTGGCCAGACCTCTTCCTAACCTGAGTAAGAATTGCACTTACTCTGTGTAGTTACACTAAAAATAAATCTTCTCTTGCAAAAGTATGCATAATGCTCTGCACACGTGTGTCTGTGTGCATGTGTTTGTTTTCATGTGCTGTAAACCCTGAGATAGAATCTCCTGGTTTATAAGAGCTAATAATTTGTTCCCAAATTTAACAAGGTGCTTAATCATATGGCTTTCTGTAACTTGATTTAATTACAAGTAGATCGTGTGCTTGAAGTTAGGCTTGCACTTAAATACCTTCCTGAACCAAAGTGCGTCCTTTTTGGTGTCACTATATCACTGTGTTTAATGGACATGAAGGATTTATTTGCCTTATAGATGAGCATTTAGGCTGTAATAGCTGGAGGCAGTAACAGCAGATCAAGTCTAAGTTCTCAGTGGCAACTGGCTGTAAGTTTCCATAAGACTTTTCCAATACCTCTAAATTTTCATTTTAGTTTTTCATGTAGTAGAAGACAAATTCTGTAATTATGATTTGTTGTCTCACCTACTTAGTGTTGCAGTCTTTTTTTGTAAAAGCTTTATGGTGCAAGTAATGTTTAAAGAAGTCAAATTGTGGGGCAGAATTTAAAATTCCTTTTTATTATATTCAGTATGCAATAATTATTGTTGTTTGTTAAGACTGCACTGAATTGCTTTGGGACATAAAGCTCTCACTGCCCAGTACTTGTTGAGAAGGGAAAAAAAGAGCTGTATCAAATTTTTTGCAATTAAAAATCTGGAAAAACTTGTTTAAGAAACTATTAGCCCAAGAACATGCATCTTTTGTCAGTATAATGTGCAGCCCTGAATACAACTCTTTTTATCAACAGTGCAGTGTTTCATATTTAATCAATGTAAAATTGAGTGCTTCCCTCACATGAATGTAACACAGATCAAGTCTCAGCCAAAGCAAATAAAAGAATGAATGCTTTGTTAATCATCCATAACTAATTTGTGCATACACAGAAAAAATAAAATCTGTTTTTGACAAGACCTTTTTTCATAAAAGCAGCAAGGGAGAATTGAACATGTAATGTGCATTAGTAATAGAGAATAGTAATTGGAAGATCTGAGATGTTTGCCTGGGACAGCTTCTATTTCTTGATAGTTACAACATTTAACAGAAACCTAAGATAGAAGAAGGGTGGATTTTTAAATCATTTGCTAAAATATAATACAACAAACCTGTGCTGAAGCATGGATAGATTGATTCTTGTGTGCCTTGCCATATATTCATAAGTGTTGCAGGGAACTGCCACATATCTCTGACAAACTCAGCTAATAGATAATACACAGTGAAGAAAATGTTAAATGCATTGCTTCTTTGCACAGGCAATATGATTGTGTTGCTCTAGTGACAGTGTGGTTATGGTTGATGGGGCAGCTTCATTACAAGCCCCTGTTTTCAGGCTATTGCAGCTTTAACAAAAAAAAAATCATCCATTTGACTGAAATTTTTTATGCTTGTCAGCCTTAAGGTGAATTTTACTTTAAGTACAAAGTTAGAAGAAATCCATTTAGCTATTTCCCTGATTTAAACAAATTTGGAGGGATGGATGGGCTTTTAAAAACTTGAGGTTTTATGTTTATTGCAGAGGTGCATTTTGGAATGCTTCATGTTTATCCTTGCTGTTAAAATGTATATTATGTTGTTTATAAATATATGTATAAATAAATAACTCCACCTGCACCATCCACTATTCTCACTGTTGTGTGTGCACAGGGTGTGACAGCTGAGATGTCCAACATGTGTGAGCATGCCTCTATTCTGGCTTCACACAGATCTGAATTTTCAGCTGCTTCCCTTTTGCCCTGGTTATGTACCCACCCTTTGCCCCCTGCTCCTTCCCACCTACATCAGAACCAAACCGGCCATCAGCAGTATGACATCGGTGAGATCCATAGATCCCACCTTTTCCCTCCTTCCTTTGCTCCATGGAGGAGTGTGCTGCTCACAGGAACCCTCACCTGCCAACCACACTGCTCTGAGATACAGCTGGGAGGAGACTTGCATGGTAAAGTTGTCTCACTGAAGTTTTGCCCCGGTACTGAGCTGTAGGTTTGGGTGGAAGAAATAGTAATGAATTTGCACGGGCAAGAGAATTGCCTGGTGGTGTGAAAACACTTTCTTGAAGAGCCAACTCTCCCAGAGTGAATGTTGTGATTGGCAGTGGTGGCCTTGCAGGTGTCCCCTTGGTGGCAGTGGGAAATACAGGCAGAGGGGGAGAGCACCAGCAGGTCTGGTGATCTCTCTGTAGTCTGAGGGACTCTTCCAACTGTGTTGTATCCTCTTGTCATTGTGTATTTTGGTGGTTTTGGCACAAGCCTAAGGTGAAGCTGCGAGCAAGAGAATAATAAACTACTGTCATGGATTTAATAATGGAGATATATTAATGCTCCAGTAATAATACTGAGATGTTCACTTTGAATAACAACATTTTTTAAAGTGGCCTTTTAGCCTAAACCTAAGGTATTTCCAATGTGATCAATAATTTGTCCTGGAGACTCTTGTTCTGCCAAAGAGACATTTTGGAGTGTGAGCGTCACTGCCATCAGGCATTATAGACCATTCAGCCATTTGTTCTGGGCTTTTGCGCTTAAAGTCCAACTTTCTGCACAAAACCCATAAAACATAAGAGTTATGGTATCTTCCCTTGACACTGTTACAAGTTTTTTCTCTGTTGTAAGCCTTGCAAACTTTGTCATTTAACCTTGTGCATTTGCTCTATGGGAGTTATGTTCAGATAATAACAACTGGTTGATGACACACTGGTATTTTGCAAATCCCATTTTGACACTTTTTATTTATGCTAAATAATGAATTCATCTTTCCCTGGAAAGATGAATGAAAGTATGTCGGGTTGTTGGATGAGTTGATCTTTTCACTTTGTTTCTTCTTCAGTGAGTTTCACTTCAAACTTGCTTCCTTGTTAGAGGTTACAAAGAAGCTGAATAATGTGTTTACATTTGCAAGTTTGTTTAAATAATGGAGAGTTAATTCTGGGGTCTGTATCCTATGTGTCTTCCTGCATGGCATTTGTTTCCTCAGGACAAGGCTCGTAAGTAGGCATGGCCTGATCTGTAGAACTGTGGATCTTTCAACAGCTGTTTTTAGTATTATATTAGACTCGCTTTAAATATTCACTGCTTGAGCTTGAAGTATTATTTCAAATCCACCTTTTACATGTCAAAGATTCTGGGTATTGTTCTTGAAGAGACACCAGGATAGAGTAAGGAAATGTAGAGCCTAGATTGGAAAGAGAAAAGAAGCTGGAAACAACAGAAGGGCTTTTCAGCTCTGAAACCAACAACAAATAGGTAACTAATGTACCTTCTTTTTTTAAAAAAAAGGCACTAGTGGGTGAGCTTAAATATAGAATTTATAACAGGTATTGCCTATTATTTTAAAACTAAAACCAAAGAACAACCTGTGAGTCATTTTAGTCAGTATACGAAAAAATGTGGAGTTATGAACTGCTGAGCAGTAAATAAAGCCATGTTTATCAAGTCAGCTCCCTTGTCCTCCCCCTGGAAAGAGGAGGTCACACATACAAAGTGTTTCTTCCTCCAATTTCAGCTGAAAGTTTAGGAATTAACTTCATCATTTGCTGTTTCTTCTTCTCTAACATTAGGTAAGTTATCTGTATTTCTACTTTGTTTTGAAGCTAACTCTGCAGAAATAGTATACAGTTATACAACAAACCCTTCAAAAGCAGGGAGAAAAATGAGGAATGCTGTCTGGAAATCTCCCAGCCAAAGCAGAGATGGGAGCTGCTCTCGGAGGCAGCCAGCAGGCTGTGTGGGATCAGCTCAGTGCACACAGCTCATAGGACATGAAGGACTGTATTCTCTGCCAGACTGCCAGCCCTGCATGCAGTGCTTTTCCCAACAGCCAGCCTCACCTGCCATGTGTCAGCAGCAGCTCAAGCCCAGACTTCTTTAAATCTGCTCCTTTGAGAGGAAAGGTTGGAGGATTTAAACAGCCTGTTGGTAATAACAAGTTTCTCTGCCAAGTTCAGCTGAGCTTCCATGAGCTTGTGGCCCACATCCATGGCAAAATAAAAATTCTGTACAGGAGTTACAGTGGGAGTTACTTTTATATAGCCTTTGGTACCTAAAAATGATTTCATCTCAAAGGCTTTTGCTTGCTGATGATTACTATGTAGGAACACACACAGACTTGCACACAGCTGCACCCTGTACCTTGGCAGGCCTGGGAGACATGGTCACGTACCTGACTGCTGAAGCATTTGGGGCCAGGAAAGGAGCAGACAGTCCCTACCATGTAGAGATCCCAACAGGTGAGAGTAAATGGCTGTGAAAGGGAAACAGAGCTGTCAGGGTGTTCATGAACTCAGCATGTTGGGATCTAGACTTTGCAGGAAAGGATGTGCTTTTGCTGCTGCAGAGGGAAACAGGATAGGCAAACATTCCGGGGTGCCTGAGTGGTTCAGTACAAGCTGTAGCTCTGCAAACACAAGCAAAAATTCTTGTACTTCACAAAGCTACAGTAATGTTTGCATAAAACGTAAGAACTGACTGATTTTAGCAGGTGATCAAAGGGACCTAACAGTAAATTTAAACCTGTCATTACAGAAGAGAAACTTGCACAATATCTCTAGAGAAAATTATCTGAAAGAGCAAAAAAGCTACAAATACTAAAGCAAATGTTCCTCAAATCAGTTATCAATCTTCTGTATCCTTCCGTTGGAGGGTGTTCAGGAATTGTTCCTGTGTTACTAAACAGTCCAAAGGAGAAAGCAGTGAAGGTTTTTATAAATGGGCACATAAAGCAGTTACCACATCCTCTGCAAAGTTCAGTGTTTCATAGTTCAGTAGTTTTCTGCTACTTATTAAAATTATCCAGCTCACCTCTAAATTTTTCTCTGTTGTCCTTCATAGGCAGCAAGCCCACTTCAGAAGGGGATACCTGTCTCATAGATATGGTCTATTAATAAATTGCTCAACTGAAATTTTAACCATGCACGTATTCTGCCATGTGTCCAGTAGTTATCTTAAGAACTAGAGAAACAGAACCTCCAAATTTTCTTGGTGTTATTTTGCATAGTGTAGATGAATTGCCTCAGTTTATTAGGTATCATTTCACTTTCTAAACTTCCTACCTGGTGCTAATCTTTGGAGATTTCCAGAGTCTGTGAATGCAAAGGATTAGCCTGTGAAGATGAATGGTTTGTTGTTACCCACAGCAGGTTGGTTGAGCATGCCCACAGGTATGATTTTGGTCAAAAAGAACCTTTCACTACATACCTCAGTCTCGGGGTGCTAGTAAAATCTCAGGGGGCTAAAAGAAGGCAATAGCTGTAGTAGCATATCATGTTCTCTCTTTGTTTACTGAAATTATTGTCTCTGCCTGTGCTAAGTAAAAAATGATGTGTGGTGCTTCCAATTTAATCATTCATCAATCTAGATGTGCTCTTAAAACCATCATGTTGGTGTTTTTGAAGTAGCCTTCTAGCTTAAACCTAAGATATGACCAGTACACTAAATAGTTTGAAACAGGGGGTTTGGTTCTGATAAGGACAAGAGTCACTTTGTGAGGTCACAAATGTATATTTATATAATGAATTGTAGCTGTTTCAGTATTTGAAAATGTTTTATTTCTTTCCCACTCCTCATGTTTAGGGCTCTAACCTTTCTGGTATGTGCAGAATTTTTTAAACATTAAATTCTCCATTCAAATGTATCGTAGTTCTTAGTAATGTTTTGGATACCTTGAACCATTATTTGCTTTTAAAAAGTTTTCAGCAGAGATCGTACTGCCTTCATTCGCTCCTCCAAATCTCCCATCTGCCTGTCTAAATTATTTTAACTGACATAGTTTCTAATTTACTCTCTCCAGTTGAGAGAGCTCCCCGTAGCTTGTCTATTTTAGCATTTAATTGCTGTATACTCTCCCAAATTAAATTCTGTAGTGATCCATTTTGCTCTGCCAGTGAAGCAGTGATCTTTTCATCTAAGCAAGATGGCACGTGCAGCTCAGCCCAGGGCTGGATCCCACGCCGGGAGAGGGAGAACCTTCCAGACCCCTCTGGCAGCATGTGGGGGTGCTGGGGCTTTCCTCCAAAACCAGGACAGCTTTCCTCCAAAATGGTCTCCATCTAATTGTTCCTCTCAGTGGGTTTTTACAGCTAGAAAAACTGCTTTGTCAATTATTTTCTGCGCAAGTTTGCAGTAGAATGCTCATCCTTGAAATCTGTATCTTCATGGGGTTTTTAGCATTTGCTTTCATAAAAGGTGAAAGTATTACATAGAAATATTGCACTGTTTCATTTCCCTTGTCTATGAGAAAGGCAGTCAAAACTCCTTTTTCCTTTTGAGAAAAATAACAATATCCAGTTGCGAAACTTCTTGTCTTCCCTAGTTGCATCTTTTTTGGATAATGTTTGTACAGTGCTTAAAAATTACTTAATATATTTCTGTTGAAGAGGGACCATTTAGTATCTAAATAATAACTGCAGTACTTTTTGATCTAGTTTCTGCTGAATGGAAGTATTTTCCTGTGTTTTGCCAATATATGTGTATGGAAAGGGAGGGCACTGGAGCCTCAGGGGTTACTGGGGGCAGCTCAGTGGGGTCGTAGGTCTCTAGAGGGAAGCTGAGTTCAGGTGTGCAGGGCTAAAATACATCCTACTGGTTTCTGTGGAGGGACTCTCCCCCAGATCAGATAAGCCAGAGGAAGATACCCCATGAACAAAATCAGGCCAGTATTTTGATGTCTATGTAATTCTAGAAGCTTGAAGGCAGTTTAACAGAAAATACAAAGCTGTTTCTTCCTTATTTGCACCTCTTACATTAACCTTGAAGAAGACTTGTCAGTCAGTTGGTAAGTGCAGGACACAAGGTCATTAAAATACATTTTTAAGGAAAGAAGGCTGCATGAAATTTGCATTACAGCGTTATTCATCTCTCCTTTAAATTAAGAGTCTGAATTCAGACCTTTCATGTGAAGGTGTTAATCTTTTGACTTGCTTCATTCAGAACAGAGTTGGGCACTGTTTAATAGTGTGATGTGTCTGTCATCTGTGATCATCATCATCCGAGTAAAAAGGAGCTGTTTGTTTTATGGCTGTGGTACAGACTCTCTGGTCTTAGCTCCTTAGAGTATTTTAGTAGTTTGCTGTGAAAGGGCTTAGGTAGAGAAAGATGGGGATGATTCCTAGAAAAGGCTCGTGGTGCCTGGCATTGCTTCACATTGTTCTCATTGCAGAAGGAGATCAGGCTATGTGGATCCTTGACGCCAGGCAGATATGTATGGAAGGGTGGCACTTATTGTATAGTCACTTTTGGGATATCTGGCACTGCTCAGAGTCAGTGGCAGAGAATAATATGTGATTGCATTATTGAAAAATTTGTGTGGTAAGTGGCTCTTGCTGTGACAGTAAATGCAACTTCATCAGCTTCATTTGAACTGACTGCAGTTTGGCCAGTGTTAATCTTCCTTTCTCTAGCCCCAAGATTTGTAATATGATAGTCATTTAAGGGTTTGTGGAAGTAACTTAAAATACTGGAGAGGGATAGTGTTGTGGACTACTCCTTGGAAAACCATCCATAGCTATTTGAAACCCTCTCTGCAGCCTGTCTGTGTTTGTAGGTCTCCAGGCTTTGGCAGAGCTGAGTGCCAGGTGTTCCGGTGCAGTGGGAGCTCATCTGAGCCTGGCCCTGAAATACTTGCAGCTCTGTGGCTTCTGATTGACTTGATTTTGTCTCCCCAGTGGCACCAGTGAATTGCACTTCTCTTGGTACCTGAGATGACAAAGTTTTTAAAGTCTGTACAAACACAAACTGTGCTTAAGAGATTGGGAACTACCTACGGAAAAGGAATGCAACTTGTATTGATTTACTTAGTATTGCTTGCTCTGTGTATTTCTTTGTCTGAATTCAAAAATGAAAGTACTCCAGGGCATTAGGAAGTCTTTCTATTTTCTATATTAATTTTTGTTTTTCCATCTTTGAGCTCTTCTTATTCCAGCTTTTTAATAATTCCCTAGGTTTCCTAAAGTACCAGAAGGCACAAGTATCGACTTGTGTGTGACAGTGGGCATGGTGCAGAGCCAGCCACACTCCTCATCCCACTGCTTCTCCAGCTGGGAACAGCTGATAGAGCTTGGTGTAGTTTCCAGTCAGGGCTGTTTCACCCAAAATATAGTGTGTATTTGAGGCATTTCAGGGACTGCAGGGAGTAGGAGGAGGAGACTCTCAAGGGGAGTGAAGCTGCTTGTGAGGGACAATTGTAGAATACAAAAGCAGAAAATCTCCACCACAGGAGAGTATTATGGAGAAGTATTGCTATGTGTTTATGGGTGGGCTTTATTCCTCTTAAGTAAATTACAGTGATCACTTTTGGGAACAATGTACTTTGTAAATAATATACAGGTGTCTCAGGGCCTTTGGTTGACCCAGCACAGCCATTATTCTGTCACACAAGGAGATAGACTGCCATCGTTTCTCCTAACATACCAAGTAATTTTTTTTTTAATAATTTATTGATGATTTGATGAGTTCTAAAGGAATGGCACTTTTTTTTTCTCTTTTTTCTGGTATGCTGTTTCTCTGGCCAGAACTGTACATTAACAAACATGAAATGACAAAAAAAGATTGTTAACCAATATTCCCTGTCTTCTCATATGAACCCAACAGTGCCCAGTCTCAATCTCAGTAGGATGTTTGAGCTGGAAGATAACATAGATGTATTTGTATTTTACTGGCACTGTATGTTACCTTATGTCTTTCTGTGACTTTCAAATATCATAGTTGATTTTATTTGCATAATGCATAATTTGCCTTTTTTAAAAAGTAAAGAGTTTCCAGATTGCTGTTTTCTTACAGGATAAACTCTATCTTTATAGTTAAGAGTTGTATTTTGTCACCTCTCTTTCTTATTACATTGAATTTTTTCCCTCTTGTAACTTCAGAATTGACTTTTTCATGCACCCTTTCACCAAACAGGATGTGGCAACACAGTCACATGTATGTGAACTACCTGGAGGCATAACTGAGCTTTACGCATGTTAAACTTTGATTATATAGTCAAAAGCAGAAAAGTTGAGCAATTAAAATACTTGCCTTGGGCTTCCTGCTTTACCTTCCACAAAACTCCACATGTCCATACGAGGCACGAGTACCACAGATCAGACTTTTACTATTAAATGATGTTATTTATTCAGTATCCTACCGAAGTGTGTTTCTTTTTGGAATAACTCATTCCAGCCTACTGCTGAGCTGTTTCTGTCTACTCTGCTTGCAAGTATTTCTCTTGGATTAATTTGTCTCTGTTAATTTAAGAATTATTTATTCTTCTGCAAGAAAATGTCTCTGTGGTTCTGGGGTAATTCAGACTGTCTTATACAAAGCATGTATGTTTTTTTGAAGAAAACGCTACAATTTTGTAAGAAGTGGTTATTAGCATGCCTTGAGAATATTCTTTCCAGGGGCAAAAAGAAGTTTTTCCCCCTCTCCTTATGTAGCTAAAACTGTGTAATGCCAAACCTGTAAAGCTTAAAAGGAGCAAACATTGCAACACTTCTAATACACTTCACTTTCTGGGAGAATAGGAAGATAAACTTGCACGTGAAGCAAAATAAAACTTGAAAGGTCAGGGACTGTCTGGTTGTTTGGGTTTGAGTTTTGGTTCATATGATAAATAATTTTTCATATGATAAACTTACAAATTTGGATTTTTGTAGGTAATTGGAACCTGAAAAGCCAACTTCTGTAGGTGGCCAACAAAAATATTGTGAATTCATTTCTTACAAAGACTGAACTCAGTTGCCAAGTGTATCTTAATTCTCACAGCATGTCAGGACACATAGTGTTAGGAAAACCTTCTTGCATATGGCTGGCTTCTTCCCTTTGCACTGGCACACAACTGCCTGCACTCGTGTCCCCTTTCCTTTACAACTAACCCCAGAAGATTTTGTAAGGAATTGCAGATGATCATCTTCACTGGGAGAACTTTGCCTTTTCCTGATTCATGTCTCTTATTCATTCTCTGATCCAGATAAACTGAAACAGCAAATGACAAGAAGACTGTTTGTACAATAAGTAGATACTAAGTGAAAATGTAATTTGACATCATTCCCAAATTCTTCTGCCTTAAAGTCTGTGTCCAGCTTTTAGATGCTTGCAAGCTTAATGCTGTGTTCTTTCTCTTCATTTAAGAAACACCACTGCACTGGGGTTTGGATTGTCTTGTCTTGTTTGCTTTGACTTTTTTCATAAAGTCACTTTGATAAAGGCATGATGACATCTGAGTTGTCAGATAAGATGGTGTGTTTGTAACAAGAGAAAGTAGCTCTGTCCCCAAACACACCTGTTTTTGGGAGTCACTGAAGCGTATTTGTGTCCTCTACAATGCTGTGTGAGAGGTCTGTGTGTGGCTCTGGTAATGTAGGGTCATGTAAGAGGTTAGCCAGCAATGAGAAGTCACTGGTAGCTACCCAAGGACACAAATTTAGAGCTTTGATGAATTGGGGATGTTCACAGCTGCCGGGAAGTGATTTTTCTGGCCAAACTGAGAAGGGTTCATCAGAATACAGGCATGGTGTTGCTGAGCAGGGATTCATCTGAAAGTCTGCATCTTAGCAAGATCAGCGTCTTACTGACAACATCACCTATCCAAAATGTGGTCAGATTTGGTGTCTAAGATCCTCTTGGGTGTAGATATACTTGATCTTTTTGGGGGTGTTTTAATTGATGAAGAGGAGTGAGGATATAACAACAGATATGCGTGTTCTTTAAAAAGAAAAGAAAAAGTAACTTTTTAAGGAAAACCTAATTATATCGTTTGGGAATAAGGACCAAATGGAGAGTCTTTCCTTGCAATCAAGTTAACATTATTAACTATAATTTCAAGAAGATATGTGATACCGTAATACAGATTTTAAAACCAGCTAAGGCATAATTGGTTTTTGTTGGAAGCATAAGGTCATCCCAAATGGATTCAAAGAAGACTCAGGTCCAAAGTGTGACAAATGTTTCCTAATCATTCTAGCCCACCAGTGGAATATTTTCCTTTGGCCTGACTGCAGGTGCAGGTACATTCAAGTTAGATCGTGCTGTTGTAGAAAGCTCGGGGAGAAAAGGACCCAGAGAGATCATCTGATCTAACCTTTTGTGGGACAGGGAGACTACATGAGATTGTCTAACACCCTGTCTAGTTAAATCTTAAAAACCTCCTGTGATGGGGACTCTGCCATGTGCCTGAGAAGACTGTTTCAGTGACTGATGTAAAAAATATTGGTCTTATGTAAAGATGAAACCTCCTGGTGCAACTTGCACCCATTGCCCTCTTGGGCTCCAAGTTACTTTTTAATTTCTGGTTGCTCCCATTCTGTTTGGCAGAAAAGCAGGTGCACCAGCATGGCCAAGTAGTTTTCACCATGCCAGTTGCATAAGTATTCGCTCACCACATCATATTTGCCAGCTTTCTTGAAGGCTACATTTCAAAAAAATAAAATTGAGAGGTTTAGGCAGACTTTCTCTCTTGACCACCATTTTTGCACGCTAGTGTGAATATTGAAAATGTAGCTTTATGAAACAAATTGCTGTTCAGATACAAACTGTTTATGTGCATAGACCTGGAGAATATGCCCAAAAGAAAACACCACATCTCTCTTGTTGCTTTCTGAGTGGGCACCTCAGTAAACCTTGCATTCGGTGTAACGAGCTGTAATGTTGGTTATTCTGAAGGTGTGATACAATACCAGATTATTGTTGTTCAGATCTGTGTAATAATTGAAACTCCCTCATCGTACTTTCCATTTTACATGTTGTCAGAACCTTGGACCTTAATCTTGCTCTTTGATTGGCAGCTGCGGCCGCGGAAAGAGCGCTGGTATTGTTTATGAGAGTCGCATCTGTTCAACTTGATTCAGCTGAGAGTATTTGCATATTCTTAAGTATTTCTTCTGAGAGGGCCTAAATCCTTCTCAAGTGTTTGATGCATTTTTGAAATTCGTTCATAAGGTATCTACATGCACTAATAGTTCTGTATAATATTGCTATGCATAATCTGTCAGATAAGGCTAGTTTTTTAAACAAGGTATTCTTTGGGGATGACATATTACATTGTGACTTATTCTACTGGGCGGAAATGTCAAGTACTTTGAAAAAGAATGCTTGAATGTTTTGATTGAATTAATGTTCTTTATTCAACACAGATTGTCAACTGCAGTAAAATGTAGTCTTATTGTGAGAGCACTTTTCAAAAGAGTTAACAGCAGGGCTTTTTTGTTTCATTTTTTGTTACTGGAGCTTTATTACATATAATTGTTCATTTGCTGCCGTTATTAGATGGAACAAGAGAGTAGATTCTTGGATGCATTTTAGATTAATTTGTCTGAATTGTTGAACTATGAGCAACACTTTAATATTGAAATGCAACTCAGGCTTTTCAAATAAAACTTCAGCTTTTATCTTTCTCTTTTCTTGCTCTTTATTTTTTCCTTGCAAAGTTTTTATCGGTATTTTTGGAAGACCTGTCAACTTTAATTTCAGAAACCTATCACTCTTTATAGTGCAGGTACAACACTAATGAGAAGGACCACTGCTTTGAAAAATATTCAGGTATTATATCTGAGCATTGAACACAATCTAGATGAGCCCATACCATTGCATAAACAAATATATTTGTGTTTGAAAGCCATATTTTCCGTAGGCTAAAGGTCCTTGTCCAGAACTATCCAAGTTTGGACAAAACTAGTCCAGGTTGCTATGAGAAGAAATGGAAATGCATTTCCACTAGTTTAAATAGATGTGTGCTGTGGATGCTACTTCAAGATCAAGCCATTAAAGGCATAGGATCTCATATGGAAGACCTCTTATCACAATGAACAACATTAATTTTTTCAGTTGCTCTAAGTGTTCAAAGATGCACCACCATTAGTGCCTGACCTATTTTAAGAAATGGTTCTCTGTCTCTAGCCCTGGCGATAGCAATGCCCACTGCCTGTGCACTGGAAAAAAAGAATTATACAGATTTAATAAGTATGTTTTTTTGTTTTATGCACATACAGGTTTTAGTGTAACAGACCTTTTACATTAGTTTTGTTTTTCTTTTTCTTTCAGGAATCTCCTTCTGGACGTAGAAAAGCACTTGCCACCAGCAGCATCAACATGAAGCAATATGCCAGCCCCATGCCTACACAGACAGATGTCAGGTTAAAATTCAAGCCTTTGTCTAAGAAAGTGGTATCTGCCACACTGCAGTTCTCATTATCTTGTATTTTCCTGAGGGAAGGAAAAGCCACGTAAGTTGTTGTTTGTTGGGGTTTCTTTTTTTTAAAGCCAGATAACCTGCTTTGTGTTGCTTTTCAAAGAATTCTTCGGATAAAGAGCTCTCTCTGTATAGAATGGCAGAATTTGAGAGTATCCTTCAGCATACCTATCATTCCTGCCATACTTAGTTTCTTAACTGAGTAAAAGTTGTTTCTTACTCTGATTTCAGTCTTGTGTTCTTCAGACACAAATCAGTTGGGCACTGACTGCCACTCCCTCAGCTTGCTCGCTTGGTTCTGTCCCTCATTTCAGTGGCCTTTGGGGGGCAGAGGATGCAGGTTGTTTTTGCATATCCTCTAACCTGTCCTACAATTTCTATCAGATTCCAGATGTCAAATGTTGACAACTTCATGTGGCTGGAGAAGGGATTGTTTGTCACCCATCCTGTTTTGCTTTTGTTTCTGTCTCTGGAATATGGCAATGTGAGAATGTGAGGTAGATGAGGAAACTACTGCTCTAATAGTTCTTCTGCCTCTTTTTAATTATTTTTTCCCTCCAAGAGTAACAATTTACTTCTAGCTTTCAGTATTCTGCATGCATTTTGTAGACATTGCCCACTGCAATACGAGTGCCTCAGACATGTTGCATGAACAGCTTTTCAAGGCTGCTATGTCAAAACATACATACAAAATACAATACATACAAAAAGGCTTTTTTGTCTGTGTGCTTTGAAAGCCACAGATGCGTTGATCACTATTAATTACTGTTTCCCTTCTCTGATTAATCTGTTGTGAAGCACATCTTGCCCGATCATGTAAAAATGATACTTTGAAGTCTTCGGCTGTGATTTAACATGGTTAAAATGCAGCTGAAAATGAGAATGGAGGAAGTCAGTATGTGATAACCTCTTAGCTTTTTTGAAACAACCAGCATCCATAAACTATACAGTGAATGCCTATACTAGGCTCTTGGTGGATTTTGGGGCCATAATTTATAAAAGCTGATCCATTTAGGTTCACATGTACCTTCTTCCCATTGAAATTGATACATTTCAGGCTGAAGACTGTCAGTCAGGTAGATTGTAAATTATTAGCAATGCTTTGATACTGCCCTGAACCGGGGACCTGGAAAAGCTGCTGTTTGTGAAAGCATTGGTTTACAGTGTACGTAAATAGACACTGTCTTACTAATGCTTTTTTATCTTGTTAATAATTTCAGATATTTAGAAAATGAGTTTTAATTTATGTAACAGCATCAGGAGTTATAAATGAACAATGTGATAGGTATTGCATGCAACATGTGGACAGTAGGTCTGACCAAGCATTTTCACTTCAACCCAAGCAGACCAGAGAAGCATTTACCAGCCTTTCTGGGCTGGTTTAAAATTTTAGCAAGCAGGCATTAAATTGACTCTTAATGCAAGGCAGTGTTATTTTTACTCTTTAGAATTTTGTTAATAGAAAACTTTCCCTTCAGAAATTAATATACATGAGTGTGTTCATTTTGTTCTTTAACTAAATTCAAGATCAGATCTGAGATCATAGATCTCTCTGAAGAAAACACCAAAATGCTTTAAGAATTTTTAATAATGTGGTAATATCAGATGTGGCATTAACAGGCTGCATTTTAATGCCTGATATGAAATTTGTTATTTAGGGATGAAGACATGCAAAGCCTGGCTAGTTTGATGAGTATGAAACAAGCTGATATTGGTAATCTAGATGATTTTGAGGAAGACAATGAAGAAGATGAAGAAAACAGAGTGAATCAAGAGGAAAAGGCTGCAAAAATTACAGGTTGGTTTTGCCACAGGCATAGTAAAATATTTTTTTGCTAACTCTGTTCCATGGGTTTTATCCTTACGCTGTATTTGTATTTAACCTTGAAAAAAACCCTCCCGACCAAAACAAAATTTAGGATAGCTTGATTGAAGAGGAAGAGAAGTTTAATATTTGTGAATTCAGGAGCATTGATTGGTGTATGTGTGCCCTGTTTTTGGGAGAGAATGCACTGGGTAGGTAGCGTTTCAGGGAAGCAAAGAACCAGCGTGAACAGAGGAGTAGAAAAAGCAGAGGGAAAGGGTCAGTGAGTGAGAAGATTGAGGACAGGCTCAAGTGAAATAATGAAGACAGTTTGTGAGAATAACTGCGAAATGAGTTGTGCCATGGACAGATGCTGAGGTTCTGCTCAATAACATGGCAATTCCAGGCAGCAAGCTTCTGCCTTTTGGGTGGGGGTGTCTCTTGGAAATGAAATCAGGGGGCTGTTAAAAGACTTGAACGGAATTTGATAGTAAGGTTGTTTGAAGTGAGATAGCATAACCACATTTGAATTGCTGATGAAAATGCTTAGTATGTCCAGGATAGCTGAACTAATCAATGCGAGTCAGATCAGGATGAGATGGTGTTAAATTGTTGGTGGAGATCAGTATGTAGCACTGCTCCAGGTGAGTTCTATAGGAGCTCTTAGTGTAAAGAATCAGGAAAAGAAAATTGACTTCTGGTGCCAGATGTCATAACTTCCTGTGCTTATTAAAAAAGTCTGATATAAAGAAGTCCTTCTTTAAGGTGGGGAAGAGTATCCCGAGCAGAGAAGTGCGTTCTCAACTCTGTTCTTGAAAATTCAGAGTAACATTGGTTTGGTGTTATGAAACGTGACTTTCATCACTCTTTTTGAGCTTTCATTGCAATCAAAAGGTTCAGCCTGAAGCACTTATTTCTTAGTTACATTTAGTGTTGTGAAAGGATGCAAATATGTTTTCTCTATGCTTTACATATTCAGTTAAATATTTGTACCCTGACCAAATCTCAACTTACGCTGTATGTGTTTGGCACAGAGCAGATTGAAAAGTCCAGAATGAAATATTTGAGAGACCAAGATAATGTATTCTTAATCAGGAAGCAAAGATATACCAGTCTGGTCCACAGAAATCATTCTGCAAAGTTAACTTCTCTCCCAGTGTAATCAGAATAATTCAGATCAGAACACCAAACAAAATCTGACATGTTCACCAGGCCATGGGATAGCCACAGAGAAGGGCAGATAAAGAGAGGCAACATAAAGTCTCTAGAAAACACTGTGCACAAGAGTTTTATTGAGATGTGCCTGGGTACTGCACTGAGGACTGTTTCAGAGAACCCATAAGCAGGACAGCAGCTGAAAAGCATCAGATCTTTTTATTGATTTTGCAGCATTCAGCATCTAAACAAGCTAGCAAATGATTCCTGAACAAGCAAACAGTTTAGACTAGACTAGTCTGCTAATCTTTGGCCATGGAGTGAACATCCCTGGAGGTAGATGGGCAAGGATGAGCTGGCTGATGTGCAACACAAGGTCCTGGCTCAAGTTGTTTTAGAGTCATTTGACCTTTTTCCATCTGTTGTTGCAAAGGCCAGAATTAAGCAAAGAATGCAATACCTACTTGAAAGGCAGAAGTAATAAATACTTCTGAAATAACATGGTTTCTGCTCATTGCTCAGCCTGTTCTGATACTGTTTTACAATGATACAAAATGGGAGGGTTGATTTGTTTTTTTTGTAGGTGAATCATTAAGAGGACCTGAGGGGAAAAGGTCAACCTTGAGTTTTATATCCTATGTTGGCTACAGTAGCTGAGTTTCCCACCTTAAACGAGGAGAGGGATGTTGAAAGGGAATAAGTGCACATGGTTTTCCAAGCAAATGGCGGAACATAAAAGATAGGACAGTAAGTAAACATTAATAAATACAGTGCAGAGGATCTACTTCAACATGTGTTCAAGACTGATTTCATTGGCAGCTGGAATGACTTCTGCAGTAAATATAATGAATGGGGAAAACCAGTAATGCACAGGGAGAAGAGCTGAGGAATCAAGGGAGGAAGAGGTCGGAATCTCTGTGGAAATGTAGAAAGAAGGAAATGTAACAAAACCGATGTAGCAACGTACTCGTTCTGAAATTTCTTTCAAAAGTAGTGTTCACACCGTGCCATAAAGTTAATTGAGAAAGTTACATAAACCTGTTGAAAGCTTGCTGCTACCAACATTTTCTCTTCTGCTGCCGTGTTGGGTGTTGACACTGAGAAGCTGGAATGCTTCACTGACTCAGAATTCCCTGCGGCAAATCCCTCACCTCCGTGCGCCTGTTTTCCCCAAATGGGGATGCTGGCTATTGCACTTCACGGGAGTGATGGGAGCATTACATGGTTAATGTTTGGAATTGAGCCTTGAACAAGTGTAAGTAGCAAAGCAGAAGGGATTGTTCTCCTGCCTTTGACTCAAGCTTTTCTCACAGAAGAGATGGATGACTTGATAACTGAAGAGTTATCATTCTCAAGGTGCTGCAAATCTTTTGTCATAGACACTGTTCCTTTTAGCAGTGTACAAAAGTTTTGTTGATTTTTGTGGGTTTTTTTTTTCCATTTGGCCCAAAGTTACAGGTTTTTATAGATGGACATACATATTCACTGCTAGGAGAAATAGGGAGGCTGTGTGGGGCTCTAGATGGTGCAGGTGAGTTAGGAAATGCTGCTTCTCTTCCTTGATGTGTTGCTTAACTTTGAGTAGGTATCTGTGCCCCTGTTTCTTCAGCTATGAAATAAGTGGTGCAATACTGACTGACCTTAAAAGCATTGTGGAATTTGGTGTGGTCAACATGGGAGCTGATGTCATGCAGCTGACCTTAAGATCAGACTCAAAAATGTTTTCAAAGCACTATGTTAATTTAAAGACACGCTCCTCCATCTCAGGCTTTCCCCCTCTTCCTTCCAAGTCTTTCTTATTTAAATTTTTCACGCGTAAAAGCTGTGTCTCCACCTGACCTGTTTTCTGTGAAGTTGAAAATTATGTTGGTTGCCATTCAAATGCTTTGTTTCTACACTGTTAATATAGATGCATTTAAACCTCCTAGAATTATCTTGTCCTTAGTCTTCAGCTGAAGACAAACTTGAAGAAATGTGCCTCATAACTCACAGACAGGGTAGTAATAAGTATGTTGCTTCTCTTAATGTTTTAATTGGTACTTAGAACCTCATGCTGAAGTTAGTAGTTGCCTCCTGCTCCATCTGCCCAGGAGCACAGTGACTGTCCTGAGGCACCACATGGATTCAGCAACATGCCCATGTGCTACTTATTGCAGGAGTGTGAATCCTGTTTCAAGGGCAGGCTTCTGCACAGCAATATGTGTAACCCTTTCTTGCAATTTGCAAAGCCATCCCTCTCATGTAAACTTCTGATGCATTTACTCTTTCTTGTCAGGATCACCAGACTGCTTGGAAAAAAAAAGAAAAAAAAAAGAGAGAGAAGAATGAAAAAAAAAACAACAACCAAACCCAAACCAGTGATTTATGTGACATACTTGTAGAACAAGCTAATGTGTGTTTGTAGATAATGAGATTTATAAAAGATAATGTAGGATATAAATCTCCAACCTACCATTTCCGTACTCCAGAATATGACATAAACCATTTAATATTGTAATGAGAAACATTGTAGTGCATATGGGTGTTTAGGTTGGCAGATAGGACCAGGTGATTCAAACCACATTAAAGAATTCCCTCTTTTTAAAGCTCTGAACTTAATTTGTTATTTTCTGACAATAAAAACTGAATTGTAATTGTTTTGAGGGGTTTTTTTCACATGCTGGCATAATAAATTGTAAATCATGTCAGCATCTCAGCCTGTTTTAAACTAGTAATTCGCTAGTACTACTGTTTTATGAGGTCAGCTCTGTTTTATTTGAGTACAGGAAGGTATTTTCCATTGTGTGTCTTGAGACTTAAAAGTTCCCAGAAAGTAATATTGTATTGTTCAGATCTCTAAGGTGTATATAAGATTTTATGTTGAGAAAGCTAGGTTCTGGGACAGTTTTGATGTTGCTTTTTAGGATAACATCCATGTTTATTGGAGCTAGAAATAAGGAAGTGAGAATGGTTGAATTAACTCTATGTGGACAGATATAAGTGTAATCCCACGTAAGCAGATTTGTGCTTCAAGGTCAGAACAGTTAGGGGGTGTGTTACAGAGGAATTATGCTGGGGGTTTCTCACTGTCAGTGTCCAGTAGACATTGACAGAGTGGATAATTTTACTTGGTAATTTGCAGATTAACATATTTTTGCAAAGCAGTTTCAATTTGGCAAAGAAGTTTTTGACCCTATGACAGAAATATTTTCAGGCTCTGGCCTGTTTTGGGCTTCAGGTTCTTTGTGCTGTCCATGAAGGCACGAAATAAGGGATAGTGTCAGTGTGTCAACTGTGAAAAAGCCTCCCCCAGCCAGGAAGTCCTGGATGGCTGTGGGCACCAACATGAGTTGAGACAGTCATGATACTACTCAATCTTTACCTTAGTTCAGTATTTTGCTCCCAAACAAAATCCAGATGAGTAGACGTCAAGTTTAAAACAGCAGCAAACTAAAAGGGTTACTAAGAAGTAGCTTCTAGTGTACACAAGAAATTGAAATTTAAAGGAAATACAAGAATGACTGGCATGAGAAGAGTGCAGTAAAGGCTTCTGCATAGCTTCAACTTCACCGGTGACATCAGAAGACATCATCCCTTTATTTCATTGGGAAAAAACAGGAGATGGAAAAGACTGTTGGTGAGGCAGCGATATTCAACAAGCAGGATCATCTTTCCTGCAGAGGTTTCTCCAGCCTGTTTGTCAGCTGGAAGGATGAGGAAGGCTGTCCCCTCTCATGGAACCTATGCTTGATGTCTCTCAGAGATGCCCCAGGCTGTTCCCATTCCTACAGAAGCTGCATTTATCAGATGCTGTGGATGGGACTGCATTAGGGGGGAGCAGAAAGGAATTTTTCCCCTTGGGCCATAAGCCACTAAGACCTAGTTGGTTTTTGGTTCTTTCCTGTCAGAATTATGGAGGCATCAACAGCTTGGTTTGAATTAAACTTTAATATGTTTTAAAAATCAGTAGCTCAAGATAAGTCAGGCCTCTCCACTATGGATAGAAAGTGAAATAGGATTTTACCAAACAATAACATGTTACTTACATAGTATGACATTGAAAATTCAACCAACATATATACATTCAGTTTGCATTTTCATGACACAATATTGATCATATATTTTAGAACTGCTTAGCTAAATTCATCTTGTCATAGGTCAGAATTTAATGGCAACTAATCCTAAATGTTAAATAATCAGTGTGTGTATAAATAAATAAAATATAAAGTACATGTCATATATATTAGTTTTCTGTAGCCTAAAGGGTTTGGGAGGGAGGTAAGCGGTCCTGGGGCTGTTTTGTGTGGATTGACAATGTTTCAATATCCAGCTTTCCTTCACAAGCAGGAAAAGTCTTTAAATTGTATCTGGTACATTGTCTAAGTTTTGAGCTGATATGTATACTCGTCCTCATAAAACTGATTACTGTTGCTGACACCAGCAATTCAGGGTTTTTTATGTCTGTTAACTGGGTTTCATGTTAAATTATCACTGAAGCACCTGCACAGGTACTTTGCTGTAGTTATGTAATTGTAAGGACTCATTCTAAATCTCTTCTTTTAATTAACTCTGAGTATCTTCTATTTTGCCCTCTCCCTCGCTCTCTCTCTTTCTAGTAACAGTGTTCGTTCCACTTCTGTTTCATTAAATGCCCTTGCCTTACGTTTGTCTTGACTGGCTTCTATTTACAGAAATTGTAAACCAGTTGAATGCTCTGAGCAGCTTAGATGAAGATCAAGATGACTGCATAAAGCGAGCAAATATGCCTTCAGCTAAATCAGCCAGTTCCTCTGAAGGTCTATGAGCTTTCATCCTTTCTTTCTGTTTCTGATTGTATTTACTGTGACCCATTACCTTTTGACTCCTGCCTGTATTCAGCTGTCAGTTTTATCTCTGTGCTTCCACCCAGCATGACTCTCAGTAATTTGTAGTGCATCCAACAGGTAACAACATGATAGAGAAAGAGCCTGTCTCCACTACAGCTCCGTTGTCATCTGATAATGAACAAGAAAGAAAAAAAATTACCAAAAAAAAAAGAAGTAAAAAAACCCCCACCAGACCCTAAGCCTAAAACATTAGTTTTGTAGTCAGTAATACTTGACCTCTCCAACGTGACAAAATGTCCCCTCTCTGCTTTTATGTGCACATTACATCCAGAAATTTAAAATTTCCTGCCGATAGTTAACATGTATTTGAACAACCAATATCACTGTATTTAGCTTGTTAGATGTTTCTGCAACGTTTTTTTGATGAGGAAAATAAAAGGCTTTCTTAGTAGTCATTTCTGTTATGTAATGTTCTGATGAGCAGATAGAAGTTTCATTCATTTCACTTTTTTTTTTCCCTTTGTTGATGTACCTACTGGAGTGTGTTAATTTAGTCGTGCAGTTCGTGCCATACCCTGGTGCAGTGTTTCAAGGAACTGTTGACAAGGAGCTTTTTGAGCTTCAAATATGTTAGACGAACAGTTTGTATCTATATTAAAACAATATTCTGACTTGTTTGTAGAGCTTATCAATAAGCTTAATTTTCTGGACGAAGGGGAGCAAGACCTGGCCAACTCCAGCACGAACCCTTTTGGTGATCCTGACACAACAGAACTAAATCCCTTTGGAGACCCTGATGTAGAAGGTAATGAATTTGTTTTACTTAATTCACCACTAACTGCAAATCCGTAGTGTAATATGATTTTTCTTTCTGTAGGCTTACAAATGAAAAATTTTGTTTTGCTTAAATAGGATTATTGCATGCAGTACTGAGGTAACAATAGCAGTGATCCAGTTGCCACTGGAAAATTAATTTATCCTTTGAGGCAGATCTCTCTTGTATTGAGGCACATCCTGTGTCTTTGCCACTGGGGGCTACTAGTTGAACCAGAGATTTTAGACCTGTCTGGTGTGTTACTAGTACTCCCCTCATGTGGTATGAATGAGCAAGACATACTGTCAAGTGACTCTCTTCCACCTGGGTGATGGTTTATATCATAATTTCCTTCACTGCAATCTTTTCTACATCACAACTATTCTTAGTTAGCACTAATATTCATTATTACAATTTAATTTTCTCTCTTTTTTGCTTATTTTTGCTTTTATGGCTTCCTCTGTTAAGCCTTCTGGCATCATGCCTTGCACCACATGCTAGGTGTTAATCCCCTTTCCAGATCGACATGCTCATTCTTGTTCCATTTGAGTGAGATACACAACCCCTGTAAATTTTTAATCTGATAAGATTTCGGCCATGAGGCCAGAAAGAAGCTTCTGGACAGCAAGTATCTCTGCTGTCCTCAGCTCCATGCCCAGATATGCAGGCTCCCATCTGCTGGATGTATGATTTTTAGCTTGCAGCTGCTCGAAAAGCCAATTCATAGTTAATTCCCAAGTTTGAAGCTGTACTCAACCTTTCATGTTCAAAGCTCCAAGACTTCTCTTCCTTCAGAAAATACCAAGCCACTCTGTCATGGCAGTGGAGAAGAAGCACACTGAGTAGGAGCAGCCTAGGGTGCAGCCAAGGGATTTCTAATGCCAGGTCTAAGGGGGATGCATTTCTGATCTGCAGTTTCCACCTATGGTTACTCACTTTCTTTGGACAAGCTGAATGTTTACTCACAACACAGTTTTTCTGCCTTCAGACTCCACAGAGGACAACGTGGGTGGTGATCCAGTCCTTTGGCTGGGGTGTGATTCTCACAGCTTGTGATTCTGAAACAGGGATATTGCAGTGGCTTCTGTATTTGGCCATTGAAGCTGTAAAGCCCCTGTCCTGTAAAGTTGTCAGATGTTTCTAGAGCTGCTGAAGTGAGTTGTTTCAGCTTTGTAGGTGCCAATATGTGTGGATTAGGTGCTGGTGTCCTAATCTTTGGCTTTGTTGCCTGTCTGTTCCTTGACAGCAAATTCTCTTGGGATCACAGAAGGAGGCAGAATAACTGGAAATATAAATCACCTATTTTCTTCCTTCTAGGAGCCTATACAGAACTTGCTCTAAGAGATTCAGCCTATATTCCTTTTTTCCTTCTCTGGTCTAGAAAGAGGAGCTCTTCTCCACGGAGAAAGCAGTACAAGTCCCGTCCTACCTAAACTGCTGTCTTCCAACCCAGCTTTTCTTTCCTTTCCAGAGAGAAACCATTCTGACAGGAAGTAGCTGGTGTCATGATCACAAAATACAGGGACTAAAGAGTCAATTTTTTCTCATCTTGCGCAGAGGGAATTATGAAGTGGTGGTGTTTTTTAGCACCAGAGTAGCTTCATACCTCATGGCAAGCTCAGTATGAGCAGCCTGCATCCAAAACATCAGCCTACCTTTGTTCCTAAAACACTCTCAGTGTGTGAGGGGCATGGGTTTTTTCCAGATGATTCTGGTTCGTTTGGTGACATCAAGCCTGTACTGTCATCCTCAGTCATAGTTATGGACACTTTTCCATTTCTTTGGGTCTGTTCTGTGTACTTGGACAGCCTCTGTTGGGTCCCATCTGCACAGCTCTGGGCAGCAATGCTGAGCTGTTGGGTGTATGTGTACCAAATATCCCTCCCACACGTTGTCACTGTCATGCAGCAGTCAACATACAATAACATGGCAGTGATTGTGGCAAACAGGGCGGCACTAGATTCTTCCTACTGTGTCATAAGATGTTTTTTATTTGGGAGGGGTGGACCTTCTGTCAGGTTCATGTGACAATAGTGTGTCTTCCTGGAGCTCTAAACCAGGTTGGAAGATCTGAGGGGTTCCAGGCTATCAGATGAAGAGTGGGACATCTGGTGTGGCATTCTTAAAGCTTTTATTGTATGATTAGTGCCTCCTTAGGGATTCTTCCGTTCGCCTCAGACACCTCTGAGAAGCACTGGCTCTTCTACTCCAGACCTGTAATGGGCACTGGTTGCATTCATCTTCTCTTTCTTGACCTTCTTGACATATGCCTTTTCTCCATTCCTTCACCAAAAGTTGAGGAAGGGAAAAAGGGTGCTGAGAAAAATTAGAGAAGATGGCTCTGGTCTTCAGCAACAGGAAGAATCTGCTGTGTATTTTTGTGGCTAATTGGATCCTTACCATTTTGGGAAGATTTACCTTTGGTTTGGACTGCATTTTGAAGCTGTACAATATCACAGCTGTTCTCATCTTGTTGCCCGGCTGCAAAAGGCTGCCCTGTTTGTTCCCCATTACTCATTCATGGTTTAGGACATTTCTTCTGTTTTGAGACCTCAGTGGAACTTTCATTACTGACATCACTTTCTAGGAAACTCTTTGAGACTATGCCTGCTCCTTTGCTTTTGCATGCTTAAGGGAATGTAACCTTTTTGGTGGCCACCCCAGAAGCTCGAGAGCACAACAGAGGTTCAGGAGTTTAAGGCAGACTTTTTCCTACAGGCTTAAAGAGTCACATTACTTGTTTCACTTGTCTTGTGATCTGCTTAAATCAAGAGATTAACCTTTTATGAGTGCAGGGATGAAGTATTTTTCTATTCACTACATGTTAGTCTCTTTATCTTTTTATCTGGACAAGGCTTAATCTGGAACTTAGACTTTGCGAAAGTTCAGTCTTCTGTAGAATTTGTTACTTAATTTCCCGAAGCTGTGCAGAGCAGCCAGCTGGAGCCTCCCTTCCTGAGCACTTTGCCATCAGATGCGAGGAGGCATGATGTGCCGTTTGGCAGAGACATTCCAAGGGTATTCCTTTCAAGCCTTACAGAGTTTGCTTGGAGTCAGGGTATGAATATGTATGTATTGACAGTCATTCAAAGAGAAAGGAGGATTACTTGCCAGTAGATACTTGTTTCCTAGACAGATATTTCTTGTGCCTGTTCACAAACCAGCTACTTTCCCTCTGTCGCCCTAATCCCATAATCATCTAACCCTGGGAATGCGGGGTGGAGAGAAACTAAAGGCGTGAGTGCTCCCAGCATCCATGTGCAAGCTGTGGGTGTGGTGCATGGCAGAGGGTCATCAGCAAGCTGGCTCTGGGTGCTGCTGGGATTTAAAAAGTCCTTAGTGTAAATGGTCTTACACAATGGAGTGAATGTGCAAATGAACGACTCACCTCAGAAAAATCTTCAGATGTGTTTCTTGGTTGATATGTCAAATTGGGACTTATTCCTTCTGTATCTAGTAGGTCAGTTAGACATCAGAAGTCTGGGGAAATAAAAACCGATCTCTTTGAAGAGTATGTCTCTACAGCTTTATACTAGACAATCTGTAGATGATCATATGAGGACTACCTTTTGAATTTTTAGGCACAGTACAACAGAACTCTAAAATCAGTTAATTTCTGTGCAAAATATTTACTTGGAGAAGTCAGCATATACAACAATGCAAGTAGAAAACAATGACACACTTTCAACGCTCCAGATATTTTTTCTTAAGTATGTGAGGAATTTTGAAGTTGCATATGACCAATGCAAGGTTCCTGCAGCACACATGGAACATGAGGGTAACTCTTTGCTGGCACCTGCTGTCATTTAGAACAGCATTTTCTTCACCAGTGTATTTCTTTACCTTGTGTGTGAACTTCTGAGCTTCCTGCAGCATGAAGAGAGTGTTACAAAGCAGCACCAAACACGGGATCTTTCTAGGATAGTCCTACAGCGAGAGCAGCGCATGAACTAATGGAGAGAAAAACAGTGACTCTGTCCCTTCTATTTTTTAATGAAAAGTAATATGTTATGGGCGTATTAATATCAGTAATAGAAAATTGTCAGTGGTTGATGGGAATGCCAGTCAATGCTTTCTAGCAGCACTGGGCAGTTACATTTTCACCCCGTGCTGTTTGTCAGGCTGCTCACATCCCCCCATGCCTGTGCTCCTGCCAGTCCTGCAGCAAGTGGCGTAACTGAGTATCTTTCACATGTGGCTTGTTCTTTCATCCTCTGCCAAGGGGAAAGTGGTATGTGTGATGTTTTGGTGGAGGTTTTGTTTGGTTTTAAGGGATGTGTCACAATATGTTTGTGTTACAAAAGGCAAGTGGGTTGAAGGGCAGGGTGATTTTTGGAGGTGCTCTGGCTGATTGTGCAGATAGGTAGTGCCAGAGTGATTACCATCACAAGCAGGCTTTGTCAGTGGAGTTAGGGCAAGTAATGTTTCCAGAATCTGGCACAAGAGCAGCTGGTGCTTCTGCTTTAGTAATGATTCTACCTCTCTTGTTGTCACTCCTACCCCTGTGGCTTTATTACTTAATCATGCAAAATTATTTTGTGTTTGACCCTTGAAGTGCCAAACTGCAGGCATCTTTTTCCTTTTTTTTAATATATAAGTGTAGAGAATTCCAATTTCTTTTAAAGAAAGTAGTTTCAGTAGAGACTGGAGTCCTGTGTTTTCAGCTGTAATCAATGGTGAGAGGGAAGCAGGGGAATCTGTGTTGACTTGTGAGTGTAAAAGCAACTTGAAGAGGGAAATAACCCCCTTCTAAGCTGTTGTATGTTTAGCGCCCCAAAATTCATTTCCCAGCGTCATGAGGTCCTTGAGAAAATAAGTCTTTGTTACAGAAAAGGTGACAGTGGATGTGGCTTTAAGAGCAGTGCTGTTGAGTCACTGTCCCAGCATTTTAATTTGTTATAGAGAGGCTCATGAAGTGATGACCAACATTTGACACAAAAGCTGGTCCTGAAGAGTTTCAGAGACCCCGTGGGGAGAGAGCCTGTCTGGGGTCAGGTGGGGACCCTCCCTCCACTGGGGACATTGAAGGAAGCAGAAGGAGGGGCTAAATAGTATCCTGCATGGCAAAAATGGAATGATTAGTCAAGTTAAGTGGGTTCTGGCTAAGCCTCTACAAAATAATGCCTGTAAAAGTGGCTTTAGAATTACATTTTCAGAAGCTCTTTTGATTTTAGTCAGGGTGTAGGATTTTGTGAAAAATTTTAATTAATAACAAGCCAGAAGTGCCTGAGCACTGATATGCAACGCTGTGTGTCTAAGGCCAAACCTGTAGTTACTGTTGAGCCAATGAAAAAGGGAAAGAATTTTGTCCTAGTTAGAGTTACAGCACTTGATCCGTAGTGTTGAAATAGAAAGAATTGCAAAAACCATTTGCATTACCCCTTAAAATTTATCAGATTTAAACAACCATTTAACTCTTTGTTTCCAGGAGACACTTAAAAGCAAATAAAAAATACAATCTTACACTATAGTTTTAAGAGATTGTGTCCCTGAATATTTTCTAACTTCAGGGTATATTACTGACTTTCCTTCTTGTAATATTTAGTTACCAACAAGTTTCACTCAGATATGATAATGTGTATTTATCAACAGATTCGTGTGCAGGTGCAATGATCCATCATATGGAGTTGCAGAAGTGACTATTTGTAGTTGTCCACTCTTGATAAAATACCTTAATATTTGAGCAAAGTTTAATATAATAAAAGGTTTGGTTAAAGCTTTGTCTATAAGCTACACTATTTGAACAAGACATAAGTCTTTTTTTGTTCCCTGCATTTAATTAGGTTATTTTTTCTTTTTTGTATGAAACTGTCTTTTGAGGGCAGATCTCCAAAACACTTTTGCTTGGTCCAGTCCATCAAATCACTAAATATGTGGGTAACATTTGGGTGGTGTTCTGACTACCATGAGCTTCAAGGCAATGTGTCTGTACAGTAGGGGTGGGATTTACTCACTTGACTTTTAAATCAGTTTGGGCATACACCTTTAAGCTTTGGCTATAAAGAGGTCAGCTTAGCTGCAGATACCCACACTGAGAATATCTCAGGGCAAGCAAGTGCAAAACTTTTGCCTGCTGTGGTGAGCTGCACTGGGCAGTAGAATGATGTAAGTCAGTCTATATAGAACCACTTCTCCAGTTTTAGCTTAAAATAAATGAAAAAATACATTTAAAGTGTTGGGCTCTGCTCTGATATATTTAATCTGTAGTACTGTCAAAGAGATCTTGCTTGATTTGATCTTATTTGTGTTTTTAAGAATTTCTGACTTAAATGATTTTTTTTCCCCTCTCAGTTACGCTGTAGACCTTAAATATAATTTCATTGTATCTTTCTCTGAAACAGCTTGCTTACAACGATGTGGGCTTATGAGCAAATCACCACACAAACGGGGGTGTGAGCTTAGTACACATCACCTGCTGTGTAGGAACTACCCTTTCTCCCAGGATAAGTGCCCAGTAGTTTATTCCCTTTTCTTAAGGCATAAGCATGTTGTATTTACTCTGGGCTAGGAGTGAACACATGCGCTGCAGCTGACATGCTGCAAATACACAACCTGATTTCTCCTGTAGTAGTTTGTCTATGTGATCACCTCTTCAGACACAAATGAAATGTTGCTCTATGGCACTCAGGTGAGGCTTAACCAGTTGAAACAGTGTCAGAACCTATTCTTTAGGTTTAGCTGACACTGTTATTGTTGTGCCATGATTATTTTGGTTTTTACTGTGATTTACAAGGACTTTGATTAATTAGTTGTTCCTGTCACATATTCTCACTCCACTCTTCTCTTACTGCAATTACATCTACCCAATAACCTGGGGTTTTTTTTTTTCCCTTCTTAAATATATTATCCCAGAGGTGTTACTACCATCCCTTGGCCAGCAGTGGGTCTGTCCTGGAGCTGGTTGGCATTGCTCTGCCAGGCATGGGGGAAGCTTCCAGCAGCTTCTCAGAGAAAGCCCCCCTGCTGCCCCCCTGCTACCAAAACCTGGCCATGCAAACCCAGCACAAACCTGCAGTGTTGTCTGGCAAGGAGTAATTTTGTTTTGTTTCACCCAGCTGAACTCACCCTCAATCTTGGATGAGTTATTTGTCTCCTGAGGGTCCACAGTAGACTTAAACAAGATTTTGATTAATATAGTCTGTTGTTCCAGCCAAACCCGTTTGATTTCTACTTTCTAATCATAGAGAACTGATTCATCATTTTGGAAATGGACCCTTAGAAAGAGTGTAGAAGAAAATCTGATAATGTAGTCTGTGATGGTCAAATGCAAAGAATCAAGAAGACCATTAGAACTGTCCCTGCTAGGTGTCTTTTGTCCTGAGAAGAGCTAAAGCCTTTCCTGCTCTGAGCCTTTGCCCTGCTCTGTTGACTAGTGACTACTCCAGTGCACAGATAGGTGAAGTTGCTACCTGCAACTAGGGATCACATTCCTGTCCAACTGGGAATGGCTCTGGTTCACAGTGCAGGTTATAGTAGGTCACACTGCATGGGGTAGTGTTTTCCATCACCTTGGGCTGTGCTGATGACTGGAGACAGAGTGAACTGGGTATTTATTGTCAGGGTAGAGAACACTCACATTTTCTAGCAATTCCCCAGGATTAGCAGCTTCGGTACATCATCACTCTAAACCCACATAAACACAGTGCTATTTCTTTTGCTGCCTCTTCCCTGTTAGTTGAGTGACTAGTGATTTTGTGTTCCCAAATATTTGTTTAGAGGAAAAAAACCACTTGGATCTCCATCTTTTTATTTTTTTGTACTCTTGTTACAAGTAACTTTAAGCTTAAAGATATGTTTAGTCCAAATTAGTAACCATGCGTCTGAAAAAGAAGCACTTTTCATTAAGAATAATGTTGAAATGATCATTGAAAATTAGGTTTTAATGACGTTACATTTAAGTTCCTATGTGCATACATGTTGAAAGTACATCACATCCAATATTGAATTGAGATTCTCATTATTTGATGCTGCAGGAAGAGGAACAGTAAGACATTAGTAAGTGTCTTTGTCAGAAATGTTATATTGCTGGATGGGGATTTGTATTATTCAATATCCAGAAACCATTCACTTTAGAGTAACAGACACTTCAGGAAGGACATTACATAGAGAACTGCATGAAGCTCCAGGCTGCCAGTAACTTTTTGTTGTACAGCCCAAATAAAAGATAAGCAACTTGATTATCTGTCTTTTTAGGGTTATTTAAATTCATTTTTACTGTGAGACTGTATATTGTTATATGTTTTGAAATATAGTTACTCGATATACCTAATAACTGATTTTTAGTTCAATCATTTTAAGAAATGAAAAGACCACCTACTTACCATCACCATTTTAAAATACATTAATATTATAAAATACAGGGTATCTTTTTTCTTTATTAAAAGGTCAAATAAATAATTACGAACATTTTGTTAGGATACAAATTTGCTAATGGTTTTATGAAAGTGTTTTAAAATGTTGCAATACCATTTATATGACAAATAAGAAAACTAATAACTAATGATGTTGAAAGAGCTTTAGAGAGTGAGAAAATGAAACCTGTTCAATATAACCTAAATGAAGCAATGTTTTGAAAGACCTATTTTGGAATAAAAAAGCATGAAAATTCACCTAAGGCTAGGACTTTATGTATATTGAGAGTTAAGAAGCAGACCTTTCCATATACCTGATAAAATGGTTTCAAATTTTTTCTTGATTAAATCTGTTTAATCTGTTTTTGTTATTTGGTAGAACTGCACCCTGAAATAGCTTCTTCCTCAAAGCCAGAGGAAAGTTTCTATGCGGACAGTTACAATCCCTTCAAGGATGAAGATGCCCCAGACTACTTAAACCCATTTGATGAGCCAGATCATGCACCTGAAGCACTTGGAAGTGTAAGAGATTCTCCTCCACAGCCTGCAAAAAGGAAAAACATCAGGCCAGTGGATATGAGCAAATACCTCTATGCGGATACTTCTAAAGCTGAAGAGGAAGAGCTAGATGAGTAAGTATGATTCTTCATCTTTCAGCAGCTTTGGAAGCATTAGTGGGATCCTTGGCTTAGTCTTGAGGTGTACTGGGTTGAACCATGGTGATCCTTAATCACCTCCTTAGGACAGACTGATCCTTAGGCAGCTCAGCAGCGGGAAATACCATACCCCCAAGTCATGCTATTCAGCTGAACACGATCAGTTAGGAAACTTTTCTTTGCCTTACTGATAGCAAACTACTTGATAGGGAATGAGTGTGTGTACCTTCGTGGCGCTCCATGCCCTGACAGTTGCAAATGAGCCAAAAATTAAGGAGTAGCAGAGCTCAATCATCCTTCCTCTCCTTTTTGCCATTATTTTTACAACATAGAATAATAATTTTTGTTAATGGTAACAGATTTTTTTTTAGTCTTGGTGCAGCATGTAAAAAGAGAAGAGCATTTTGCACCTGCGTAGAACATTTTTGAGAGTCAAAAATTGTTGTTTCTTTTATCATGACCATACATGAAACTTTTATAAACTCATCACTGGCTGCTTGGTGTTATAACATAGAAACTAACAGGGAGTGAGAGCTTTTTGCATTTTGCTGCACAGCTTGGGAGGTTGGAAGGTGTATCCTTACTCCTTGTTTGTGGTCATTAGTCACCAACCACACCACTCATGAGACAGTTTATGGTGATTACATGCAAGCAATTTTACAAACAACAATTCTAATTAACATTTAATTTTACATTATTTAATGAGATTTATCATGGCATGAAATTTGCGTTACTTTTAATATTAACACAGGTATCCATCATATCATCATCTTTCTGTTTCTCTGTTTATAGCTGTGTTCTAGGGAATTGAAGGATTCCCATGCACTCTAATAGAACCACATGAAGGACTCAGCAGGGTTTTTTTCCTTTTAAAGCTCTGTGGTTGTGGATTTGATGTTTTTTGGTCTGTGAAGAATAAAACAAACAAATAATAGAGGGTGTTGGGGAGTGATGCCTCTGCCAGTTCCATTTATCAGGGCAGTGCCTGAACAAACAGCATTGGCTGCTGTGTCTTCAGAGTGCAGTGTGATCATGTGGATGGCCACACCAGGCATCCCTGGTCATTCCCTGGTCAGCAGAATCCGTAGGGAGGAAAAATGTATATACTTTATATCCACCAGGATACAGGAATAGATAGAGGACAGCAAAGATTGAGACAATCAGAAAGAGAAAAAGCTGCATCGTTGAGCAAAGTGAAGAATTTTCTGTTTTATATTGATACTCCCATTTCCACCCTAATCACATCTATGCCAAAGGGGCTTGCAGCAGAGTTTAACAGGCAGCCTTTGTTTTCCTGTATTCTGGACTCTAGCTCTTGTTTTAGAACAGCCCCCTTCATATTTTAATGACTCCATTTCTTCATTTTTTTATTTTTTTCCCCCACAAAGATAAAAATAAACTCCCCATAGGTTAATTCTACTTGAACATGAAGCTGGTTTCTATTTTCATTATAAAGTAACATCCCATTTGAAGATGGAGGGATAAAGAGTCAATAAACGTTGTAAAATTAGGTTTTTTGCATCTTTTACGTAAGTTTTTTATGTCCTGACCCTCAAAGTAACGTTCCTGTTCACATCTTCCTCCCAAGTTTTAGAAGCAACACGTCACAGAAAAAGACCTGGAGACCATTTGTTGAATGTATTGGGTGGAAGTGTGGCAAGGAGAACCTTTGAACCTTTATATTGAAATACTCTGAGGAATGAGTGTAATGATAAAATTCCAGTCTAGGAACACAGGACTTGTGGTATTAACTCACGCTGTTTTGCTGTACTTCATGTCATTAATTTTCAAATCTTTAAGTAGAAAGTTTCTGCTAAGGCATGGTATGGTGAGCACCAAAGGAAGAATTTTTATAGGCAATGGCAGCTGGTAGTTTTTGTATGCCCTAAATCATGAAGGCTTGTGTCCAGGTGTGTATTGTTTGTTATCTACTGTGAATATCGATGCTTTTATTATTTACACAAGTGGGTAATCTTCTTCTATTAAGCTGTTAAGGTCTAGGCTTCAGTGTCAGTTTGTGGCAGTGTTCCACAAAAAAAAAAAAAAAAAAAAAAGATCTTAAATGAAATGCCTTTCCTTTGTTGATTGTAAATAAGTTACCTTTCCAATCCCATCTTATCTCTTCTGCTGGCTTATCAAAACAACAATTAGTAGTATTGGATTTATCTGCTGTTGTTGTCTGGTCTGTCTCTAGCATGTTCACCATTACTTGTCACTTGTCTGAGTTAACTTTTTCAATCTCTCTTCATACAGAAGTCTCTTCATCTCTCTAATCATTTCCACTGCACGTCTCTGGACCCTGTTATTTCTCCTGCTATGTGTCTATTTTAAGATGTGTTGACTTGGCCTGAGCAGTGTAATCAAGATAAGACTGAACAACTGAGTCATATTAGACAACTTTGCATATTATTTTCAACTTCTCTCCTAACATCTTATCTTTTGATTTTTTAAAGTTTTGTTTCATTTTGTTTCACTGGTCAAGTGCTTTCCCTAGGTGTTGTTTTGAACTGATAGGTGAAATTCATGAGAAAAGGAAGGCTCCTGAAAAGACGTTTCCTGTCACTCAGGAACTACAATGGATTTTTATCCCTATGTCTTACATGTTTAATCCAAGTTCACTTAATGTACTGCTTGGCATTTTCCTCTTTTATTTTGTGTGAAATGCACTGAATGTGTCCTGGGAACATGGGCACGTCAGTTAAAATCAGGACCCTTGTCCCACCCTGCTCTGGCAGATCCCTAGTTCTGATTCTGGACTTGAAGCTTACCCAAAGTGCCCCAAGAGCTGAACTCTGACTCCAGTTTTGTAACAGACTCTCATTGTAATCTTTTAAAAGGTACTTAGCCTCAATGTGCCTCTGTGAAGGATTTACCTTGGGTAATTTGCTTCATTGAAGTATATTTCACTAATGGTTGTGAAGATAACTAATATTTCATAACACATGCAAAGCATAGTCAAAAGCATAAGCATCACGAGGCATTGCATGGTACAGAGGGACTTAGATGGAGCCAGTACATTTATTCTGCTGTAAAACTACACTCTCAAAATACACTTCCTCTGGCTAGAGTCTCATACCTGGCTAGAGAACAGAAACACATTTTCCTTTTGTTAGTCTGGACATTTGGATGTCAGTGGAAAATTCTGCTTTTGCCTTTTTGAATTTTATACATTAAAATCAAAGTGGTGGGTGGCAACCTGCTAATGAAGGACAGCACACTTTGTGGAGTTAAGTTTTAATTACTTGAAAATAGCACAACTCATAACTACTTAATGTATAATGCTTAGTACTTCTGATTGGCAGTATTGCCTGATCTTTGAATGCTGCCATGCTGACAGCTGTGGGTTTCCTTCTCAATAAAATGTTGATTTTTTTTTTCTTTTTTTTTTTCCTAGTTAACTGGTAACACTGATCCAAATAATTTTTAAAATGGTCAGAATAAAACTTGCTTTCCAATATCATTTGGCTCTGTGGCTTCTTATCTCATTAATCACTGCATGGCTTAGAATTATACTGTCTAATTGGCAAGACTATCGAGTTGCCATCTACTGAAGCTGCCTCTTGCACAAGAAGCCACAAGCCACCAAGTTGTCAGTGGCAGTTTAATGCCTAGTAGTTTGTCAGGGCTGGGATGTTTTAATTTTGTGGTGGACAGTCTAATACCTCTTTAGACAAATCATATTATATGGATCAATTAAATAGCTTAACCAAAGCAAAGTGTATGGGGCTGATCTCAGAGAAAAGTGCTATAATATTTTCCAGCTAAGGCTTTTTTCAGCCTCTTCAGAACCGCTTCAGTGGGGTTTTTCCATTTTAAAATGAATTTTTCAGAATTCTTTCTCAATATTTATAAGACCAATTAAGAGTAGTGCAAGGGGGAAGGTAGAAGGTAGTGTGTCTGTGTGTGTGTGTTTGTTCTGTGTGTGTATCTATGTCTGTTTCTGTGACCAAAATGTGAGGGTTCAGCCTGGCTTTCAAGCAAGTTCTGTAATAAAAAAAACAAGGCAGTGACTTTTCTCATTTCAGCACTTCCTTCTGGTGCATACAGAGGGTACAATTCTCCAGGATAACACACGCAGTGCAGGCAATTCTGCAGCATGAAAATTAAAAAATGGTTTTTTCAGCCCTGTTTACTCTCACTGATAAGGTGTTGGGTTTTTTTCTCACACCGAAATAATTTTAACACCTTACAAATACACCTTTCTAATTCAGAGTACACAGAGGTAAATTCCTGCCAAACATGCTGTGCCTGTTGGCTGTTCCGAAGTTTGACTTGTTGAACTAAATCAAACCTTGTGCTGTCCCATAGAATGCATTGTTCGTCAGCCTTTATCTCTTTTATCTTCATTTTCACCTCCCTTTGAACTCTCTGGTGTCTGAAGGCAGCTGAGCTGGGCTGTCAGCTAAATTAGAGCTACTGACAGCTGGATGCATTCTCCACTCCAGCCTGAATACCTTCCTTTTCCTACTGCCTCCAAACACCCATCTCTTTCCATTTCACTTGGGATTTTGGTGTTGCCTTTAGTTTTGATTGCACCAGTGGCTTTGCAAAGTGGGAATGCCTGAAAGTTGCCTTCAGTCAACAGAGGAGTTATTTTAGTGCTAGTCTTTCCTTTTGCTTCAGGATCTGGGTATCTTTTTCTATAAGGAGCAGCAGATTCTTAGAAAGGTCTGGATGTTTTATGCCTGATTTTCACCTCTGTGCTTTGGTGAACTTCACCTTTCAGAATTAGACTTATTCTCTGTGGTGTGGATTATTAATAGCTTACTTTTTCTCAGTGAGAAGAGGATGACTGTAAACTGCATTAAAATAAATTCTAAAATCAGTCTATGAGGCTGAAAGACATTTTCATACTAAAATTGCAAACAAATGAGAGAAATTTGCTGTTGTATGAAAGGCAACAGGATGAATAGCTGGGTTTTCACTTGTCCCAAAGTTCTGCTGTTGTATTTCTTTAAAATCAATGTGTACTAGCTCCTGACTCTTATCCTGAGAGGGAATTTGTAAGGTAGGCTCTTGTCTAATGCTGTGTGCATTATTGTTTCTATCTAGAGTTGAATTCTAAGGGACTTCAAGGGGCTGAGGTTATTTTCTGTGGTTAGTTACGCTGCATATAATAACTGTATGCAGACAGATTGTTGGGAGTTGCTCTGACTTAGTTACATAAACATAGTTTGAGATATATGATAACTATATCTTGCAGGGGAAATATGGACTAGAAAGGAATTAATTAATGTATCCATTTCATAACTAACCATCCAGTTTTGGATTGCAAAATACGAAAAGCAAAGATTATTAATGAAATAATTCAATGCAAGGAAGGTTCCCATAAATATCCTCAGCAGGATACAGAATTGCTGGCTCTTCTAAATGTGTAGAAGAAGCCATTATTTGATGTTACTGATTTGTATTTGATGGATCAAACTAAAATAAAATAAGGCAATGTTGTGGAGGTATTTACTTAGGGTGGAACAAATGCTGAGTTGGAACGTGAATGCCAGAGTAATTCTTTGGGCTGTATCTACTTTGAGGAAGGTGTCTACTCTGTCTATTAAATGAGGTTTAGTTACAAAAAGCACTTATAAAATAGACAGATAATGGCTACTGGTATCTGCAGACAGAGATATACAAGTCAGCTGTGGTTCTTCTTTCTTTGGATAAGACAATGGGATGTGTTCTTGAAATGGTGTGGTGCCTTTACACTGCGATTTGAAATACTCTGGATGTGGATTGTGTACCTATGGAAGCCAAAATTTTCAGGCTTGGACAGCCAAGAGTGAGGAGTAGGAGCACCACAGTACCAGTGGCTTGATTCTTAACTCTATTCTATTGAAGCTTTCTTAATTCTGTTCAGCAGCTTCACTCAGATTTGTTGGTATTGATCCTGTCATAGAATCAGGTCACTCTTTGATAGATAGCAAAGTGTAATTGAAGAGTTAGCTTTGTGCAATTGGTAAAACTTCTCTAATTCACAGAACTTTATAAAATGTATGGCAATTATGACTTAATGAAGTTTTAACTGTTGTAATTCACTTTTCAGTTGTATGAAAAAGTAGTATCTAAAACCATATAAAGGTAAAACATATGGGATAATAAAAACATTTTAGTCACTGGCTTTTCTAAGCAGGTCTTACTTTCGATTTAATTTCCAAGGTGATAGCAAAGAAATGTGTTTCCCTTCTTTTAATTAGATCAAATCCATTTTATGAACCAAAACCAAGCCCTGCTTTAATTAAAGTTGCTCTGCTGCAAGAACCAGAAAAGAAGATGAAAAGAAAGGCTCCTGAACCCCCAAATCTCTTGCCAAAGACAGAGACGGGCATGGGTGAGAACATGTCAGCTATTCCTGCATCAAGGGAGCTTTCCTCCTCTCCTAAGGTAAGCTTTTCATACTTCTTTATTCTTAACAGTACCTTTCTGTGTATTGTAAACATCCTATTTATTTCTGCAGGCCATCTTAAAAGCTTTGCTTGTACTTAATAAGGTGTTGGCTCATCTCTATTCACTTGGTTCATGGGGAGGGAGCAGCAGTAGGAGCTGGTATTTTTTCTTTAAGGATTTAATGACAACAGTAACAGCAACTGCAGTTTCAAAAAAAAGAGTCTTCTAGTAACCAGTGTTACAGGACAGCTGGATATGCCATCGAGAAGGAAGAAAATCACATTGAACAGTGCTTTGTCCTGATCTATTTTAATGCTGCTAAGCCTTGCCCCTGTTGAAGAGTCTGTCTCCACATTTCTGTCATAAATCTAGGTTTTAAGAGCTTAGTACTGGATACTGTTTATTTGTATTGGGATTTATGTGTGTCCAATTCCACAGCTACGTTGAAATAATTAAAAAAAAAAAAAAGACTGTCTACTTTAATTCAGATTAACTGTTTATTACGAATGCCCAGACTAAGAATACTTACATATGCACCTCCATCTCTGTTTGTCAAGGGAAAATCTGAGTTAATTTCTGTTGAAGAGGGCAATGTGAAGCATGGGTATTTTATTACTACAACAGCTAACCTGTCAGTGTGGATTTCAACTCTAGTGTTTCAATAGTTTGTGCCACTTGTGCTTTTTTTAAAAACAAGTTAAGCATTTCATAGTATAAGTTAATGGACCTTTCTTATAAATGAATGTCACATACGCTGCCTGCTTGTTTTAAAGGTAGGAAGATGAGAACAGAAGGCTTTCCTTACAGCGTATCTTGCCAAATGTATGCATGTTATCATCTGATTTGCCTTGTATTGGAGCTGCTGGACTTTAATTTAAAAATTGAGTGAAACTACTTGTCATACTTATCATTTCATTGTGTCATTACTCAGCCACATTGCTTACATGTCCGTGTCCACTCAGACTCTGATCTTGTTGTCATTTTACCACTCACTCAGGCTAAAGATTATGAGACCAGAAATCTAATCTGTGTCTGCTCACTGCAAAACAAAGCAATAGGTAAGACCACAACTACACAAGTTATGCTTAATATGCAAAACCACAACGAGGGTTGTATGAAATAAAAGCATAGCAGTTTTATAATGCTCTGAAATGGCATTGAGTCCTGTTTGCTGGAGTTTCTGCATGAAAAATATGGCACATTATTTGATTTCTAGTGGAGTCTGGCCCTTGGGTCAAAGTAAAGCCTTCTGGTACTACCAGGCCGCGAAAAGACATCTGTGGAGATTTCTGTCAGGTTGTTTGATGGAAGTTGTGCCCAAATTATTCATTGTTTGAGAGGTGTTTTTCACAGATCTGCTTTCAAGGAAATACCTCTCTCAGCTTCATTCATGTCCTTGTTTTGAAATAAAGGGTTGCTGCTGAGTTTGGTTATTGTAGTTTTTATCTGCACTAGACAAAGTTTTAGATTGTCTGAAAGTTGGAGTTAAGACAAGATTGAGGATTGAACTGGCTGAGAAGACTGTGCTGTTATGAACAGTTATGAAGGTAGTTTCTGCTTTTCTGCATGGTGTTGCCTCACAGATATTTTGGTGCCTGCCTGCTTACAGCTCACCTTTCTGCCACTGGGGCACAGCTGAGATCAGCAAAGGTCCAAGGACTGAAACTCTGATATTCATTAGGGCTGTGAGGAGAGGTGGAGCTCTGTGCTGACATTCTCCTTTATAGGAAAGCTTTAATTTACTTTTTAAAAATAAATTTGGAGGATATGAGACATTAGGGAAGGCTCTGAAGCAGGTGCAGTGTCCTGATTTATTTTATTACCACTACAGTGGAAAGTTTTGCTGACTGGGTGTGTTAAAATATTGTACGGTCACTTGCAATTCAGAAAGCTTTCTGTAAGCAAAGTCTTCTCTGTGCTTGAATTGTTTCAGTCTCAGATCAAAAGCACTTTACTTGGAATGCTTTTTGAATTTTGGAAAAGTACCGGCATTTAAGAGAAAAGAAAATAAACAGTTTTCTTACACTACAGGATAAAACAGTGCTCAGGCAGGACTTGGACTGTTGGCAGAAAGAACTTGTTTATTGCTCAATAATAGAGACAATGTTTAGCAACTCTGGAAAAACTTCCATCCAAAGGTATAGGCACTATACAAACATGAACTTAGCACATGCCCTTATGGAGGGGGAATAGTCCTATAGAGGTAAACTTAGGTAAAGGGAGGTTAAATAACATATCCTAGTCAGTGTTTTGTCCAAGTTTGCTGTGCCCAGGAAGCCTCTGGCACAGCTCTGATCAGAAACCAAATTGTTTCAGCAGGTTTAATTCCCTGTCTCGATTGTTGTCATACATAGGAAATGTCCGTGGAGCAGAAATGCTAATCTTTTGACTATAGAAAAACAGCATTAATATTAGAACTCTAGGGTTGAAAAAAAATACTCCAAAAGTTCCCCTGCAAATCTTTGACAGAACATTTGGAGCTCATTTTTGCCTCACATGCTGGTGGTGTTCATCACATTTGCTGAAGGCAAAAAATACAAATTCTGTCATTAACATCAAGTTAACTAAGAGCAAGTTTATTCAGTGATGAGCAGTCAGTTACCTGTAGTAGCAAACCCCTTCGAGGTCTCTTTAATGTCTTTCCCTTGAGCAGACCCTTTGGATCACTTGGAGGTCCCTGTGTCACCTGTCCTGGTGAGGAAGGGTCAGTTACCTGTCACAGATAAGGCAGGCTCTAATTCTCCATAAAGGTCCAGCCAGCATTTTAGCCCATGGTATTAGATCAGTATTTGCGATATCTGAATTTAGAGGAAGTTTTGCTTCCAAATTTTATTATCTACTTGTACTTCCTAAAGGAGTATCTCAATTCTCTCCCGTCTTCCTTCCATACCTCCTGCAAACTAATCTGAGTCATCAGAGAGGGCTTAAAATGCAAACTCTGAAATCTGGAATTATCCACAGTTAATCATCTCAAATGACTTGAAGACTGTGGTATGTTTTTATGGCTGACTGTATTTAGGTGAGTCTGGCAAACTGCAAAGCTGTAATTAAGCTCTTCAGTCATCAAACTGCTACAGTGCTGTCAAGCCCCACTGAAGCCTTGTTGGGCTTGGTACTGTCATACACGTGTTACTGTTCTTTACATGGTTTGGATAACCAGGTTTTGCCTCTCACAGAGGTGATAGAAACTTTAAATTTCTTCCACTTATTGGCTTTGTGGGAAAAACAAAAAAGAACAAAAGTTCAGGCCCAAAATGTGGTATCAGAGCAGTACATAGCATGCATATCAATGCTCATCATTGTTTTGGCTGATTACAGAAACTTCGGCTGGGTGGAATCTCAGCAGTCTCAGTATCTCTTCTCTTCCTGTATTATGTTGAGTTTATTCAAAATTAGATCAGTTCTAGAGCTGGCAACTATGTGTTGTGGTAGAGAAGCTAAAGCTCTGTGTCTCTGCACAGTGAAGGATTTTATTGCCTTTGTGAGAATGAGGGAGCAGGAATGCTACTGAATGTGTGTGGGAGGTGAAGAATTATTACTAGGGAGCAGGAGCAAACAGATAATCACCCTCAACCATGGAGTTATTTTTAAATGTGTAAAGAAAACAGTTCCTGCATTGGATTGACATTACTCATTCATTCTTTTGAAGGATAGCATGTGACCTTTCCTTTCAGGAAACAATTCTGAGAAGGGCTTTTGCTGTTATTTGGTATATTCAGTTTATTGCCAGACTGTAACCAAAGTTCATGTTGATGGCTCATGAATGCATCAGGTTTCTGCAGTTACCATTAACCTACTGAAAGAAAACGGGTATGTTGTGTTTGGTGAATCCAGCTTGGTCTCACATCCTTTCTCCTGTCTTCAAGGTCTGTAACCCTGTGTTCGCCAAACACTTTACAGAGTAACTACTGCAGGCTGACCTGCTGCCAGCCTGGGACTTGGGAGCTTCCATCTCACAGCTTCCTATTGGGCTGCCCAGAATCTTCTGTGCTCCAGTCCTGGGAAGAGATGGTTCTCTGGCAATACATGATTATATAAACAGGCATTGATATCAGACCACGGGATGCTTTTTGAACTTTACCTTGAATGGATTTTTAGTTATGCCTTGCAACTGATGAATGTATATAGCAGCAGGGCAGGATGATAAATCAGCTTAAGACTATCATTAGTGTGTACACCGTTATTGCCTTTAGGAAGCAAGTGGTGTTGCTGGGTACTCATGAAAACAGGGATTGGTTTTGGTGCTTTTGGACAAGATCTTGTATGACCTTTTAAGTTGTTGGGAATGGAGAGTACACAATCACATAATAGTCCAAAGCCAATGGTAAGATCTCTGTCACCGTCTTTGTTTAAGCTCTCTCTGTCTCTCATTTTAAAACTAAAATTAATTGTTTTGCATGGCTGTTGATAGTCTGCTCTCTCATGCCAGACAAGCTAGCTGATTTAAGCTCTAATGAAACATTTATAGGAAATGTAATAAGAAATACAGAATCCTTTTTCTGCATGACATGTAATAACTCATCTCCCTTCAGTATCCTTTGTAATCCATTGTGTGTTCAGGCAGTTCAGAGAGATTTCTGTCTGATAGACAGTTTGTCCTTCAAACAGCAAATGAGGTACAAATTACTTCCTTATGAAAGAAGTTCTTAGATACTTCTCAAGGGAACAAGAAGAAACCTGTAATTTTTATTTTTTTTCCTCCTTTTCATTTGTTCTAAGTCAGAATAAATGCTTAGAGATAAAGTGGAAAATACTCAGGTAGGTTTAGTGGATGGGGGAGAAGTGACATTCCATACAGCACTAGGCACTGCTCTCCAAGATCTCATGGGCTCCAGTTGCTTGTTTTCTCCACTTTTATTTACCCCAGCATTATCAACCTTATGTGACCAAACAGTAGGAGGACTTCATCTTGAAACACAGGCACAGTAATGCAGCTCAGTAGAGAAATTACATTAAACTCCAAATGGGAGCTGGGCATCACTCCCTGTCTCTTGGTATCAAAAGGATCTCCAGTTGTTCATTCACATAAGGACTTCCTGGCTCTCTGGAACATCTTTAATGATTTTTCTCCTTTTCAGCTTCAAGTTTACGGCAAAGGAATTGTGCAGCTTCTTTGCATGGATCTTTGTCACTCTCTGTGCAGACAAATAGTTTATCAAGCCCAAGGAAAACTTGGAAGGTACTTGACAGAATTGCGAGATACCTACTCTTAGGAACTTGTGCAGAAAAGGCACTCTGAGCAAATCTGCCCTTGCATGCAGCCCAAAGATATTTTTTTTCTTTTAATAGGTAGAAAGACAAGCTGCACACTTAATATGAACAGAGAGATAGTGAGATAATCATATGGAAGCACAGGCAAGTCATTCAACTTGCAGCTTTTCAAGTGCTAAAGAGTAAAAGAAGCTCCATTTTTAATACAATACTTAAAAGCAATTTCTTATTACTGTTTGCATGAGTTTTAAATGGTATTTGTCAACTTGACTATGTTACCCTTGTATTATTCCCATGATTGGTGCCAACAGGACTGCATTTTTATACTATAGATGAAACCAAGTCCTTCCTTATTATTTGTGTGGCTTTCTGCCCTTCTGCCTGAAGTATCTTGTGCCCATTTTCTGGTAACAAGCCAGTTGAGTTGCTTACAAAAAGATTTGGGTGCTGCCTTATAGTCATGTTTTCTCTAAGAGAGGTGCTTCCTTCAGAATTTGAGGTTTAAAACCCGGGGTGTCAATAATTTGCCCATGTGTTTCTGTAGCAGGAGTTATGCCCAGGTCTGGATGCAGAGCTGGGCTGCTTCCAGCCTCAACTCCTTACTTCTTGCTTTATCCCATTTCCAAGCACATGCCAGAGTATTACCTAGATGGAAACCCATCATCACACACAGGTCTCTCTGCAAAGCTCATGACTCATGTATATGTTGTTCCACAGGGAACAAATCCAGGTTGCGTGCTGAGCCAAGGGGTCAGTTAAAGGCACTGCTTTCTGTGACAATTGAGCAACTGAATGCTGTCCAGGAGCAGTGAATGTGATCCTTCTCTCTGTCATGAATTCATTATGTGTGGACATTAAGCTCTTGAACCAGATTTTGGACTGTGGTGGCTTGGCTTTTTTTTCCCCTCAAGTTCACAGCTTGATCCAACCAAATTAGCACAGCTATTGACTTGACTGTAGTGCCTTGCAGCTGAAGGAGTGCTGGTTTGTGTCACATGAACTATCATTAAAAAATCAGTTCTCTGCAAGGTCAGGTCTTCACTCAGACTGAGGTCTCAAAAGCCTTAACTTCCAGTAATTTGGAAGTGGAGTTTGTTTTGTGGACATCAGTTTTCCTTCCGAAATATACATATGCAATTATAGAAAGTGTACTAATTAGAAGTGTATTTGTAACCATAATTTTCAAACACTTCATTTAGCAACTTTCAGTTCTACTGCTTATGTGTTTGACTGTTTCTTCTTTAGATGTTTATTAGCAGTGGGGATGCAGATAACAGGTCTCCAGAGCTGTCCTAGTAAAATATTGTGTATTAATATATATAATATGCAGGTTGATAAATGCTTGGCTGCTTCTGCCATTTTCATAACTGCTCTTTAAAGTATTTCTGCATTATTGGTGCAGTGTAGCTCCTACTGAAGTGGAGGGAAACATTGTCAGTGCCTGCAGCAGTTCTGGGTTGCACCAGTTAGCAGTTCTGCAAAATGTCTGTGCAAATAAGGTTTGGTAACTTCACCAATGTTGTGACATGACAAGCCATATTTTTATATTTAGCTTACATTTACAAATTACAGTACTCAGATTTGTAGTTGAAAATTTTACTTCAGTTATTGTGGGAAAATATGCTCTTTAGATATGTAATGGTGGTGATTTCATATTTTTTTTTTTCAACTTGGAAGTTTACTATTGTGCACCATTCTGTGAAAAGAAAATCCATCTCTGGCAGAAAGGTGAAAAGCCAACAGACATGTTGTGTGACACGGGGTTGCAATGTGCCATTAAAATATCAGCACTGTTGCATGTTGGCAAACTAACAAAAAATACTTCGTTCATATTTTATTCAAGAATTTGGATAGACGAGTCTCACACTGCATCCGCTTCTGCAGGATTGCGAGGGACTGGTCTTCTCATGGAGGTGCCAAAGGCGTTTGCCTGAAATCTATCCTTAAAATATCCCTAAGGTGCATAAATGCAAGGAAGAAGTTAGGAGCTGCCGGGACCATTAAGGTTTCTGGAGTGCTGAGGTTCCTAAATGTCAGGGCTTTCATGGCACTGCTTGGTTTCTCTCCCAGAGGAGAGGGGATGAGGCTCAGACACACCAGCTGGTCGGGTGGAGTCCTGGCCTTCCAGAACATCTGAATGGCAAGTGCATTAGATGAGCTCCTGGTGAGATCTGGAGTAGCTTCTGGGAGATGTAGTCTAAAAGTCCTTATCCCTGATGAGGGCCTTTTATTTTATTTCCTAGAAGTTATTTGCCTTTGGTTCTCCAGTGGAAAGGAGCTGAGAGGAGGCAGACAGACCTCCCTGACACAGGTGCTGGAGGGCCACCTTCCTGCCATTCCTGTCAACGCTTTCAAAGAACCTGGAGGGCTTTGATTCTCCTGCTGGGCTTCACAGACTCACTCCTGTCAGTTCAAACTTTGCTCTTTTAGAGGCAGAAGAAAGAAGGAACACTTCTCTTCTCCTAAGAGCTTTTTAAACTACCATCAAAACAAAAATCCTCAAAATCTTCACAACAAAAACCTGTTAAAATCTATCCTTTTCCTGTACAGTTTTTACATCTTATCAGGTTCTTTAACAAGACTCAAACAAGCAGGGTACTTGAACAGCTTTTAAATTGCAAACTTGATTCTTTCCAATGTTCCCTTGCACCTAATGAGGAGCTCAGCACAATTTGTAGAAGTTAACATTATTGTACCATTTTTATCTATTTACCTCAAGCTTTATGCTGAGGCTGGTTTACATAGTTGAAGTCCTGGGTACTCTCTCCACCATCCATGGCCCTTGGTGCAGCGCTCCAGTGAAAGAACACACCAACAATAGCCTGGTTGTCTGCTTGCCTGAGGGGTGGGTTTGGTTCATCGTGGTTGGCAGGCACCTCAAATTGGAAATAAGTGTGCATGAATAAATATTCCTTTGCTTCTGTCATGATGAGTTATGGACATATTACAAAAATAATTATCTTCCCTTCATAAATCAGTCTGATAGTTAACTTTTGTTTGCTCACTAATTCACTGTTCCTGCTAAATGTTCTTTGGTTTGGATCAGATACTTGAGCATAGGAATAAATCACAGGTCTAAGCCAGAATGCTTTTTGTTACTGGGAAAGAAGAATAAGCCTAAAACCAAAATAAATGGCATTTGTAAGCAAATCTACAGTGCAGTAATGACCCTAAAATGAGGTGCTTTTATTAGCTATTCTACCCTGCTTTGTAAAAGTACTTTTTAGGTAGAATTTTGCCTAATTTATTTAAAATAGCAATCACCATTACTTTTAGGTGAGCAGGTTAATTAAATGAATTTGTGAAGCTAGATATACTGGGAGGTAAAATCCAGGAGAAAAATAGAAGGCAAAGATGCCAGGAGCTGAGCCCTAGGGCACGTGAAACAGGTATGATACGCGTATGTTGTAGTCATGCTCACTGGCAAATACAAGCTAAGAGCAAATCTTTCTTTTAAGGAGAGAAAATCAAGCCAGTTAGAAGGGAAACGTTCTATTCCTGAGTTGCTGGAAGAAATATGTTGCCAATTCATATTGCAACACAGCCCCGACGACAAGAAGCTGCATAACAAACCAAGTGCTTGTGCGATAGTGCCGGCACACTAGCTGCATGTTCCACAACAGCATTTTTAGCCATGTTCAACAGTGTGCTTGCTATCGCTCCTCCATTTGTTGAATTCAGGATGACCTTTGCATGAATAAAGTCAAATAGGATTAAGGCAGGAATTTTCAACAATGGGAAAGAGCAACAGATGTAGCCGACTTTGAACGTGGGAGGATTGTTGATGCACGGTTGCCTAAAGGGAGTGTCTGTGGTGACAAAAAAAAAGGGGGGAGGAAAAAACCCCAACAATTTCCTAAAATATTAACCGCATAAAAGAAAAGAAAATAAATAGAAAACAGTCCAAAGGAACTGAGTGATTCTGGTTTTTATTGGCACCAGGCTGAAGGCATGATTTTTTGATTCACTGCCTCCTTTTAAATCTGTTTCTTTCTGTTCTTTCAGCAGAAGTCTGTTCTCTGAAACTGTCGCTCTATGAGCTAGCTAAGGGGTTTGTGGTGGGTATCGTATTTTTAGGTTCACGTGTTTTGAGTTGTTTTAAGAAAAACAAAAATGGAATATACAGGGGGAAATTTTTGCTGGAGAATTAGCCATTTGAATATGAAGTATTTTTTTATTTAATTTATCCTATGCAGAAGCATATAGATGGATCTCAAACCAATACAGTTTAAGCAGTCTCAATATAGGGACTTACAGAAAAGGAGGGGGAATAAAAGTTAAAAATACATTTAAAGCAATAACTCTTTCTGATATATCTTAAGTAGTTTTATATTTTATGTGCCCATTAGACATACTGAATTTGTTTTTATCTCAATAAAAAGAGGACATGCATATGTATTTTATGTAGTAGATTAGAGGAAGTATTTGGTTACCTTTTTTAAATACAGTAAATTTTCTGAAACTTACTTAGTTTCGTTATTGACAAGAGCTATTTTGTAATTTAGTAGATAGCTGTGTTAACCCCTAAGTGATGCTTCATAGTTTTTAGTAATGAATAATGCACAAAATTTAAATATCCTTCATATGTATAATTCAGACAAATCAGCTTTGAAAAGTATGCATGGGAAAGGCTTTTAAAGTGTGAATGAAATCATGTGCTCTAGCTCAATGAAAGGGCTTTAAAGGAGCTAGCTAGAAACTAAAGTAATTAAGGAAATCATGTTGTAAATGTTATGAAAAAATATTGGTGACCTTAATGTATTAGTTCAACAGTAATATTTAAGAGCTTGATTAAACACCCACTGATTAAATGCTTTCACTACTCTTCAAAGAGAGCTATGCTGTTGAGAGAGCAGTCTTTCACAGTAGAAAAATCATTTGGATTCAGAGGATGTAGCATCTTCTAATACATCTTATCCTGCCTCTTCCTGTACTCCTTAAGAGCAGAGTTTGCTGAGGTGAGCTGTGTGTCACCACTAGCTGATGACATGCCATGGTGTACTCAGTAATTGTAACATGTGTCCCACCCCCAAAATAAGGAGTATTTCAACAGATATGAAAAAAACCCTCAAACAAACAAACCCAAACCAAAAAAATTACCTCCAAACCCCCTGTTGTTACCTGGCATTGAATATCTTGAAGAACAGAGCTCTGTAGGTGCTGGAGGCTTCACTCCTAATTTTTGTTACCTTGGTAAGGAGGCTGTGATGTTTAATTTTGGGACTAGGAACAACTTCATATGCGTGCCTGGCATCATTAGCACCACGAGCATAAAACTGTTATTTGCATGGGGTGGATTAATGCTCACTGTGGCTGTAGGAAGTCGCCTTTATTTCCTTGTGGCCTCTGTACATCACTGCACACATTGTTAGTGAATGCACAACTGTGTGAAAGGCTGTTACAGTCACACAGCAAAAACACAGAAATGCATTTTGAAAGAACAGTTGGGTGCTGACTATTAGACACCTGGATTTTTGTTGGCATTCATGCGACTTGGTGCAGAGTCCACTGAAGGCAACGAGAAGTTGAGGTCCTTTAGTTGCTCCTGAATTAAGTTCCTGAGATGTGAAACCTTTCCTTCCAAGGTTCCATGAGTATGTACTGGGGCAGGTTAGAACAGTTTCTAGCTCCTTAGTTGTCTTTTGTATGTTTGAAGGGCAATACACAAGGAAGAGTGCAATCTCTTTGTCTTTGGTAGGCCAGCTAAAATCTCTGTACTCCCTCACTTCGTCAGCACCTTTGAGACAAGGAACTATAATCCTAAATTGCAAGGGTCAAGTTTCTTGGCTTACTTCAATGCAAATAGAGCTTTAGAATCCAACTCAGCCAATCAAGCTTTAAAAGTCTCCTAAAATTTTACACCATTGGAAATAATTATAAAAAAAAAATAATGCTCTGTTTTTGTATTATTCTTTTTTTTCCCAAGTAGCTGCTTTATATTTTATGCTTCTGTAGCATAATGAAAGTTATTTTTACTTACAAAACAGATAGAATGTGTTTCTGTTATTTCAAGGAAGCTTGAAGGGTTTTTATATATTAAGGGAGTGTGTATGTATATTTTCTTTCTGTGTTTATGTATAGGTATATATAAACTTATATCTTAGTATATTTGTTACTGTGATAAGTATAGTTATTTGCTATATAGAAAGGTATATATGATATATGTAACCTTTATATATAACAAATATACCCTTATTATCTGCATGCAAGCTTTCTACAAAGTGAATTCATACAGGAATTTGATACAGATGGCTTAACAGATCATAATTAAAGTGTTTTATCCTAGAATCTGCTTCATAACTCAACCATATTCCGTAAAACCGTGACCCCTTTTCAGAATGTTGCCAAAACGCTCTCAGGAACTCTGCAAAGAGCTTTTTTTATCTCTTTAAAGCAATGCTGAAGAATTGATGCTTTTCTGAAGTGCTCTTATGGCACTCTGTGCTATTGGTATGTAGTCTGTCATAATTCTCATTGACAGCAGTGACTCAGGAGCATAATGTGACTCAGTCTTTTGTTTTGAGACATGGGTGTGTAGGTCAGAACCCAATCAATAGGCTTAAGTAGAAAACTATAGCAAACCAAATATTGTTTCAATGCTCAAATTCTTGTAACTGTAACCACAACCCTTCCATTGTACTTAGAATGCTGATAGAATATTACCATTATTATTTAAAATAAAAGAAAAAGGAAGATGAAAAATTGCTTTTGAGGGGTTTCCAGGGAAGGAATTTTCTCTGCAAATGTGTTTAACTGTTTTTACATTTCTGTATAGCAACAAGATTAGGCTTTTGCAAAAAATAGGTTTGAGAAATAGATTCACATTAAAATATATATATATTTTAAATGGGATATTCTCATATTTATTGAGAAAATAGGGACTAAGAGACAAGTCAAATCCTACTATAGTATTGTTTACTCTTTTGTCTTTCTGTACTTCAGAGAATTCTTTTAAAAACTAGTTGGTGAGTTTGGCTGAAAGTTGTAGGTTTAGATTCCATAGGAATTAACCTCTTTCTGTAGGGAAATTGGTTACAAATATATTGCTTGTGTCTGCTTTAGGACATAAAGTACCTCTGTAGTGTTCCATAATTCATGGACAGGGATAGCATCCCCTAATGCTGGTGGGGAGCATCTTAGTCAGACTTCTGCTCTGAAGAGTCTTCCAAACAACGTGTCTCTACCAGCTGCAGAAGAGGTTTTGGGAGACCAATCAGACCACTCTTGCCTACCTAAACTCTTCTTTTGAGAGTCCAATGCCCTCCTCTTTCAGCTTCCCCCCACCCATCCCCGAGCTTCCAGAAGGGATTGTGAAGTTGCAGCACCTAACACTGCCCAGGTTTTATAAATAGGAGATAGTAAAAATAATTGCTAAATAACTTTTAAGTATTTACGTATGGTAAAAAATATTATGTGAATGCAACTCATTGAGAACCTAAACTATGACTAAAGCAACATGCACACTACGTGTCTGTAAACAAATCATTCTCCCACTAGTGCTTCTATTTGAGTACTCTGTAAATTTTATTTTAACTGTAGGCAAAACTGCTCTTTGAACTCCCCTGCTGTGCAGCTTTAAAGGTAAGGGAGGTGCTAGTCAAATGATGTCACTGTACTTGTTTCCCAGCCATGTCTTGGGTCATGCTTCTGCTGCTCAGTGTTGCCTAGAAGTCTGAACAGCTCATATTATAAGATGATGGCTCCTACACCTTTAAATAATGTTAAGGTGCTCATGTAACTTGGAGCTGACATTCAATATAAGAACTAACTTTTTAGATTCCACTGGAGGCTCATTTAGAGCAGTTGGCTTTTTAAGTTTATCAAAGTTTTGGAATTGCAGCTATTCTGCTGTTACCAGAGTTTTCCCTGATATTAACTTTCTTGTCCCTTTATTCGTCCCATTTCAAAGATTGTCATAATCATTTAATCTCTCGTTATGCAATTAGGTATGTTGCTACACATTTATTAGCAAACTTACTGTCAGACTAGTAGTAATGCTCTAATTTACACTTCCCAAAGCATGGAAATTCCTGTGTAGGAATGACGGCTCCCTTCTTTTCCCTCCTCCACCTATCCTGAGGTGCTTGTGCAGTGAAAAGTATTGCAGGAGAGTGAGATGTGTGAGTGATAAGTGCTCTACATTTGTAACACCTGGACATGATCAGGCATGTTAAAGATGATGTATGAGGCTTGAGTGTGAGTTTTCTAAATTTGTGCTGGCTGAAATTTTCCCCCCTGTATGTCCTTGGGGTTTTCTGGTAAGTCTGATCTCATCCCCCAACCTAAGAGAGAGCAATCGATACCTTCCTCCACAGCTCCTTCTAAGAGCACTGGTGCTGCTGGTTGGAAGATTGAAGCCTTCTGGTGCAGTCCTTCTATGCAGGAGTTTCCTAATTCTGTCTGCAGATGAGTATTTGGAATCAGCTCACACCAGAAACACCTTAATCATTGCATCATCTAGGGACCAATTGAGAATCTCTCAAGAGTGCTTAATTTTATGTAACACACCATGTAAATTAAGTCCAAAAGACACTTAGAATGTAACATTTTCTTCCATTTATGGAAGCTCAAAGCCATAATGACTCTTAAGGATTTTAATCCATTGGACAGTAATGTATTTGGGCTTCAGTGATGTCATCTGTCTGTGCGTTAGGGACAGTTAATGATTGGAATAGTGTTGAAAGACCAGGGAGCCACGAATGTGTGTCTCTGATACTGCCTTAGGAGTACAAACCCCAAACAGTGAGAAACACCCCTACAGGGTTGTGTGTTCAGGAAAACCCATCTGGATACGATGCTCAGGTATATTGTGCACACTCATGTAAGAGTGCTTGCTAAAAACCCTTTCCATTCCTCACATTATCATATTGTAGCAGTACTCCCCTCTCAGCAGCTTGGAATGCTTCTCATATATATGATCTGCAAAATTTGTTCCTTGAAGTCAAAAATCAGTGTTTTGTCTCAAAGCTTTTAACATTACAATATTTTCGATGTAATATTTTGCTCAAAAATGTTTATTTTTTATTTATCTGACAAAATATATATACTTTTTTTACATTAGGAAACTTAAACCAGGGAAAAAAATGCTGCTGAACAAATTCTGTAGTTCCAAACATTAAGCTATTTTTTAAAATGTTGACTTAAATACTATATTGAATTAATGAAGAAAAAAAAAATACCTATTTCTGTGGACAGTGTCCTAACATTTAAAATTTTATTGAGTAGATCCTGGGGATCATTTAGGAGTTTTACATTTGCTAAAAAAATGAAACCCAGAAGACCTGACTGCTGTGCATTGCTGTAACACCCCTGGAACGTGGCTAACGCCCAATTACTGCATGCTTAGACTTGGATGGGAATTACAATTGAGCTGTAAAATATTTTGACAGTTTCCAACTGTTGTGTGGTTATTAGCCAGGCATCATAAGAGAATGAAATACAGTGATTTGATTAGGTTTGTATCACGATCTGCTTAAACAAGGACTTTCACCATAAACATGTCGTGTAATCAGAGGCAGTATTTAATTATTAGCAGCTTTTCTTGAGTTCTGCAGGAGAGAATTCCTCTCTCCCAAAGATTTTGATTTCTTAAATGAGACTTGCCATACCTTTATGCTTCAGCTTTTCATTTACAAGCTTTTACTTGTTGAGTGCTAAAAGCATAACCACACCAAATTTAATTTGTCGCATGAAAATTATGTGTGTATTTTTCAAGAGGATAGATTTGCCAGCATTGAAGGTAGAAAAGCTTGTGTTAATTACATATTATAAAACAAAAAGGATATTTTCATTTAACATGTATTTCTCCTTTTAGCTGAACAAGTTCTAGCAATTAGCAAATTTGGATAGTGTAAGAATTCCTGGAAAAATATATGTTAAGCCAAGTGGCACTTGAATTGTTGTTACTTTTACATGTGTTTTTATTTTTAAATGTAACTAATAAAGCAAAAATATTCAAACTGCATGCAAATTAAGCTCCAGATTGTGCCAGTCTTGTTATGTTCATTAAGCTATTGAATCCTTGAGTAGCGGCTGTTATTCCATGGGGGCTATTCACAGAATAAGGTACTATTCAGAAAGGTAAAGATAACAATCTGCCTTCACACTGCTTAAATAATGCTCATTCTGTTGGGCAACTAAAACAGGAATATTCAAGCTGCCATTCCTTAATTTTTCACTTGCTTTTATTTAGCAATGCTTTTTTGTTTTCTGTGTTGTTTATGAATGGTGCTTGTGAGTGACGTGTTCTGTTTCTGGTGAAGAAGACTTTTTGAGGTGTTATCTTTATTTTTTCTTAAAAAAACAACCCTCTAAGGTAATTTCTGTTTCTCAGTTCAGTCAGCTTGTGACATCTCTACTGTGGCTGAGAGCTGAGTCCAGCTGACTTGCTTACCAGCATTGATTACATCTTACAGTTTGCCTAAATACCTGATTTCACCCAACTGCGGTCGGATGGGGGCTTTTTTCCCTGACTGTTGTCCTGGGTTTGGCCTTGAACTGTTACCTTGCAGGTGGAAAAACCTTTCCAATGTATCCTAGCTTTTAAAGTGGCTTTGTGACTTTCTATGGAGTTGTGCTGAGTGGGAGAGAGCCTTCCTCTCTGGTAGAGCTCATTAGGAGCAGTGGTGGAGTTGCACTTCTTCAACAGCCAGTCTCCTAAATGACTAAAAGAGAAAAGGTACACTGTACAGCTATTCATTTGGAGAGTTGTTAGTGGGTATTGAGCTTTCTGTGTATTCAGATAGTTACGTGCCAGGAAAAAAACCAAAATACATGGTGCTCTGCAAGGAGGTCTGATTAACATGGGGGCAATTGGTGCAGGAGTTGCTTATGAGGCAAACAATATCAGCACCTCCATGCTAGGATTTATTTTTAAAATGAGAAGTGGGGGTTTTTTGGTGGGTGATGTGAGAGACCAGTGTGAAGTGGTGGTAACAGGGGGTTTTCCATCTTGCTTCCCCTGCTGCCAGAGTGTGGAGGGAAGCTCTGCCTGACTCCTGCTTGCTGATGGCAGCAGCCTGTGCAAGCCATGTCCTTTCCCTGTAGGCTCTGGAGTGGAGCAACACAGAGAAGTTACATCTGAAACACTTGGTCCATCTGCTTGCCCAAAGGCCAAGTTTTCCTTTACAAAATGGAAGATTTCTGCAGCCTCTTGTTAAAGACCTGCAATAACGAGACATATGTGGCTTTCCCAAGTCTTCAGTGCTTCATTATACTGTATTTTAGATTGCTCTTCCTGGTGTCTGACCTGTTGCAATTAAAGACTGTAACTTCATCTTGGTAAACACTGACATGGGGGACAAAGGGTTTTCTTTTTTCTTTAGAGTTTTATATGCTTGAAGACTTACCGTGTTACTTTCTTTTATAATTTTTCCATAAGATAAATTACCTAAATTTGCTCCAGCTTTCTTCATGCTTCCTCCCCTCCCCCCGATTTTTGGGCTCGTTTTCCTTACACTCTGCATCAGGGAAAACTGAACATAGAATTTTGTTGTGGTTTTGTTGATGCTGAGTGGGGTGGGAGAGGCAATATGTGTCTTGCAAGCTTTGTTCATGTCTGTACATCTCAGTATGATGTTTGTCCTTTTCACAACAACCTGATGTTGTTGACTTTATGTTCAGCTTGAATAGATTCTTTCTCCCACATGCTTTTGTGAAGAACTTTTACCTAACCAGTTTTTCCTCATCCTGCATTTATGTAAATTATTACTCCTTCTTGTGTTTCACTTGTACCTTTTGAATTCCATAATTTCCTTCAGACCTTTTCTCCTTTTTGTGTGTAGTTATTCAGTGCCTTTGATGTCCATCCCAGCTTCTTGTCTGGTGTATTGTCCACCTTCCTAATTCAGACTTTCACTGAACCCAAGAAATTCTCTTGCAGAACTCCCTTCAATGCAATTCCATAATCATTTTAAACTAATCTTGAATTCAGTTTTCCAGCCTGGTTTGCACCTGTGTGAGTCTCAATAAGGCTCTATTTTCTGTGCTTCCTTATGAGAACATCTTGAGAGACAATTAAAAGAGCTCAGCTACTTTCATAATCTGTTATCTGATGCTTCTGTCCTCCCCTGCCTGCTTCCCTCTCATAGAAGGAACTTGGTCTGGTAGTCGTGATTTGTTGTGACAAATTAATGTTTATTGCTTGCCTTCTTTTGTCTTTTATATGCTGAGAAGCACCTTAATTATTTGTTTCACCTCTTTTTCATTAGCTTGTCTGCATTCTTCCAATTTGTCTTTTTCTTATGCATTTAAAGACTGGAAGGAAATACAGACTTTTCCTACTCTAATATCTCCCCTATGTTCAAATTTTCAGACTGACCGTTCATTTCAGGTATTGTTTCATATTGGTTTTTCCAGTACCCTGGGATTACATCAAATGTGTTCAGCTGGTCTGAAAGGATCTGGGTTATCTAAGCTCTTTCCACACAGGGCTGAAATGTGACCTTTTTCTGTCTGTATGAGTAATGCTTGTCTCCAACATGCATCCGACTTGGAGAATAAAGACAGATGAAGAAAAAAGAAAGGTGTATCATTTCAGGTGTCTCCTCATCATCTATAGGCATCTTCTTCTTACCACTGAAGAATGAAGCAGTATTTTTATTAATCTCCATTTTATGATTGTTTACACAAAGTCAGCTGCCGATGCAGTGGTTTATCAAGGCAAAAAGTTGTTTCCATTAAATTCTCATTTATCTATAGCTGTCCTAAGGAGCTTTATCCATCTTTATGCCCAGTGTAAGCTCATGGACACCAGCACCTCATGCAGGATTGTAGAATATACTGATTTTTTTTTCCACTGTCAGCCAAGAGGTTTATTATGGCCTTCAGAGATACTGTGTCATCAATACCAGACTTAAAAATACTGAGTGCTCTACGTTCCCCCAAACACAGAGATTGTTTTCCTTTGCTAGTGCAATACCTGCATGCTAGTGCAATACCTGCACAAATCTGGCATCTGTGTTCTGTTCTCAAGTATTTGACACAAAGATTTCTCATGGGCAAAGCCTAATGCTTCCATAAATCTGCCTGTGGTAGTGCCTTAATATAAATGATGCAGTAGATTTGCAAGACAGGTAACTATAAAGTTTTGTGGAGCAATGTCACCTTAATGATCCAACATCAGACAGTTGCCTGAAAAAACGATGCCTGTTGAAATGTTCAGAAGAGTGGGATAATGACTTGTGTTTATTTAATGGCTCTGTCAAGAGAAATTCCTGCAAAAGCTACAAGAGTTCACTGTTTTTAGGAAGAATTGGCAGTGCCTCTCATTTTTAGTTTGCCTTGTGCTTTCTTTTAGAAGAGATTCTTGTGACCTTTTCTGACAAGCTCTAACACTTCCATTGTTTGCTGCAGGCCTTTGAAATGTGGCAGAGATAGCCTTGGGCCCAGGGAGGTGCGTTTTGCTAGTTCAGTTCACATTTAACAAAGTTAAAAGCTTTGAAAATTGCTATTCCTCATCTGTGGTTTAAGTTGCTTAATTCTGGCAACCTGCCCAAAACCCTGAACATTCCCATCGTGGCAGAGAGCCAGGGATTGTGAACCAGCAGCATCCTGGTAGCTCATCTGGGCTTCCAGCACAGATTACATGAGAGCAGAGACTTCAGCCCACATGGCACCAGGGCAACTGGAGAAAGGAAGGTGGACACAAGGAAACTGCCTGTCTTCTGAGAGCAGAAAAATGAGGCCCCATCCCTGCATGTGATCTGCTCATACTGTTACATTACAAATATGTGTAATCATCAGAGACTGAGCTCCGCGTTCGCTTCTGCTTAATGGTATGAATTATAAACCTTTCTTGTTTTTTTTTAATTGAAAACATGCCGTTCAAGACAAAGATTATGTGACCTCAGGGAAGAGAAGACAAGTGAGCCTTGGCCAATCCCTTTATAATGGTTGAATCTGAGAAGGAGCTCTCTGTAACTTTTTTCCTGGCCGTACTGACCATCAGGTGAAATTACTTGCACATAAGTAGCCAGTTCATTATGTTGTCTCAAATTTGTTTCTCCTTTACCAGCTTGTTAACATTATCTTCTCTTTGCCATTAGCTAATAAATTTAGGGCTTCTCAGCCTCGTGAGGTGGCTGCCCTCACTCCTGTGCTGTGCTGTTCTTCTCTACTAAGAGCATCCACAGGGGGAGGTAGTCATCTTGAAATAAATAGTCTGTCTTGCTCTTAATTGATTGCCGTGAGCAGACACACTTGGGTCCGGTTGCCCAAGCCAGGCAATTGTCCAGTAGTAGATATGTCCTGGCTTTTGGTTCTGAAGGTTTAGAGTTTAATTCTGAATACTTGGCTTCTTTTATCCTTTTAATCCCCAACAATGAAAACCAAGCCAAAACCCTAAAAGACTCTGCTAAGAAAATGTTACTTCATTACTGGACAAAGTAAAAGGCAAAGGGAGGCTACCAGATAATTAGAAACCTTACAAAATGAAGTACTTAGCAGTAGCCTCTGTTACTGCAGTCTCTCCCATCTCTGGGCACTGCATGCCTGTAGGTTATTTGCATATGCACATTTCAATTGTGTGACCACACACCATAATTTTCTACCAGACCACTTTAGCAGTGCTCAGAGGAAAAGTAAGCAGAGGCAGTTATCTGCTTTCCTTTCTTTTTGCCAGGCATAGTTCAGAAAAGCTCTTTCCAGACTCGTAGCCATCAAAATGTGTAACAGGCAACTGAGAACCCTTTAGCATGAAATAATTTGACCTACTTGACCAGCAGCTAACTTGAGGTGTGTCCTGAGGATTTCATCTTCCTCTTCGCCTTGCCAGGTTCAAACATGACAACTCAGGCAGATGTCTGAATGTTAAGGTTGTGATTGAACATGGACTGGTTTGGTTGTGCCAAAATTAAACCTGTAAAAAGATAGGCAATTAAAAGCTTATGCCTGAGGTTTTTAAGATAGAATTTTATATTTTATTGCCTATCCACATTAGCTGTAGGCACAATCAGAAGAGTGACGAAGGCAAAGTTTTAAGATGTCTGGTGCTGATGAAACCTGGAGGTTACCTAAATACTGGTTATTAGTCATGCACAGGAAGTAAATTCAGGGAATCTGTAACATGTGCCCAGCAGCTGAATTTTCATATCTCCTTCATTTTTAGGGACAGTAGGAACTAGGGACATTTTGTGTAACCATACATCATGCCAATGCAAACAGAGGGCACAAAGTTACAAGTGTACTCCTAAAGTGATGTGTTTGTCTTTCAGAGTAAGAGGACAGCAGAACTCCTAGCATTTCTTTCTAGTGATGTGTATATTCTAATATATGGATGCTCTTCCCTTACTAAAGGCAATGCCAGTTGTATTTTGTTGTGTCACTGAAGCCATCATAATGTTATGGTGACCTGCTATGTAAAAAAAATAACAAACTAGCCTAAGTAAAGAACATCTCAGCACAGCTGAGTCACCAGAATGTTTTTTCCATTTTTGGAATAAAACAGCAGTGTTATTTTATCTTTGCACTCTCCCCGTATTGTATTTGAAATTTGGTATTCCTGATACTAGTAAAAATCATCTTTGTCTAGGCCCAGACTGTTCCACAACTCAGGATAAACAAAACTGAATGCATGTTGGACATGTACAGACCTTGCCAAAGTCATAAATTCTATTCAATGAGCCATATTCAAATTCTAATACTTCTAGGCTCCTGTAGGTGGAGTCCTATGTTGTTTACAAAGTCGTGTTGATGATACAAAATTATCTATTTGACTGAAATGTATTTGGTGTCTTGGTCCTTTTGCACCTTACCAGCTTTTCGGACTGCTCCGTTCAGCTGAGTTTCCTAAACTTTTTCTGCATCCAGCCACATGCTGCACATTTTCACTCATCCACTTGTGCCTTATTTTCATTTATCTTATCTTGCATTTTAGTGGTTTCACAATTTCCAGTGAGCCTTGATAGGGGTAAGGGAAAATCCCTTTTGTTCTGCTCAGTCAAATAAGTAAGAGACTAATGTCTTACTTGCTTCTTGAGGAAAAAAAACTGTTTGTTCATTGTTTGTAGGTCTTCCCTATTCTGACTTTCAGGTCTATCTCAATCTCAGCTTCCTCTCCTCCTGCAGTTAATTACCAGTGCTGGGTTGTTCTCTCAGCTCCTTCCCTCTTTGGGGAGTTGTGTTCATTAATATAAAACTCAAACCACATAAGTCTTCGCCGCTCTGTGTGTCTCACATGAGGTCTTGGTCCATAGCCCCATGTTCCCATCAGAATTTCAGTCTTGATTTCCTTCTCCTGAGTGCTGGCCTGTGTGTCAGAGATGCAGCTCTCTTTGTGAACCATCAGTATGCCTTCTGCTGTGTTTCTGAGAGCAGCAAAACAACTGTTTAAATATTTTCAAGTGTAGGGATGCAGACTCGTATTTAAAGCTGTTGTCCTCTTGTTAACGTAGAGTAATGGTCTGATGGGATAATCTCCCAAGAGGAAAAATGCATACACTATAAACCATATTAACTGAGCTTCCAGAACAAGTAAAAGAAGAAGAGAGACTTCAGTGCTTTTGTTGAGTGTGAAACAAAGATACCTTGAAGCTAGTGCTGACTCCAGATGATAAATCCATCCCCATGATGCTGCATTTAGATTTGAGCTGAGCGTGTGAGGGACCAGCTCTGGATCCTCTGTACTTCCCATGCGGTTATTCCGCAGCTGGTTAAAAGTCAGTTGTGTTCGATTCCATAACCTGTCGACCAGTGAGCAGGTTGAGCAATCTGGTGTGGATCTCTCATACCTTTTAGAGGCATTTCCAACCAAGTCTCAGGGTCTTTGGGTTTTGAACTCAAAAAGGCAAGTCGTGACTGCCATGTCGTTTGGAAGAGTTGTGTAGTCAGGGCTTAAAAGAATGATATGAGAGTTTATTAAATTTTTATTCATCTGATCAGTTCCTGCCAATCTTGTAGAGCAAATAAATGCTAGAAAGAGGCACTTGGTAGTAATTGTGTTTGTACCAGACCAGTAATTAACATGTACAATGTACAAGTATCGAAAGAAAATGTTTTTCATAATGGTTTCACAAAAAAAAGAAGTCAACATTTGTTAACATGTCTGAAGGCATGTCAAGTGCTCACACAAAGTTCTGCCTTTACTCATATATTTCCACTGTGTCTTGAGTGAAATGCTTTTATCATATATTAAATAACAAAAGCTTTGACTCGGGTGGTGATTAGGAGCATAACATTGTCATAGTATTAACTTCAGCTTTTTCCAAAAGAACTTGGACTGCTAAGTGTGGAAAGAAAACCTTATGTAACTTCTGCTTTATCTGCTAAGAGAACAGAAAATTGTGTAAGTACATCCTAAATCTTGCTTATTTTGGATAAAATACTTTTAGAAAATCTACCATAAATGGAAAATCTAACAAACACGGAAAAAAGCTCCAGCTTAAGTATAGATTTTTGAGGAATTTTAATCCAGCTTTTAAAAAATTGATAATTTTTAAATAAAATGTGAAATTCTGCTAACTTTATTGTTTAAATAGCTTTGGCTTTCCTATTGTAAAACCTGGTTTTAAATTCAGTTATGTCTTCAGTTTGTTAGATGAGTAATTAAGACATTTGCATGATAAAATTGCGTAAGGTGATTTCAGAGTTAACCAGAAAGCAGTTAAGTGGTCACTGGAACTGAAATTTCAAATTATTGTAGAGAATTTCAGCAACAAGTATTAAGACCCTATAGTTAACATTTGATGTATCTGGTAAGTAATGCTCTATGATTTGAAGAAGTAACTTTGGCCTCTAAAAGTTTGTTAAACTATCATCTTTCCACAACTTGGTAGAGCTATTTTTTAATTATTGCCTCTCAGTAGTGTTATATCCATAAATGCATTTTATGATAGCAAATATATTTTAAGTTACATAGTACCTTAAATTTTAGGTCAATGGGTTTTGCTTCAAGTTGTGAAAAAACACGTGAAAAACATCATCTTAGTTACTTCACTCTGAATCTGGAGTAACTGTCTGGCAGTTCCTATACAATATTTGTTTATCTGATTAGATCTGGTGCATGGTAAAGAAAGTTTATAATTTGTTGCTGCTTTTCCTTCTCTATTTTGTATATCCCTGTTAAGCTCTTAATTCAGTGTATTTAAAGGTATTTGTCTCATTGTTAGTGGATTTGTTCATGCTGATTCGAATCATTGGCAAGACTAAAAAAAGTAAGCAATTTTTAGCAAGTTATTTTATACATATGATGTGGTGTTAAAAAAAAAGTCTCAGCAAGGTATACATTTTGCACTCCCTAAATGAGTTAGCAGTGCTTCTATCTGATGAGAAGGTAGTGTGTTTATAGAACAAATTTTTAGGCCTGATTGTGACAGTAAATGAAAAATTCTTCCCCTGGTTCTGTATGTTTTTTTCCCCCCAAAGCAGTGAAGCCAAACCAGTTGACAGCACCTAATTGCTGAGCACTGACAGACTTCAGTCAAGGGGGGGCATCGTTGGTCTTTCACAAATAGACAATAACTAGTAAATCTGTTTGACCATAAACTTAAGTGGCTGTGATATAGTAAATTACTTGCTCTATTTATCTTAATTTGGGAACTTTCTGGCTCTGAGGTGCATCAGCAGCTTGTTTGTTGTGTATATGCTTTTCATTGTATTTCACTGAAAATATAAGTGATCTCAGTTCTTTCACTATACTTCAGATTTAGGATTTCCATCGGTCAGTCACATTCTGTCTGATTATGTTTAAGAAGTTTTTTAAGCGATGGTATTTTTCTAGGGAAATAAGTGTGTGAGCCTTGAACACATCAGCTCCAGTCAGTAAGTTCTCTGCTGAATTTGAGGAACAGCGGATGGTCTGCCAAACCTGCCTGAAATATTCTATTTTCATTCTTGGTTCATGACCACAAAAATGTTACTAAACGGGTCAAAATAACCTTTCTGGAAATGGTCATTACTAGCTAACGATTCCTGTTAGAAACCACCTCCTGATAACAACTTACATCCAAAATTCCTTTTCTACATAGAAAAGCTAAAGCCTGGAAGAGGAAACTCTTTGGGTATGGTTGGAAGTGGCTGTTTCGAAACCCCGTGCCATAATTGCCTTTATGCAATTGCAGACTCACACAGAGGGAGCACCAAGCCCTGCACAGTGGAGCCTGTAGGAGGGCGACACACCAGTCGTATGTCGCGACTTTGACCCCCCCGATTGTGGCTCATGACAAACTCTGCCCCTGCTCTGCCTGGCCCTTTGATCCAGTCCCAGTGTTATCCTCGTTAAAAGGGCTTTGGGGATGCTTTTCCATGGCTGCACTTTGGGAAGTGTTCTCAAGGCTGTGTATCACGGGCTGTGCGGGACTGTGCCGTAAGTGTTTCAGCACGTTGTTTGCACTGGTACAATTCTTGGCCTCTTCCCCTGCGTAGATCTGGAATCCTGTATATCTGCATCCTTTGGAGACAAGTGCCTAGGGCAACAACTGTAGATAATAACTTGCGATTTGTGTCTTTTGCAAGTTACAGTCATTGTAAACTGACAGCTGTGAAGGACCTAAACTCACATCAAAGGATACAGATCATCTAGTTAGGTCAATTAATGTTAATTCTCATCTTCCATTAAATTCTTTTATCATCTTCTCTCTTTTTCTTTTCTTCTCTTTTTTTTTTTTTTTCCAGCCAAGCCCAATACCAAGTCCTGTTTTGGGGAGAAAGCCAAATGCTAGTCAGTCATTGCTTGTGTGGTGCAAAGAAGTTACAAAAAACTACAGAGGAGTGAAAATCACCAATTTTACGACGTCGTGGAGAAATGGTTTATCCTTTTGTGCAATATTACATCACTTTAGACCAGACCTAATGTAAGTTGTGTACTCTTTGCCTGCATAAACTAACTCTCATAGAAATATAGTGCAATTAAGTTTATGTAAAAATCAACTCCCTGTTCATTTCAGATGTTGAACTGTTTTCACCCTTTCCTTTCAAGCAGGGAGCCATCCTTTCTAAGAAACCAGGTTTATGAATGCTCAAACTTTGTGACCTCTTTGCTCTCCCTTGTTGCATAAACAATTATTTCTCCCCTCTCTGTGATTTGTTTTTCTTCTTCTTAATCTTATACAAAGAACTGACTTCAAGATGATTATGAGAATTGCGCCGGTGTTGAAATGAGATGAGAGGAATAAGCTCTTTGTACGCTGACAAGGACGGATTACCTCCTGGTAAATTTGGTTGTCAAGGCCGGCCTCTAGTCCCTGCCTTAACTTCTTTTTTAGATGGAAAGCTTCAGGCAATGAAACATGTAATCGGTGTTTATTTATTTATTTATTCCTTTAATTTTCCACACTATTAGTTTTGTTGATTGAATTGCTGTGAAATTGCTAGTTACTATATGATATTATTGTATGTCAAATTTTTAGATTTAGTTTGTTTTAAAACTGCTGCTTTTATCAAATACTGTACATACCCACTGTGCCATTTTCCCCCTCAGTGACTACAAGTCCCTGAATCCTCAAGATATTAAAGAGAACAACAAAAAGGTAAGAACTGCCAGGAAAAAAAAAAAAAGAAAAAAAACAGGACGTAGCCTCAATTTTGACTTCACTGCAGGTTTTTATTAATTTTGGGAAAGTGCGGTTGTTTTGTAAGGTCATAACTGCGGCTCACAGAAGGCATTCGGCCTCCTGTGGCTCAAATCAGATGCATTATTGACTCAAGTTTGTCATGGTTTTAACATTCACAACAAGTTCAAGGCTGGCATTAGAGTTTAATATTTGTATGGCCTACATTAAGTGTGAAAGCCTGGCCAGCCTTCTGTGAGCGCTCCTGATTTTTCCAATCAGCCACGTAATTAAGAGAAATTAAAAATGTAACTGTGCTTGGACCGTGTACACAAGGTTTCTCCTGCTGATGCTTTACCAGGGCTCTGGGAATCGGGCACAGTTGATGTTACTTTGAGGGTGATTTTCCATGTTTTTAAAGATGAAATTTTACACCTACTCTTGCGCTGCACCAGGTGAATGGAGTGGTATATCCAATATGGGAGTTTAGGGTAAAAAGTGTTGAGGCAATACTTTGCAAATAAACTGAAATATTATGAGAATAGTTTATAGCCTTGTGCTGGGCAACTGTTTTGAACCACTCTTTGTAGGTGCAAGGATCTAAAAAGTTTCTCTGGAAGAAGAATTCAGTTTGAAGAATTCAGAAGAATTGAGTTTGGGAATCACTGGAGACTTTTTATTTTTGCTCACTATTTTAGGCATTTTACAAGCTTCAGTTGGGCCCTAGGGACATGTTTAGAAATTAAAATTGTCATCTGACTCACTGATAATGAAATTGTTCCTGAAGATCATCTGAAAATTATTAAGTATCTGCCTTCTTAATGCTGGGATTTTGTTTTTATACTGCTTTAAAGAGCAGTAAATTTAACTGGGATGATAGTATAAAAATACACTTTGAATAAATTAATCAGGTTCAATATTATATAGCAAACATATCTACAGTCTAATATTATTTAGTTATGTGGAATTTCTGAAAGTGCTTTATTAAAATGTTGTGTATATATTTTAATGTGCCTGCACACTTATGTGTTAGCCAGGGAGTTACTTGTCTTTAATTTAGTACTTATGTATTATAAATAATGAAGTGTCTCTGAGCTGCTGCTATCTAATGAGTCTCTTGGCTGTTGATACTTTTTTCATAATAATATGAGGACTTATGATGACCTAAGTGGATTATCTGTGACATACCATTATTTTCTGTGGCCAGATGTTTTTGTACTTCAAGTTTTGTTGAGCATCTGGGCTAATTAAGACAGATTATAAAAAAGAATAGATTATTAATTAAAAAAATTGTAGCAGTGTGATCAGTCATCTTTTTCTTTATGAAACTGCGATGGCAAACAGTGAACTTTTTAGCCTGTCTTTCTAACAGGATATAGTTCCCAGAATTGAAGAAATAATGGTTGTTGTTATTGTGCAGTTTTTTCTTTCATCACTTTGCCAGCCTTCCTCCTGACAGCCAACCCGAGTATCTTAGCTGCTTCCTGCAGATTTATTTCCTGGTCTCACACAGTTCTGCCAGATAACCCCGTGTGCCCTTGGTTGGAGGGAATGCAACACTGGCAACAATGGCTGCCTGGAAATTTCATGCAGATATGTAACACATTTGACAATGATTCCTTCTAACCAATTAAAATAACATCTTTGGATGATTAGGATGATTTTCTTTGTCTGAAGCAGCTCTTTTTTTTTTTTTTTTAATGTCTCTTTCCCCCCTGCTCCCTCTCCAGAAGGAAAACCATAGACTAAAGGTTAAAGAGTATATCTTTTAGGAGTGCATGACCTTGTTTGTACTTTAATTAAAAAAAAAGATATCGTAAGAGAAAACTATTTCAGTGCAAATACCAAGTATAGTTACACATGGAAATGCACTGTTACAAAAAGCATATCTTTGGAGGTTCTTTATAAGACACACCAACCACTTGTTAATTTGGTGCTGCCACTGATGCTGAATAAAAAAGGGTATTTACCTGTGACATCTGATCTTGGCCAATATGTCAGTGTGTTACAGAGTTGGGAAATGATTGGAATACTGCCTGTGGTGCTTGTGCTGATGGATCCCAATTGATGTCTGTCAATCAGCTTGTCAGTAAATTAAAAAAAAAAGAAAAAACTTCATAGAGAGATTGGTAAATAGGCTTAGTATTCTGAGTATACATGCATAAAAAAAATCACAAACAGCTGCTATATTAGCATCAATCCAAATTGAAATATATTTTTGGTGCACATTGCAAATTCAAGTTTCTGTCAGCAACAAAAGAGAAACCAGTATTATCTTTGAGAAAATCAGAAACATTACCGAGATACTTTCCCTGATGATCCAAAGAGTTGTGCTTCTACTTAAATCTCAGATATAGCTAACTACCCATATAGCCTTCCCAACAGCACTAACCAGTGAATTTGATTTAATATGTCCATTCAATTATTATTAAATAATAATGAAATTAAAAATAATGGAAAATGTATTAAAATTACACAACACTGACACTATAGTCCCATATCAGGAACAGGATTTTTTCATATTGCTAATAACATGTCCTGCACTTTAAAAATTTAAGCTACTAAACAACACTTGGCTGGAGCTTTGAGGGGATGAAGGAATGAGAAGTAGAAGGGCACAACAGTGTGATTCTAATAATGAATTTCTGGTTTTAATTATTGTTTAGAGAAGCTTGTTTCATTTGAGAGATTATTATGTGAGAATAGTAATATAGCTTTTGGATGTTCAATTGGCACTTTCAATTTTTGAGATATTTTTTTCCCCCCAGGTTTTTGCTATTTCTGAAAAATGCCTCAATACATTTGAACGTAAATTATTGTCTTAATAAAATGTTTCATTTTTAAGAGGAACGTGTTAAATTATACATTTAAACAGAAGAATTCAGAATTACAGGGATAGTATTGAGTCAAAATGGAAAAAATTCCTTAACTTCAATCTGGAGTCATGTTTTTAGAATAGGCGTTCTTGCTCACTTCTACAATTTGATTCCATGAAATCATAAGCACATATCTAATTGCATGTTTGTGAGATGTTTGTTGGCCTCAGTAGGATCATGGAGGAGCAAAGTTAAACATGAAGATAAATAAACATTTGCAAAATTAAGGCTGAGTTATGCCTCTGTTTAACAAAAAGAATTTGACTTGGAAAATTTACTCTGTTACAAACTAGTTAGAAACATGAGGCATTTGTAAACATGCTGGAATATCAAGAAGCTCCCAGCTTTTTCTGTAGTGAAGGAGAATCCACCACACAGAGTTGTAAGGACATGTCCAGAACACACGCTTGCTATTTCTAGAGCTAATGTCTGTAAAACATTGGCATGCCAATCTACATATTTAATGTGTTTTAAAAGGAGAGAAGCAAAAATGTGTCTCATCCAGAATGAGAATGAGAGGGGATAAGAAATAAGTATCCAGCATCAGTGGGTAGTAACTGTGTTTAATCTCAAGCATCACTGGAAGAACTGAGCAGGCAGCCAAAAGTGATTGCAGCTATATTGGGAATATCCATCACTCCAAATTCAGTCCTGCTGTAGTGTTACTTCTAAGCAGGTACCTTTCCTGACAACCCTGAAACACTGTCCCCACCTTCGTTTTATAGACCCCGGGAGATGCTCCTAGGATTTAGTTTTATTAGCATATAAATAAGAAGAGTATAAAAAGAGTTCAGGTCAAATCATGTCTGTGGGCTTTGGCTGCCCTGCACTGCTGTGCCTGTCCTTAGGTTCTTTCATTCCTCAGGTGGTAACTCCCACTACCTGCAGTGTGGGGTAACAAGTTATTTATACCATTGAATCAGCAATGACCCACTTAAGCAAACAACAAATCCTGGTGTTACCTTTAGTCCTCAGAGAGCAGAGCTGGCTTGCTATGCTTTCATGCCCAGCCAGTTTTCTGCTGTCAGATGAGCATTCATCATTCCTGGTACCTGCCATGGCTTGGGCTGCCCACCCAAAACCCTGCCCTGCTCTCCTTCAACTCGCCATTCTCTGTGTTCCTCATGTCTATTCAATTCCACCTGTCTTGTGTCCCTCTCCTCCATATCCAGTCTGATCCTGCTTCAGCTCTGTTTCCCAAGACCAGCTAAATGACAACTGTCCTTCTTCTGCCATCTGAGTTCTTTCCATTCCCTCCCACCTATCATTTTGCTGCTGTTCTGCTCCATCTGGAGTTCTGTATCAGTAAATACATCAGTCATGTTTGCCACTGCTACTCCTGTATCTAAGCACAGCTCTGTGTTTATAAATGGCATAACAATCTCTCATAATAAGCCTTCCCAAGAAATGATGCCACACCGAAGACCAGCAATGATTTTAGGCCAAATCATTTTGCATGGGAAGAGCCAGAAGAGCTTAAAAATAAAATATTCAAATAATTTCTATGCCTAGATAAACTCTGTGAATCATTTGTTATAGTGATATAAAAATTATTTCACCTAAAATGCTTTGGCAAGTTATACCTGAGCATGAGGGGATGCAGAATTTCAGGAAGATAAATTCCAGCTTTTGGTAGCAGAGTTTGAAAAGTGGCTGAAACAAAAACTGTTTGACCCTCGTGTAGGGAATCACATGGCAAAGGGAAGGAGAGAGCCTCCTTTTCTGAGAGCAAGGAAAATGACCAGCCCCACAATCTATCTCACCATTGAACATTTACTAGTATGAAAACTAGGATAAAAAAATTCATGATTGGTTTCTCTTTTTTTAAAAAATATCCTTCTAAAACTAAAGAAATTAAAAAGTGTAAAACTGAGGTCGAGTTGAAGCCAGTGATGTGTGTTATTCTTTCCTTGTGAGAGGACAATTTTCTCTTAAATTTAGCATCTGCTTTTGTTCAAGGTAGTGTAGAAGCAACTGTGAACATTGTAAGCCCCTTCAGAAGATGGTGAAAAGGAGCTGCAGGATTCCTGGGGGAGGAGAAGCCCCCATGCTTTAACTGAGTGCATCTACGCTAACAGGAGGCCTTTTAAAGGCTTCCTTGAAACACAGTATTGTCTTCCAAGGTTAATCCAGGATAGTAATAATTAATTGTAAATTGAGAAACGGCTTTAATTCTTCAAAACTAGAAAAACCTGATGCACCAAGCCCACTCACTTAAAGGGCCAGCAGTAAGAAGTCGTGGCCTCACAAAGTGGGAGGCTTCAACTGTTTAGCTTTTAGAAATCAAAGTGAAGTGGAAATGATTTTCACACTCTCTTTCTTACAAATTTAGCAGCAACAAATGTTTTCTTGAATGCATTGGTTTGATGGATTAACGTGATTTATGTCTAGTGTCAAGCAGTCTGTGGTGGTGTTCTTTTTGGCTGTCTGGACATAGTTTTTCATCAACAGAAATCACTGCAATTACATGACCAGTAGAAGGCAGAAGGTTGATCCTCATTGATAAAGCTCAAGATGGATTAGTGTTGTGTTTCTTATATCTTTGTTCCTTATCTTAAAAAGCCATCCTGAGTTGCCTTTTTTTTTTCCTCGTATGACTCTTAGACTTTGTTTGCTTGTTTCCTGCTACTTAAGTGAGAACCATTGAAGGTATTGGTGGGTTTTCATAGTGCAAAAAAAGGGGCTTTTAAGCTGCAGTTTCTTGAACAGCTATTTACTCACAGAAGTGTGATAATTTTGAGTAACCAAAGATTTTAGTATCATATGGCATCAAAGTATGTTAAAAATATTTAAAACAATGATATTTCAGTGTCTTTGCTGGTTATATTCTCTCTATTTGCTTTGCTATGAAGATACCCTGGGAGATAGATAGAAGCTATCAGGAAAATCTGATGGGTTGGATGTTGGATGGTGCAACAAGTAGTAACGACTATAATGAAGGAATAATAAATAACAGAATTGAAGCAGTGTTCTTCCTGTGATACTGGATATGTTTTAGACTTGCCTGTTTTGACTGAAAATTCCACTTGCATTCTTGAAATGTTGTGATATGTAAGAAACTGCCACATTGTAACCTTTATTTTGTCTGTTTTTAAAGGCATACGATGGGTTTGCCAGTTTAGGAATATCACGATTGCTGGAACCCTCTGACATGGTTTTGTTGGCAATACCCGACAAACTGACTGTTATGACCTATCTCTATCAAATAAGGGCCCATTTCTGTGGCCAGGAATTAAACGTGGTTCAGATAGAGGAGAACAGTAGTAAAAGCACATATAAAGTGGGTAACTACGAGACGGACACAAATAGCTCTGTCGACCAGGAAAAGTTCTACGCGGAGCTGAACGACCTGAACCGGGAGCCCGAACTGCACCCGCCAGACGGTGGTTTGGCAGACTTTGCTTCTCAGGATGACTCCGTGTTCGTAAATGACAGCGGTGTTGGAGAATCCGAGAGTGAGCATCAGACTCCTGATGACCATTTGAGCCCAAGCACAGCTTCCCCTTCTTCTCGCAGGACTCGAAGCGACACGGACCCACAGAAATCTCAGCAGAGCTCTGGAAGGACTTCTGCGTCTGAAGAAATTGGGAAGTGTGGCAGTACAGACACAACACAAGTGCAGCCTACGTTGGGAAGGAAGAAATTGCTGATAACTGACACTTTAGACTTAAGTGACTTAGCACATGTCAGTGATCAAAAAGAGGATATGTCTCCCACAGTTGCTTGTGAAGATAACAACAAGAAGAGACACCAGAGCTTTGACAGTACCCCTGGTCTCTCAGAGCAAGAAAAGCTGGGATGTATAGGATCCACAGAGAGCACAAGAGCAGATCCCAGTTCACCTGTCACAAAACCGAGTTTATCTCCTGCTTCTAAGCCTGGATACTCCTATAATATGGATACAGATCTTGCAAAGAAACCACACGCTTCTCCAAGGCAAACAGAATCTGATTCTGACAGTGATGCCAGAACAGCTTTAAATCATGCGGATCAAACTGCAAAAACTGCCCAGGTAAGGAATTTATGCCTGTGACTTGGATGGAGATGGTGTTCAAGTTCTTTCTCTGTGTTCGTGATTTGCACGCTATCTTCAGTATGAATGGTGAAGTGAGCAGTGTATCTTTATTGTTGGGCATTAAATATTTTGCCTAAAAAGAAGGTGGTGCTGAAAAACAGTCATTACATGAAAAATTAATTTGTAGAAATTATCCCACTATTAGTCTTCCCATTCTCTCTCCAATTAGAGGAAGTTGTGTTCTCAACTGTCTGGAAAATGTCTCCAAAACTTTCGCCACTGATTGTGGCACAAACGTTTTTTCTAAGTTTTACTTACTGAAGCAAAAACTGGGAAAAGACATCAGTTCATTAAAAAATGTAAAGCTTTGAGTACCTTAAAATTTACCAAAGATATTTCAAAATCTTGTTTGAGAAACCACTCAGCCTCCTGACCATAGCCACGCTGGTGGGGTAGAAACTCTAGTCCAGTAAATTATGCTGTCCATTGAGTGGCCTAAAGCACATTACTTCACCACAATATAATTTTCCTTTCTGTAAAGATAAAAGTATGTGCCTGCCTACCTTGCAGATTTATTGTGAGGGTAAAAGTTGAATATTATATACGTATGCTGAGTATTATCAATAAATCATATCATCACAAAAATATGTAGAATATGTTATCAATTCTGTTTACAAAAATGCCAAAGCAGCCTTATAATTTTACCTCCGTGAAGAGCTTTTTTGGGTTTTGGCTTTGTGCCAGTCTTTTGGTGTGTTTACTGCAAATATTTTTATGGGGATTTTTTTGAGTAAGCGCCATAAAGATTCATTTCATTGCAAGAGAAGCAGTCCATGGATGGGTGATAATAGCCAAATATTAGTTCCATAGCCAGCTAATTTCTTTCCTTTAATCATCGAAGTCTCGTGAAGTTACTCTTCATCATCATCACCATCACCATCATCTTTGTGTACTGGATGAGAAAGGAACAGCTTGGCCCATATAGAATAAAAAAGCAGGAGGAGACCGGATTTGTTCTCTATGAAGCTTTTTATGGGCAAGGGTGTAACAGGCCAAGAAAAAGCAAGAGTTGACTTTAAAGACAGTTCTTTGTTGTTAATCATCAGTTCATGTGCACATGGTAATAAAATCTCAGATGCAAGGCTCACTCTTAAACTTGAACACTCAGTTGTTGGTTGCAGTCAACCATCTCCATTCCCAGGTCGTTGTTGCAGGAGCACAGCAGGCAGCACCTGTCCCTTCTCTGGCTCCTGGAAAGGCCCAGAGATGCATTTTCCCAGTCTTCACAGTTGACCTTGACTAAGAAGTCAGCCCTTGGGAGTGTGCATGTCTGGGAGCTGCTCATGTTCTCATGTTGCCTATGCAGAACCCCCTTTTGTTGTTTGTACTCTGCAGATACACTTGATCCTGTGTATGAAGAAGGGAAATTCTTGTGGATAGTCATAAATTAAGTAGAAGCAGACATTTTTGTAGGGGTTTTTTTGCCTTGTACTCAGCCTCTTTGTGTTCAGTTTAAGTTATAAATGAGCGATACCCATATAAGTAGCCAACAAAGCATTGTATTTGCATACATATTAAAGTAAATAAGTAAACACATAGCATGTTTGACATAGCTTCTATGAAGCCAATTGGGTTTTTTCCACAATTGCAGTTTAAGGGCATTAAATGTTGATAGAAATTAAGTTTCAAGAGGAAGGGAGAGAACTCCTATTTACATTATAAAGGCCTATGACTTTTTTTTACATTTTGATCATCTTTTCATTTCTATAGAATGCTCTGTCACCTCATGAAGATATAATTCATGTGACTCCTGACCTTTATTATATAGGAAGGCTACTGGCTTTTAACTACTGTATAAACGTTCAGTCCCCTGAGGCTGCCTTGCTGTTAATTATATTTCTTTATTTTTAAGCAACGTATGTTGTCAAGACAGGAAGAACTTAAAGAACGAGCAAGAGTTCTGCTTGAGCAAGCAAGAAGAGATGCAGCATTAAAGGCAGGGAATAAGCAACTAAGCAATACGCTCATCCCAGCCCGCAATAAGCAGCTGAACGATGTAAGAAATACTGGCCAGTATTGCAGTTTGCAGAGTTAAAATTCATTGTATTTGCTTGGGGAGGGGGGGCACGTGTCCTTGCCGAATATTTCTTCTCCACGGTGAATTGCTCTGATGTCTTTTGTGTCTTTCATTCACTTCTAAAGCCTATTTCTCCTCATGTTGTGACCAGTGGAAAGGTGCCTCTGACTTCCCTGGAAGCAGAAGTCTGGGAGTGCCTTCTTTGATTGGTGCTGCAGTTTCTAATGGGTTGAAAACTGCAAGTTACTTGTTAAATGGTAGTGAAGTAGTTTGTGCTGGTTTTGATTACTTCTCTTTTTTCGGTTAATGTAAATGGTTTCCCTGAGCCTTTGATGTCAGCTGCTTGCTGTTTTTTGAGTGTTGTTGCTGTGAATGAAGCAGTCTTGTGGAAGAGTTACTTGATGGAACAATTCCTGTTTATCACCAAAGTTGATTATGTTGGTGAGATGGGAAAGTGGAGCTGGGGAATGAGCTCCAGTGTTGAAGCAGCTGTGGTTGCATCTCCAGTGGCCTCCATGGTGACCTGGAAGGATCCATACTCTCTGGAGATGCAGCTAATTAATTTTTATGCAAACCTTTGCAATATGGGTTTTGTGATTCTAACTGTTGTGCATTAGAGACTGTCCTGGCAACTGAGAATGCAAATGTAACTGAAAAATAATGATAGAGAAAGGCTTGAATCTTCACAGATTGCCATCTTTCAGAGCCGGGTCCTGAGGGGCAGATTCTGCTCTTTACATAAGGGGGATCATACAATCAAAAAATGAAGACAGTGATTTACATGTCTCATTTCATTTTCTCAACTCGCTTGGATTCATGCTGAACTTTTTTTCTTTCCTTAGAAATTCTTCTCCCCAAACTAACTCTTCATTTTACTTTGAAATATATTCATACAAGCAGACAAGTGTTGTTTGTATAATGATACAGAAACATTTTATGTACTATTTTAATTTTTTCCTAGATAAGTATATTTTTGTATAAATTTCACTTTGGACTTTTTTTTAAATTAGCTTTTCATAACGAAAATTACATTAGAGGAGAGTTACTATAGGCAACTACTCAGGCAGAAACAGCTGTAATTAAAGTTGCCTAACAATTTTTATTACAAGCTCCTATTTTCATAGGTTTTACAACTTTGCTAGTATTTCATTGTTTGAGCTCAACTTTTCCCTGTCAGCTCCTCTGCCTCAGGGTAATATTTTTTAATTTATTTTTTTTTCTTACTTAAAACCTGTTCAGCCGTTTCTCTGTATTAGATTGGATAAAGCATTGTTTTATCCATGTTAAAAATTGATAAAATTTGGAAAGAAGGTTCCATCCCCTTGAAAAATCTGTTCAAACCTAAGGAAGTTTTGTTAGTAACACAATCTTGTCAGAGAGCCTTGAAGTTCAGAAAAGTTCATATCAGCAAGAGCATCTTTTACTGGTGCTCTCCTAAGGCTGGGGGCCATTCTGATGCAGATTGTCATATTGGAAAGTATAATTTTCTCTTTTAGACTCAAACTCCTGCCAATGAAATCCAAACAGGTGTAGGGGAAAAAGTAGAAGACTATATGCAGTGAGAACCAATGCAAGGTTATACAGCTACTATAATTTCAACATCTTCTAACTTTTGAGTGCTTGACTTACCAAGCTCAACATTCTCCTAAGGCATTTCAGTGGGAGACATGAATTGTGAAAGGGGAGAGTCTTTAATGGAGGCTGGTACTGTGTTCATATTTCATATATAAAGCTGTATATAATATATAAATATACATGCGTTATATACATATCTGTACATGTCTGTATTCTGAATGCAGATGCATGTGTGCATCAACATATATAGGTATAAGATAAAATACATTGATTTCTGTTCTACTTTAACATATTTGATCTTCATAGAGATGAGGCTTTTGATGTACTTGTGGCAGTTTTCTGCAGGTCATTGCTTATTTCATTGTTAACATTTAGTACAGTCTTATTTCTATTCATGGTTTTTTGGTCATTAAGGTTAATAAGAAGAACTTTGACTCAAAGCAGTGTTGTATGTGTCAGTGTGCTGTAATGTGTAGTAATGTGTTATCCAAATGAGAGTTATGGTAATGAGAATCACCATTTAGTAGTGGAAATTGGACTAGGCTCATTTTCGGTATGGATTGAGATTCAAAGAAAACGGTTTAAAACAGGAAGATCTAATTTTAAATAAGAAAACTTTGAAGAGGTAGCCCAGGGGCAGTACTTTTGAAAGTAACTCTTGAAGTTTGCAATTGCACCTTTTTTGATACCTTCACAAAAAGAGCTTGAAGCATCCTGGTCTTTCAGCGTGCGCTCTGAACGTCAGTCACCCCAGCTAAGTGAAGCCTGCAATCTCATTAGTTACTTTTTGAAAAATCTCATCTCACGGGCCTTGCTGTTACCGCTTCACATTTGTCACGTGGGAGCTGTGAGCCGCTGTTTTCCCAGGAACCAAGAGAGAACAATGTGTGGGGCTGTACAGTGTGCAGGGGGAGGATGGGCTGTATCGCCCCTCGAGGTCAGCAACAGGGAGGAAATGTCCAAGTCTGTTCCATGGCCATAAATACAGGCTACTCAGTGTCTACTCACCTGATTTGTTTTGGTACAACTCCATTTTGAGGAAACCAGTGTTACTGTTTCCCCTCTAGGCACAGAACAAACACCTTAGACCTTCTTCTGCCTAAGCCTTACCCTTCCTCTGTAGAACCAATATGCTGGGAGCATTTTAGTAGTCATGTACTCTGAGCTTGCTTTTCTTTTCTTTTTTCTTTTCTTTTTTTTTTTTTTTTTTTTTTGAAACCATGTTAGCTCTTCTTTGACCCTTGATTGGCCTCTCATGAAGTACTGCCTGTTCATGTCCATTCTCTTGGCCATTTACCCCTCTTCTTGAGTCTTCTCTCCTGCTGTAATGTTCTCCCATCTTCTCATGTTTGTGCTCTGGGGTTACAACTGTATCAGTATTAGCACTTGTCTTAGTTTTTTTAATTTTTTTAATCAGAAGTTGATGAAATTCTGGGAACAAAATACTAAGGCACTGAATTTGCTTGTATACCTGATAACTGAATCCCATTTTCCTCTGAATCCTGTTTCACATTGCATCTCAAGCTGTATCCTCTTTCCCTTCTTTAGTTTATGTCTTCTTGTTCCTTCCTCTTCAAACCATCTGTTTGTCCTGGCCATGTCAGCTCCCTTTCTTCTCCTTTTAACTTTTACTTCTTAATACCCTCTGTCCTTACTCTTTCTTCCCTTAGACATTTTCTCTATGTACCATCTGCCCTGTCTTTCATTCCTGTTCAACACACTTGATTTAGTCCTGTCTTTCTCTGCTTGCTTCCTCTATTTGTATTTTTATTAGCCCAATTTCTCCCCTTTTTTCCCTGCTTGCAGCAGGGGAGAAGTTTTTTTCACTGTTACGTCTGTTTATTTGGTGCTTCTCAGGAGCCTTCAATCTGCAAGCTGTACGCATGCAGACTGTATGTATAGGTACGTAGGCAGGTATTTGAAGTCTGAGAAGAGACCACATTGATCAGAGCCTCCTTGAAATCTTGCTCATGGTTTGGGAGGATCATAGCTGTGTCATTAAAATTGATGCAGCCCTTTGGAGACTGGAAGAATTAGCTTAAGAGCTCTGTGAACAGAGTTACTGATCCCCTCATGGATCCCTTTCTCTATGGTAGATTTATAAACAGCTCAGCCTTTCTGCTTGCTTTCTTGATGTATGTGTGCATGTGGTGACTCTTTTACGAGATGCTTCTGTCATTTGCAATCTGCTATAGCAGCTGTAATCACTTAGCTTTTAACCAGGAGAGCCTTTTTATTAGCTTACTCATTTTTATTTAACTCGCCTTTTCTCATGGTGAATATCACAGGGCTAGAAGGAACATATCTGCTCCCAGCAGATGCTGTAAAATATCAACCTGTAGTGATGGTTGTTAGCAGCGGCAGCTTGGCTGGAATGTGATGTTGGAATGGTGAGGAGACTGGAGCTGCTCTGTGCAACCTGACCGGCAAAGTGACAGGCTGGAGGGATCACGAGTGGGAAATACTCAGAAGCCACAGGCCTAAAAAGGCTGTTCCAACAGGGAACTCTCATGTGCAGAATGTGGAGTGGAATCCGTAATTCTGGAACCTTGGCATAACTCTGCTGTCAGCAAATATCTGCAAAGGCCGTTGGCAAAATGTTCGTCTTATTTTCCTTCAGCAACTAGTCCACATAAAGAATGGAAATTTACTGCAGCTGCCATTTACTCTGTAAACTCAAATGGCTATGGTTATGGAGTCAGCATGATTGCAGAGAATGGAATTAGGAGTTAAGAAATGCACAGGCAACTTTAATTAACCTCCTTTGTGTATATGCATTATGATGTAGTCTTTAATTATGTGATCACATACTATTTTCCCCAAAGCAATAGTGTCTCATTTACCTCAGAGGATAGAGGTGATGTAGAAGGCTGTTTGTCCAGAGGACCTCTGTGGTTTTGATTGCAGAAATTGGAAGGTGTATGACAAACGAAGCAGAGATTGCGAGGAGCAAAGAGATGAGGTTGTGGTTAAGGTGTTTGAAAGAATTAAATGTACTGCTTCCTTTATCTGAGTTCCTAATCAGGGCTGCTAGGTCTTTTGAACCAAGCTTCCTCCAAGTGGTCACTATTTGTGTATCCTTCCTTTCTGGATTGCTTTGAGGTGAAAGTTTGATTTGCAGATATAATGAGCGTGCAGGTCTGCCAGGGAAATCAGTTGGAGCTCTGCTTGAGACATAGAAAGGGCTCTATAAAGCTTAGTATACTAAAAAAACCCCAACAACCAGGTAATAGGCTTCCCAGAGCAAGAACCCAGTAATAGATCCTTTTAGCTGGATCTCTTCATCTCAGCTCTCATCCGAAGAACAATCTAATAACTCTTCCATGGTGTGTTGTGAGAAGGGAATGTGACTAATGCTTTTGAGGCCCTTAAATACCTTAGTGGTGGGCACTGTAGAAAGAAATCAAAAGGAGAAATTAATAATTCTTTGGAGCAAGATTTGAATATCGTGGCATAAGGAATGATGCAGCATGTTGATGGGCCTACATACTGAACAGCAAAAATAAACCAAAGTATTGCACACCACTGGGTAGAGCTCAGGTCTGGGCTGAAGACCAGGAGATAGCGAAAGTAAAAGTGGTGCCACAACAAGGTTCTGTTTTAAAGGATACAGAGCAGGATGAAAATGAAGGTTGTGACCCCTGAGTTTTATTTCTGGCATCTCTTAAATCCTGTGTCAAATTCTTTTAACTTGTTTTTGTAAGGTAGACAGCTTTAACAAGGAATGCTGTATCACATGGAATTAATGAAGAATAGTGCTCATCTGGTAAAGGATGTGTTTTTCTCCCTAATTGGGCCACAGCTAATTTCTGAAGTTATTTGGGTTTTGCATGAGCTAAGGATTCCTCCTTGGTAAATCCAGGTGTAAGACTGGGCCACTCATGTGGATTTGTCCAAAAATTTTGCATATTTAGGATCTAGCATAGATCGTGGGATGCAGGAGTTCAGTAGCATGATACCTGGAGGGATTCACTCTGTCTTTTTTTGCCTTTTGTGAAATAGGAAAATAGTAATTCTTTCTTCACAGGAGCATTCTAGGACAACTATGCTAAAAATTGTGAGGGACTCCATTTGGACAATAACTACTTAAAACCAGATTAATATAACCTGAAGGGGGTGAGGTTTCAGAGAGTGATCCTGGTGCTGCTGCTGTGCTTAAATGTAACTGTTGCTAACCTGCTTTCTGTATAGAGAAAGATTTGGGTTTAGTTATCCCTGCTAACATTATTTTACATTTATTCAAATTGAATGACAGCAATACCTGCCTCAATATATATATATATTTTAAAAAAAAAAGGTTGAAAGAGCAGCAGGGACTATATTCAGCTTTTTTAGTAGAATTTGCACATACAAAGTACTTCATTGAAAAGCTGTTTCCTGCAAACACACAAACACTGTGTACAGAGGGCAGAGGAATGGGCTGTGCCATGAGATTGTTTCTCATTGCTCAGAATATTGCTTTTTATTGCTCCCTTGCTCAAAGGACTTGTTGCAGCTGTACCTAATTCATATTTAATAAGTTCTTTCTACTTCAGGTGTCAATCTCTTGCGCCCATTGCTTTTCATTTTCATAAATATTTGAGTGCAAAATGATAACATTTTTTTTCATGCACTAGACCAGTGGAAGTGCAAGTTCTCCTTAGAAAGGCTTCAGAAAGTGACAGAATCTGAAAGGACATGAGTCTCTATGCTTTTACTTTAATTTTGGTTGCATACATTTATACAGATACGGGATGTGCTGACTGCAATAAAATGAAGACTAAGCATTGTTTTAAATGCTCAGGAAAAAAAGGTTTAATAAATGGTCCCCTTTATTGATCATGTCATGCAATAATCTGCTGCCCCTCTGAACTAAAAAGCTCCAAACTGTTCAGCTTCAAGAAGTGACCAAAAAGTAAACTCTAGCCAACATGAACAAAAATGGTACAGAAAGCAAATTCACAGTAGACAACAAAAATAGACTATTTTAATTTGATTAAAAGGTGCTTTAAACTCAAGGTAGCAATGCAACTATTCTTTCCTCCAATTATTTTAACATGTTCTTGAAAATGAATACAAAATAGCTGCTTTCATTTTTTTCCCCTCTGTGAAAGCAGAATCCCTACTTCTGTTGTGTTAGGAAAGGCATCGAGCTCATGAGTGGATTTTTTTGTAGTCTCCTCAGTAGGAAAATAAATGTCTGTGATTGAGGTAGTAAATGTTAATTCATTTCAGGAAGCACTCCCAAGTTATTCCTATCTTGTTTTTCTTTAAAAAAATAGATTAAAAATTCTGATCTTTATTAATTAAACATCTAACATGAATTTATTGAGGTGTAGGATTTTGTAGATGGCAACCTTGGTCCTTTAATATTAATTGGAAAATATTGATTGAAAAAAGACTAGTCTGTCATGCTGATAATTGCAACCAGATTTAGATATGATCACTAGATCTTCTTGAGATTACAAAGAAGCAGTTACCATCTAATTGGCAAAAAGATTGAACATTATTTTGGTAATCCCTGAGATTTGGTAACTTATTCCCTGTTGTTCACTTATGTCTTGTCTGTATGCCACTATAAAGTGGTTAAATATGGTGTAAGCTGATAAGACTATGCTGTAGAGTATTTACATTTCGTGAGCATTCTAAGTTTTATAGCTGTTTTAACAGTATACTTTTCTTTAAATGAGGGTTAGACCAGCTGACTGAACACTTTAAAACCACAACTGACCTGATATTTGCTTCTTTATAACAACAAGCTAAGGTTGAGATAGCCTGATCTCATTTCCTTGATGGCAAGAACAAACAAGTTGTTTTATTTCACATTACTCAATACATGAGAAATAAAAATAATCCATAACTTTCCAAGAAGATTCTGCATCTTTTGACTTCATATTTGATCTGTTTAGACACTTTCTTACTATGAAGTTGTGATATTTCCCTGTACAAAAATACTGCTGTAGACAAGTCCTTGACGTAGCTGGGAAAATAAATCAATTAGTGCAAGTAAACTTAATTTTGAAGAAGAATTAGTATGCACTGTCAGTTTTATACCAGGAGGGATTTCCTGAATAAAGCATAACCTTTGATAATGCAAGACAAATGTTAGCAGTTTGAGTTTTAGATATAAATGCTTGAGTTTCTCAGGTGAATTTTATTGCTGTTATTTCCATAAGCTGTATCTATTTACACCGCTTAAGCAGCTGGCCTAAATATTTAAATACACAATTACTTATGGGTCTGTAAATTCAAGGTGCTGCACGTTCTGCAGCCATACCATTAACTTGCACGCTGACAGAAAATAGGCTGTCAGCTTATTAAGGGAATTTTACCATCATCTGAACAAAATCAGTTAAAAAATTTTATCGCCTTCTATCCATTTATAAATATTAGCCAAAAATCCCCCAAACAAGTGTCTGTTTCAGAGCTGTCCCTTTGTGCACAAAGCGAGACCCGGGTTTCTCAGCCCCTGGAATGCTCTTTTTCTATCGTTGCTAATAGCTGTGGACGTTTTCCGTGTGGATGTTCAGTACACGCTGTTGTGAATCCCAGGATGATATCGCCATTACTTAGAGCTGTATTTTGCATTGCCTATTCTGTTATTGCTCAGCATGCACAAGGGTAGAGTTAAAATCTTTATTCATTTCATTTAAAAATGTTTCTTTTGTTCTCCTTATCGTGTTCTGGCTTTCCCAAGGATATATGCCTTGAACGAAAAGTCACATGTGCATTACTAATTGTGTGCCATTGTATTTACAGTTCCTAGTGGTGGCACTGTGAAGCTACTAATTCTTTTGCTTCACTTGATGTAAAATAATCTGAGTGTCTTTGATAGCAGTGAAACAGTATTAATTGTTTTGTACATTTCTTGGTCACTCTTCTTAGGTGGTCTTCATAATCTATTAGAACTTTCAGCCAGATTTTTGTAATGTCATGCCTCCAGCAGTGATTAAATTGGTAATTAATGAACAGTCCTTGGCAACATAAACCACATCCCGTTAATTTTCCCTTTTGAGTTTTTCGAAGTTGTCGTCTCTGTCAGAAAGCATTGCGCCACCTTGCTACGGCCCCTTGGCATGGAACCACAGCGGCGGGATTTTTTGCAGCCATTAGTAGATCAGAGCAGTAATTTCACAGTATTTTGGTCAGGGTAATTATAGTACCAAGTACCGAGTAGGGTTGGGAATTCACACAAGAAGTCCAGAAATACCAGGTGAGCTTCCTTGTGTTCACTGGGACGTTATGATTAGTTTAATTGGGCTTTGTTTGATTTCAGCCGCGGAGACTCTTTGTGCCACGGCACTGCAGCCACTTTCCACTTTAGTGTTTCTGACCTGCATTGACAGGAACTGGTGCAAAAATGAACTCTTTGAAGTGGGACTCTTTGGAGAGGGCAACTAAAAAAGGGGAAGAGTGATGTGCAAGTAGTGTACTGTAGCAAAGCTCGACACCAGCCCCAATACTCTGTGTTTTACGGGTGATATGATTTGAGTTCTTTCATATTTTCAGCCAGAACATATAATATTTCTGCTTCGTTTGTGCAAACGTCGAGTAAATTACTGCCTTTAAAAACGCAGTTGTTTTTTAATCTCTGGCTTTTACGTTGCACCTGCTGTTCTACCTTCCTTTGAAGATACAGTTGTTTTCTCCCACCAGAAATTCTGTGAATCGCCTATTTAGTCCTGCAAACAAATCTGGGCAAATGCATTAATGAGACTGCAGCTGCACTTAGCAGTTCACATGTCACAAAATAGTAGGTAAAGGCATTCATACTTGAGTGACTGACTATAGGTGTAGTGGCCTTCAGCAGTACATTGTGCACATTAAAGTTTAAATAGTCACTTGCCTGTTGGCTTCTGAATGAAAGGACTGTCACTGGTCACTTCTCCTAAAGCCTTAATGAAACCAAATAGTTTGCTACGAGTTTGGGCCTAACCATTGGGGTGTTTCATGCAGTCTTGTCAGTTGATGTTCATGAATTGACTTGAACGAAGATCAAAGTGTTTCTCAAAATGGAGAAGCGGGGAGAGAGACAGCTCCTTCAATTGCACCACAAGAGCTAATCAAGCCATCAGTTCTTTATGCACTCTGCGTGCCTTTAGAATTTAATACCCAATGGTTTGTCAGGACAAATTGAAATTCGGGGGTTGGCGGGGGGAGGGTGGGGAGGGCGCGGGNNNNGGGGGGAGGGTGGGGAGGGAGAGTGTCCCTCCTCAGCCCACTGAAAATAAAATATGCGCCTCGCTCTTCTGGAGGATCGTTTTGATAAATTTTATCCTTTAATGTAAAACTGCAATGTTGATTAAATGTTTGGGGTTGAAAGAAGTTACGGTGAGGGATTCAATGGGCATTACGCGCCTTAGCCGCGAGTAAAGATTCAGGTTTAAAGTGAAAGAGAAACTAAACTCAGTGTGATTTTTTTTGTTGTTGTTTCTTGGATTGCTAATGAACTTTTTTTTGCTAAAACATTTTAAATTGGGTTCAGAAGATAGATTTTTGAGTGTCAGTTAAAACAAAGTCATGTGAAAATGCCTCTCTCTCTCTCCCTCCCTCCCCTTCTCTCTTTTTAATTGATACGATTTAGGCAGAGGAAAATGGTAAGGGGGATTTTTCTATTGCAGAAGCAATTTTTAAGGGATTTAGTCTTATTTAGCCTGAAGGTCTTCACACTAATGAGAGCACTTAAGTTACGTCCAGGCGTTGATTAGACAGCTCATCTATCAACTGGAGCATGAGAATTTGTATTTTAGGTACCTTGTATACATTATAAATTTTTTTTTATTACTTTACACTTTATTTTCTGCAAATTTTTAATTGCCTTCTTTCACATCCAGGGTGTCTGTAATGCAGCTGACAGAGCACAAAGCGAACAGGGAAGTACATTTGATGTAGAGTACATTTTGATACATTTCAATAACATCGAAATGTCCATAATATTGAAACTATATCTGTAGAAATTGGCATGCTGGATGCAAATTACTACCTAGATACATTCCCTAAACAGCCACAAGCCCCCCTAAAGTCTATATATGTTCATTCAGGAAATATGGAATTATATATATTTTCAAATGCCCAACTACCCCCCTGCCCTCTCCTCTGAAATTGTGAATGCTCTCTCTACCTGTAGGTTTTTTACTGTGTGTAAAACACAATAGCATCTTAATTATTTTCTGAACCATTCTGAAAAGTACAGCTTTTGTAACTTTTTGACATTTCAGGTTTGGAAAAAAAAAAAAATTAAAACGTTGCCACCAGCTTGCACTATGAGCAGCCTGTAATAACAGTTAAAAAAGCTTTCTGAACTATTTGACAAGATTTCTTAGTGCTGAGGCCATATGCTGTAGCCTTTAAGCTATTTCTTCCTATCAGTTTCATTATCACCTGCCTCTGAGTCTCCAATATCATCAGTAAGCACATGCAGAATCATAATTATGCCATGTACAAGTTCTTTGATAACATGTACAGTTTTCTTCTTAATTCTTTATCAAATGCATTGATCGTGGCATGTGTGCATTGATCCAGGTCCACCATCTGGCTGTGTGTGATAAGCACAGTGGCATCTTTGCATTTCCACTGTCATTCATTGCGCTACAATTTGGCTGCAGGGGAGTAGTGGCTGGGATTAGCCCTGTTCTGCTACTTACTTGCATTTTAAGTTGACACCTCTACAGCGGCTCAGACCACATTACAAACTGAAACACATACGCACGACTTAGTGATGTGACACTCCTCAATAAGCTTACTCCACTAGCTACTCAACAATCTGTAATTGGATTTGTAGGAATAACAGCAAAAGATTTCCTAAGAATTGCTGGGGACAGAAGGTGAAGTTTTCTCATTATTGGCAAAAGGCTAGGTATAGATCTTAGGCGATTGGTATTTTCCATTAAAAAAACCTGCCAGCAGTTTGCAGGACATTTTCAAAAAAAAAAAAAAA
>VWZF01006911.1:416135-470890 GCA_013396755.1 Sclerurus mexicanus
AAAAAAAAAAAAAGACAGAAAAACCAGCAAAATAGGGTCCAGGGAGATGTAGGGTTTGCACTTGTTCTTTTCATTCCCATCACACAGAAGCAGACAGGGATCTCGTTACCCTCCCGCAAAAATTAAGAGAAAGGGGTGGGGGGGAGGAAAACCAACTTTCGGAGGCCCCCTGTAGCCCCCTGGCTTTGTTCTGCTGGGAGTGACCCGGGAGCATTCCTCAGGAGGGCACGTCCCCTCCCTTGGCGCGGGGCTGCCCGCCTGAGGAGGAAGCTTCCCAGGGTGGCAGTCTGGGAGATGCTGCTCTCCAGCTTACGCATCCCACACACTTGCCAAAACTCTTTGTTTCATAACGCCACCTTTTTTTTTTTTTCTTCTTTCCTTTTTTTTTTTTTAAATTGTAAAGTCAAGTTTACACAAGAGAAAATCCCTTAAGTGGAGCTCCACGAATGTTGACTCCTACAATGAGTAAGCAGCTTTCTTAACTTCTGTCTGTAACTCATCTGTGGAAAGGCACAGAAAACACCATCTTTAGTCTATTAATCTCTGATCAGACATTCTGCCCTGTCTGGATGATGGCACTATTTCAGAATATTTCTCAGCCTGCACGTTTGAGACCCTGTTTGTGGGTAATGCCAATAGCATTGAGAGTCGGCAGAACAAGCTTGTGGATCTCCCAGCACCGTAGGTGATTGTTGACCTTAATTATACTTCCCGGATGGGGGGGAGAGCGCAAACTTGCCTGAGCAGAGAAAATTTCAGGGAAGAAGTTAGCAGAGGGCTTTGTCTCTGCTTTTGGTTTAGATCAGCTTTCTGGATGATCTTTTGTGGGCTGCCCTCGCAGTGTTTGCTGGGGGAGCACCTTGTTCTGCACGTCAGCGCAGGTGAGCAGGAAGAGAAGGGAAACAGAAAGTGTATTTGGAATTAGATGTATCAGCCTGTCCCTAAAACTTGCCGCAGTGTGAACCAGGCATGCTCGCCTCTGTCCTCGCAGAGATGTGCAGCTCCCAAATGGTTAAATGGGTTAAATCTTATTTATTTGAACAGAACTTCGGAGCTGTTTTGCAGAACGCTCCAGCACAAATACCTGTGGTTCACTTCGACGTTACAATTTTTTTTGTTGGTTTCTTTACTTATAAATACTTGAACTGTTAGACCTTTTACTTTTTTCTCTGAGAAAGATGTATTTGTACCAGATTAGAAAAGCTAAACTGTTTCTTTACATTGAATAATCAGCCTGTCATGACAAATCTATCTACTTCTGCATGAGTAGGTGCCAGTTTGACTAGCTTCTTTTAGACTCACACTGGGTTTTAAGCTGGATCCGTGTGCATGACTGGCAGTGCATTTGTTGGACCAGATCTAAGGAGCCAGAGAGCGTTCAGCTCCTTTTTGCCTACAAAAGAGCAGCCAGACAACCAGCAAGAGGCCTTGGATGTAGCACAAGGTGATACTTACTTAGTCAGCCATTCTTTTTTTCAAATATTCTTTTTCCATTCAGTAAACTAAGAGTTTTTCAGTTTCACAACAACACAAGGAATTAAATTATCAGCGGATTGTTTTTCTACAGCCAGCGTTCTTCACACCAGAAATACTGTACCAAGTGAATTTTAGGTTTTCCAGAACAAAATAGATTATATTAAAAAATAAAATAAAAATAAAAAATTTCCTGGCTATTTCTTTAAAAAACCTCCTTGGTTTAAAGGGACGTTTTCCATTTTACAGCCACGCAACCCCAGTTTATTGTGAATTTTGGGAGCTTTTTTTTCTTAAGAGGGACAGCTTTGCTAAGACATTGCTTATGATTCTTCCAGTTTTAGACTTTGGGCTACTTCTGTTTTCATTCTGTCTTGTTTCATCAGTCCATCAGTGCCATGGCTCATGAGCCAATAGCTACTTAAGACAAGCAGTTTGAGACTTTTTGTTATATGCATTCAGGAAAAATTATTTTCAAGCTACGTGCAGTTTATTGGTAGTAAGGCAGCTGATATAGACACCAGGCAGAAGGCAGAAAACACCTAAGATTTATGTCTGTCTTTGCTTACCACTTCCTACAATCTGACCAGCCACAGAAACCCAAAGCCACTTTTGTTTATGCCGAGTGTTCCCTGCTTAGCAATCTGTATTTTGCTCACTACCTGTGTATTTGGAGATGCTCTGAATCGGTGGTAGAGACCAAACATAAATGTGGTCCCCAGGGTGATCAAAGATTTAATCTGACCAGATGGGACAAACTTGAGAAAGATTTTGACTTTCCACTCTGTTTTGCAACAAGAAAGGCTGATTTTTTTTTTTTTCTCCCGTCCTTTCTTTGTTAGCAAAGGCAGAGATCAGGCCATCCCCAGAGGAATGAGCAGGTGTGGCCATTTACAAGCATGTCTGGTTATATTATAAACCAACATAAGAAAAGTTTGAAATGGTTTGAAAAGATCTGCTAAACAGTTTTAATGTTTCATCCCAAATCCTATTTACTCAAACAAGAGCCGATCAAGGTCACAGTACAACCCAGCCTGCTCAAACCTTTAAAGCTCGTGTAATTTTATTTTTTTTTTATTCTTTTTTTTTATTCTGTCTTCTCTAGTAACTGAATAGGTACATTTTGGTAATCCCAAATAGGTACATTTTGGTAATCCTTGCCTCTGGACAGGCACAGAAGTCTTTTTCTTGGTGAATGGCTAATAACAGAGCCGTTCTTCGTGTCTAATGATGAAAGAGGTGGCAGTCAAGTTCTTTCTCTTTAGAGGTGCTGTGCACTAGGGCTGACCACGAACCATTTTGAAACCTACAGCTACAGGAATCGTTCCCCCTCATAGGTACAATTCTGGTTTGATTTTGTTGCTGTGGATTATAATTAATTTAATTTTTCATTTTATTTTTTTCTCCCAGTCTGTGGACACGGTAAAGAATTTTCTTCCTAAACATCAAATAAATGCAATTTGCCAGATTGTATTTTTTTAATAGGGAGGGGATGATATGTTATCAGACTTCTGGTGTAAACTCAGTTTGGATCCTCCCAAAATTCTGCCAAAGGAAGACTGAAAATGCCTGGCAGAGGTTTTGGTTGTTTTGGATTCTTTTTGGATTTTTTTAAAAAAAATGCGAGAAGATTGCAGAATTTTTAGTCATCTAAAGAGATGGTTTTTAAGGGAGTGTTTGAGATATTTTTTCCCTTGCAAAAGTCCACAACTCTCAGTATTTTATTGAGTTCCCCAGCTCTCAGCTGGCTGGGTAATGATCTCGGAAACTGCTCCGCCAGTGTTTCACGTTCGAATTCACCTTCCCAAATCCACAGCATCATTTTTGGCCAAAGTAATGTCAGTCATTTGCTGTCTGCGGCGAGTACAAACAGGACCCCCTAATGGCAGCCATTTTTATTTGTTTCTTAAGATCCAAAGGCTGCTGAAAGAACAATTGGATAAAGTTGAGGATTGGAGAAGCTTGATTTTCTTGTTCCAGTGAAATGAAACTCCCGTCCTTTTTTTAGTTCCCCTTTCCCTTAAAAGCCGGAGTCAGCTAGGGGGTTGTAGCTGTGTCAAAGCCGTTGGGATGCCACTGCTGATCACTTTAATTACTAGGACTAAGGAGGATAAAATTAAAAGTAGCACCATTGAAGCAGTGGAAGAAAGCTTGCCGAGATGTCAGTGAACTGTGAAATATAAAAATTGCATACCAATACATTTTTATAGGAGGGAAACAAGGAATTACATTACTTATTCTTGAAGAGTTTGTCCTTAAATAGTCAAGTTTTCCTCGCTGTGCATCTGCATGGCAGATCTTTAAACCATTACGAAGTAGCTGGGGGAAAATAACAGAGCAAACTTTAATGTCTCTTTGGCATGTCGGGTTCATGGCAGAGGGTGAAAGATTTTACTGAGTTTTCTCTCTGACTGTGCAGGGAAAGAAAATCAGTGTATGTGTGTTTGTTTGGTCATTTCTTGGTGCAGTGCTTCTCCTCGTGTCGCCTGGGGTTTTTTTAATACCTTTGTTCATGCCTCCGTACCCCTCCTGAGAGCTTTCCTTCCCAAATTCTAGGTGATTGATATGCTGTTTAATAATTTTTCTGTACCTCAAAACTTAATCTATCTACTTTTTCTGCTCTCAGTTTCACTGCTCCTTCTACGAGTGTTTCTCCTGCCAAGCTCAATAACCGAGGGTTCAAATACCTGAATTGAATTTAAGCAAGAACTGGGCTGGTTTTTCTCTTATCCAACGGTAGTGATTGGCTTAATCAGCACAAACACAAGCCACCATAATCTGTGTTTGCTTGGAGATCCCCGGGATGTTAATGACTATGCTAATAATTCAGGATACAAGTTCTCTTTCGGGAGAAGGGGAGGAAAGGAGAGGGGAGAAATCAGCCTGCTCATTTTAGGGCATTTTTGTCACACACATGTAACTGGCCTTATTTTAAACTACACGTGCTGAAGTAGATTTAATTGTTTGATGACGTTAAAACCACACAGAAATCTTAATCTTGCACATTCCTTCTTAAAAGTAATTTAAGTCAAATCCACAAGTTCCTGTATCTCAGGACTGAGGAATATTAGAGATTTGAGCAGTTTTAGTTCCTGTAAAATTCACTGTAATTAATGTTACCGAATACTGCGGGTCAAAATAAAACCATTTGCTGTGTCAGTCGGCTGGCTAGAAATTAAATTAAATTGATCTATTATAGTGCATAGGAGGAGGTGGGGGGAAGCTTTCCAGTTGCCTTTCTAATGTGTACTTTACCAAATAAATTTTCGATAGAACTGTTGCTCTGTGCCTTCTGGGAAGTTAAAGGGTGAGAAAGCAAACAAAGCCCATGTGCCATCCCGCTGCCTCGCAGGGCCCGGCAGAATTGTCTTTCCAGGGGAGGACATTAGGAGAAAAGTAAATCAAGGCAGTCTGATAGGGAATCAGGACTCTGTCACTCAGAGGCGAGATATTGTGCTGTGTCCATATACTTTGTTTACTGTAGGGTTTTATGAGTTGTAACCTGCCCATGCAAGCTGTTAATGAGGCTAAATCTTGCTGCTTGAGGATTGAATTACAGCACACCTCTGGGCTAATGGTTATAAACAGAAAGTCCCATTAGGGCTGCATTCTGATTCAGTCATTTGCATTTTTTCTATTGTGCCGAGAACAATGCTGAGTAAATAGCTACAAACAAACAATTTACATGGAAATGGATGAAATGTACCTAATTAGTATTTTGCGCTTGTTTTATTAATGATTGCTTAAACTAAATAGCACTTAGCAGCAGCTCTCACCAGTGTCTGCAGGTGTGGGATGCTCAAGTTTCTGGGTTGGTGGGAAGGCTGCCAGGATGGCTCTCCAAAATTAGGCAGTTTGTTATATTCCGCTTCCTTCAGGTCAGCAGCCTGTACCTGGGGTTTATCCACGTCATTATGTCAATAATGCGAAATTATTGGCAGGTTAGACTTAAAGCCAAGTGCTGACTTTTTTGCGCTTACAAACATTCCTGATATTGAGGGGAGGGGAAAAATAGTCCTAACTTTGTAAAAATCCTGTGTTTAAGGTGAAAACTGAAATGGTTTCCCTTATGATTTCATGGAGTCTCGTAGATATGTTTAAACAGGTCTTTTTATTAATACTGGTTTTGGTATGGTGTGTTAGTCTTTTACAAAATTTCATGCTGCAGAACTTTGCTTTTTTATGTAACTGAAACATTACCGTGCTTCTAAGAGCTTTAGTGGGACAGCACTGTCTGGCATGGTTCCAATGTGATCTCTTTAATTGCTGACCAAAGCCCCACTAGTAGGATGTTTTAAAGTGATGCAAAGTCTTTTCTGCTCTGAGAGCACCTATTGTTCTTTCAGTAATTTTCATTAGTTTATTTTTTAAAACCAGAAGTATCCCTTGAAGTCGAAGAACTTACCTCAGATTTAATGCCACTTTACACTTTGAAGTCAGCTTGGTGCTTGGAGTAACCAAGAGCAACATCTGGCTTCTCATTTCAGTTCTCTCTATTTGAGAATACTACTCAAATGAGTAATTCAGTTTAGCAGAAGCATTTTATAGCCACAGTAAAACTTCACTCAAATCACTCATTAAGTGTGATTACTTTAAGACTAAAGTGTCTGCAAATTTTCATCAAGGCATTTTTATAGAACATAATTTATAAAAGCTTTGCATAGCAAATCATTAGGTTTCTAATGCAGTAAGAACTTGGGGAATGCTTAAAAAAAAAATCTGACGCATGGATGTCTTTAAAAATTGTGGTGTGACACCCAGCTGATATCGAGCATCCTATTTATAATGTGGGCCAAGCACCATGCTGTAAACCAGTTCCTATCATGATGATCAGATTGAGAATGAAATTGCATTTCTGTCAATTACTGAGTTGGCAACTGTTCAATATATCTTAGCAGCAAGATGAAGAGCGGCGTCGGCAGCTGAGAGAGAGAGCTCGTCAGCTAATAGCAGAAGCTCGATCTGGAGTGAAGATGTCAGAACTTCCCAGCTACACTGAAATGGCTGCAGAAAAGTTGAAAGAAAGGTCAAAGGCATCTGGAGGTGAGCTGAGGAACCTTGTATCTTATTCCTATGGCAACCCACAAACCAGAGAGCTTTTTGGGTATCACTTTTATTCACACTTCAAAACGTTGTTTTTCATCAGGTGAACGTATCAGAAGACCTGGCTGCAGATGTGTTTCCTGAATCAGTGTTGTGTGACTTAATTTCCAACAATTTAAAGAAAAGCATATATGTGGTTGAAAGAAAAAGGTGTTCTGTGAACAAGTAGCTCATATTGGCCCATAATTTACAGATATGTCATTGCCCACGGTTTATTAGAGTTTTATGACTGTTGGTTCTCTTCAATATATATTTTTATATAGGAGCACGGACATAATTTTAGGGTAAAACGGCATTAGCAGTACTTAAGAAATACTTAAGTTATTTTTTATTAAATATGTTCGAAAACCTGCTTGGGAAGAGGATTTTAAAGGTGGCCTGTGAGAAGCAAGGGCAACAACCTTTTGATTTTAAATGGCAGTCTTTTGACATACCACTTGCATTTACAGGTTTGGAGTTGTAATATTGCTATAATGTTATTAAACTGACTTTGAAATGTCATTAAAATTCATACATCTGCCATTGCTATGAGCTGGGGTAATGTAGTGTCACTCAAACTCAGATGAGTGCTGAGCACACATTGCAGTGCAGGCTTCTTGCTCTTTTAATGTCTTCTACATATTCTAAGGGGAAATAGTGTTTCTCATACTAACATATAATCATAAACTGAAGTGTAAAGAAAATCCAGTTTTATGCTCACAACGCATGTAGATTCAACAAAAATATTTATTTCTTCTCTACTGCATGTGTTTTATATGCATAAATATTCAAATATAGTCTTATTGTGCCCTAAACCCTACACTTCTGTTCATTTAAGACCAAGGAGAAAGCAGTGAGTTGTACATCTCCCTTTGGGTCTGGGCTTCAGTTTTACTCTCTTTGCCCAGTAAGCCAAGCTTGCCAACATAACTCTCTTCTGTGATAAATAGGGGAATTACACCCTTAATGGGGAGCCAGTAAGACAGGCTGAGCCAAACGACACAGTCCTTGGATATTACATAGACTATGGTGTTCCTCATCCCTTTTCACAGTTTATGACTCCCCATATTACATAATTTAAGAGTTCCTCCTCACTGCTTCATCATGCCTATACATAGCTGTTCCTGCCCTATCTTCCCTCAAAGTAAGGTTCCCTGTCTGGGTGTATCCTGAGTGCTCAGCTGCACGCCAGTGACCCTGTTTTGTGGCAGTGACTCACTTGCAGTGTTGTTAAACATCTCAGTGTGGTGCCTTTTGGGATGTGGCCTTCCTGTTCAAATTTTCCTGTGTTCTGCCATTGCTCTTCCTGCCCTTCCTTCAAATTGTGAACAGTCTCAGAGGTGCGTACGTATTAAAAGAAGTATTTATGGAGGGAGATGGCATGTGCACCCAGAGAGTTTAGTGTTATTAAAGGAGACAGTATCAGTACTGATGACAGCTCATTTTTAAAGTTACCACTACTATACCTGTTGGGTTTTATCCAGTGCAACAATTTCACAGCTTTCTACTTTTGCCTGTGCTTTGAGTTATCTCCTTTATTTGAATTTCCTACTTTGATTTTTCTTTGTCCATACAGTAGTTTTTCCAATCTATTTGAATTTCCCTTGGACTTGAAATTTTGCCTTCCCATCTTGTTTTATTCGTCTTTGCTCTTTTCATGTCAATGTGCGTTTTATAGCATTTCCTTCTACTTACTCCTTCTCAAAAAGGGTGACACATCTCCCACATACTTCTGCCACACCACTGGTAATGTCAGGTGCCACACTAGATCTTTCATTCAAGAAATCCATTCTTCTAAAATGTTGTAGTTCTGTGAAATGGCACCAACACTTAACAAACCAAAAGAATTAGAATTATTTTTGGGTTTAGTCTTTTTCATTTTTGAATTTACACCAAAAACAGGCTACAATATACAGCTTCCTTGTTACAGTTGGACTCTGAATGCTGCCCCTAACTGCATTCACATTTAGTAAGGTTTTTTTCTGTGATAGTCCTGTATTCCCTATACAATACCCAAGACAAGCTTATTGTGATAGCTTATGTCTTCCAAGCTTTCTTGACCATTATGCTTCATTAATCTCTTCTTCTACATTGATTACAATTGCTTTTTAGTTTACAAAAAGGGAATGTACCAAATAATTTTCCTCTCTCTCGCTTATTTCAGAAGAAAAGTGACATTTCAGCTTTGGGTTTCTGGAGTTTTTAAAGACTTTATGATTGTAGGTAAAAATGCGATCTCTTTCATTGTTTCTGTGTGCTCATTAGGAATTTCGTGCTTTGGCACTGGTGCAATATTCTCAGTTAAAAGGTTTTATTTAATCATGGTCTGAAAAACTCAAATGCCTATGGCAAGTTGAAACTTTCCTGGATAAGCAGCATCCTAGCTATGAAATCCAGTCTTTTTCGTAGGTTATTTGGCATGTGCGACAGAAAATACTTCTTCCTGCCAACTGCCAGAGGGTTTGGGATGGCAGCTTCAAATTTATTAGATGTCCTACTAGCTTCAGGCCGATAAGCGGATGCCTTGAGATGGATCCAGGGACAGTATCAAGATAGAAATCCAAATTTCCTAGCAGCAGTGGGACAAAGGAATTGACATATTATCTAGGTATTGTCCTTGTGCAGTGGAACACCCGTCTGCTCTTCTGGAACTTGGGTAGTGTGTTCTCTTTACTCTCTGGCGCATTCCATCCTTTATTTGAGATGGCATCTCTGTGAGGATGTGGCTCGGATTTGGGGGCGGTGAGCAGGCAGTGAAGGGAGGGGACAGCAGAGAGGACAGGGTATGTTCAGGATTTCACTTCGGAGGCAATGATTTTTAGGGAATGTGACCTGGCAGCACAGGCTTACTCATCATGCTTAGTCTCCAACTCATGCAACAGTGTTAAGTCCTCAATTTAATATTTTTAACAGGCAGCATTTTATCTGTTGGCAGTTACTGCTGTAATTTCTTGTCCTGACATCTGATTTCTTGTACATGGAACCAGTATTTCAACTCTGCATTTCTTCCATTCCCCGCCTTTGTTGCCTTTATTACTGTTCAGAGACTCCTGTCACATCCTGTAGCCTTAAAGCAAACTCTGTACCTGAAAGTAAATAAACTAAATATCTCAATACGCACAAGCCAGAAAGATTTCCCAGGGACAATCCTGAAGCCTAGGGGCATCTTCCCTAAACAGCAAGTACTGTTTGTGCAACTCCAGTGGCAGCTTCCATATGCTTCTCCCAGTAACTTGATCCAGTCTCCATCAATGCTTTTGCTTCCCTATGAAAATTATTCCTTTTTGATTTAATCTCGAAACTATTGCAGTCTGCTGCAACTACTTCTCGTGTGGACAAGCTTAAACCAAGTGAAGAGAATATCAGTTTAATCACAAATTCAGCCTGACCTTAATCTGAATAAGACATGAGCTATGAGATGCCTCCGGATCTTTTTCCACCAACATTCTGCCATGTCCGTTTGATTCCAAAAGATACTTCTTTCTTTCTCTCCAGTCCAGACTGCAGTCCATGCTGGGTAGGTAATGGTCAGTGCTGTTTAGTTGTTGACTTAATCCTTTATCTTTTATTTTGTTCATTTCTTCATGACATAGTAAATCCTCTGTCTTTCTAGGATTCAAATTTACATACTTTTCAAAGAAGCATTTCTTCAGTCCTCTTCTAAATATGTGCCCTGGTTCTAGACCAAGTGCTTTAAGTTTTTCATATTAGCAATTTGTTCTTTTCATAAAAGATATCTGTTATCTCTTTGTCATGTTGTTCCTTTTATCATTTATAATTGCAAAATCTTGTTGTAACATGCTCCCTAAACACATTTCCCTTTTAATACACTGGAAGAACAAAACCCTTGAAAAAAACCCTAGAGTAGTTTAAGTCAAGGAATCTAGATTTTTAAAGATATTTGGAAGTTTCTGAAATTACTTCAAATTACCACTTTTAATTGATTTTTTTAAAATAAAGTGTAAATGTCCTGATAATCATATTCAGTCAAAGTCTGCCAACTTTAAATTAAATACTAGGTCAAGTCATTATCTGATACTAGAAATTGGTGTCTTCGACATACCCATCTCTTTTGTTTCCTAAAACGGTGGTGTCAAAGGCAGTGCCTCTGATCTCATCTTGCTATATTAAATTAAAGAAAATCAAATAATCTAATACAAGCATTCCCTTAGTATGCAGGAGTGTTAGACCCTGTCATCTTGTTTAGATTGTTTTGACACATCCAGCATCCTGTGGGATGACTGGTAGTTGCAAGGAGACCTTGCAAGCTGACTCCTTTGGGTGATTCCAAAAGTCATTGCCTTCTCCTAGACTCGAGGTGGATTTGGTTTCCCTCTGCCACGATGGTGTCTCTCTTCTACCTCTTCCAAATGTTCATAGTCATGGACAAATGTCCCAGTCATGCTCTTTGAGTGTGCCCCTGTGAGCTCCAGGATGTGTTCGAGAGTACTGTGGCCTGAATTCCTCCAACACCATCCCGAAGGATTTTGAGTCGTGTGCGAAGTTTAGCTCCTCATCAGAAACAGTAGAGATGCTTTGAAGGAAACTCAAAACCATCAGAATTGTTGCTGTGGCTGCTTTACCATTCTCTGTTTCTTTTCAGTCTGTTTTTTTCTCCTTTACCCTTTCTCCCCTTTTCAATTTCATGTGCCCTTCTGCTCTATTCACCACCCTCTGCACTACCTGAAACAGCAGGATCACCTGGGAGAGTTTCAGGGGAAACAGAAAGGGTGTCACACAGTCATGAGTGTTTCTGCCCGCCAACCTGTACACCTGAAGCACCATCTGTCAGATCTCAGGTTAAAAAAGAGTAGTAGACATTAAAAAAGTCAACAGGCTCCTAAAATGGGAATTACAGGGGGTGTGGAGACAAAGAGGTAAAGGAAAGATACATTTGTATGACCTTTGTGACAGCAGTCTGGGTCTAAAGTGCAAACTTCAGGTCTGGGAATGAGGTTTAGTGTGTTTTCAAGACTGATGATGAGTGATCAGCACCAATCCTAGTACAAACTTCTGGTACTCGCAATTATGGCATCTTGGTATTGTGTTTAGGATCCTTTCTGTTTATTTGGAATGCACCCATGTCCTGTATTTATAATTAGTATTTTTTCCTATTTTAGGTATTTTAAAATTCCTGTAGTTACTATATGTCTCGTTTCTTCAGACACATTCCAGCCTACCCTTTTTTATCATTTTTACACACATGCATAGGAAAAAATGTTTGTATAAGTCTGAACAAGTGTAGATAGCATTTGATATGAGATTTAAAAGTGAGTAAACACAATGCATTTACTTACTTTGAAAGTACTAATCTAGCTTTTATGGACTTTAATTTCATTATATATTTGTATTGAAAATGTGAGTCAGGATTTTTTTCTGTGATCTGCTTCACAGTTCAGAACTTGCTATTTGATCTTTCTCAGGTTACTTACTCTTTCTGTACCATAATTTACCAACATCATCATCATAATTGTAATTATAATAATCACCTACTTCATAAAACATTGTGGGGTTCATTTATGAGTGATATTCATCAGCTGCTCTGAGAAACTTGGTAGAAAGATCCCATAAAAATATAATTACAATTTTTATTTTATTTAAAATGCATGTAGCTTACAAACAATCCTGATTAAAAACAGTGCAGTGAAGCACTTTTAACTTATTCATCAATGACTTGGATGAAGGGGCAGATGCCTACTCAGCAAGTTTGCTGATGACGCACAGCTGGGAGGAGTGGCCAATACACCAGAGTGCTGTGCAGCCCTGTAGAAGGACCTGGACAGGTTGAAGAGATGAGCAGAGAAGAACCGCCTGAAGTTCAACAAGGACAAATGCAGGGTCCTGCACCTGGGGAAGAATAAACCCAGGCACCAATACAGGCTGGGGGCTGACCTGCTGGAGAGCAGCTCTGTGGAGAAGGACTTCAGAGTCCTGATGGGCAGCAAGCTGTCCATGACCCAGCAGTGTCGTTGTGGCCAAGATGGCCAAAGGGAACCTGGCGTGTATTTTGGAAGAGCATTGGCAGCAGGTCAAGGGAGGTGATCCTGCCCCTCTACTCAGCTCTGGTGAGGTTCACCTGGAGTGCTGTGTCCAGTTCTTGGCTCCTCAGCACGAGAAAGACATGAAGCTCCTGGAGTGGGTCCAGTGGAGAGCTACAGAGATGATTAGGGGACTGGAGCATCTCACTTATGAGGTCAGGCTGAGGGAACTGGGTCTGTTCAGCCTCAAGAGACACGATTGAGAGGGGACTTTACTAAGTGTGATGTTCCAGAACATAGTTGGCCTCTTTGTATCAGAAGTGGTAGGAAACTTTAACACATAGGCAGGGTACAGTTATCACTGCTCTGTGATACACTCTGCCAAATGAGGAGCAGCAAGTGTCACCAAGCTGGGAACTCAGTACCTGGAGCTGCTGCCTTTCTCAGGAGACCACAGCTCACAGATGCTTCTGCTGGCCAACCCCATCTGAACCTGCCACATGCCATATCTGGCACCCATTCTGCATTATGGAGAACTGGGAGCATAGGGGAAATTATTTTGACTTGAGTTACCGAGATTCAGCACAAAGAACAGCCACGGCTGAGGCCAGACTTGACCTTTATTGTAGCAGGAGTTTCCAGCAGAGACCCCCATGTGTTTATTGAATTGCATCAGTTTAAAGAGAAATCCATGAGTGGACAGAATAAAATCTCCTTCCAGACTTATTTGATTATTTTCATTTTTACCATAACTCAGCTTGTTCTCTAAAGCATTCAATTTTTTTAGTGATGTGTTGCATGTACATATGAAAATACTAACCTCAATGCTGTATGTTCCTACAGATGAGGATGAGGATGATGATAATATTGAGATAGATACTAACGAGGAGGTTCCTGAATGCTCTGTTTCTGGAGGTGGAGATGAACTTACTAACCTAGAAAATGACCTTGATTCAACGGGTAATTTAAATAATGGCTATTTTGTGTATTTTGCATGACTAACACTCCATCATCATATAAGGACTGTTGTGCTGCTTGTCTTTCTGTCACATGTATTCCCATCTGCCTTTTCAGGTCTTTTAAACCCTAACGCTTAATATTCTGCATTCTTGTTTAGCGGAAATTTAAAATCAACAAAATCAGTATTTCCAACAATGGCAAATTTAAATGTCTCTTGCTTGTTTGATGGGGAAGGGGACCCCAGGCCAGATTAATAAAGCTGAGCCACCTGAAAGCACCCTGCCTGGATTGTGCCAGGCAGGCAGAGGAGTAAGCAATGGCGCAGTTGAGTACAGCTGTCACTCTCTGCGCTGCCATCCTGGCCCTTTTGCTCAGGGAAGAGGAGCAAATGTGTCTCTCTGTGTTTGTATAGACTTGATATCTCTCCGGTTCCTTCCCGAGGATCAGTTCATGTATTTACACCTTGTTGCTCCAGTGGGGTCATGGAGGTATAAATTGGAACAAAATCAGTCCTATTTACTTTACAATATTCAAGTAATAGGGTTTTTATTAACGCATTAAGGCACAGGACAGGTATTTCCCCTTTCAAAAATATTCAAGCAAAACTGGAGTTCAGGTGATAAATTTGATGATAAATATGTTGGAATCTTACAAGGGAGATGCTTTATAAAGAGCTGCATCTTCAAAGGCACAATAGGAATTGCCCACCCATAAGAGGCTCCTTTGCTTGAAAAGAGCTGCTGAAGGAGTTTGTCCTCTGTACAAGTCTGCCAGATCTCGGCAGTCCTGGGGAGTGCCCAGGGTCTCTGTTTGTGGTGGGCTACTCTACCAGGGCCTTTCTGCTCACTGCAAGTTTATTCGAGCCTGGAGGAGGTTGGCCGACACGCGACTGTATCGTGAAACAGGCTGTACAAGAGAGAACATCTTCAGCATCCTCTGACTTGATCCTGCCCATACCAGCTGGGCTGAAGTGTGTAGTCCATAATATATTACATCAGAACTTAATTTAGTGCTTGTTCTTTGGAAATTAAAACCAACAGTGATGTGTATATAGAACTTTCTAGTTATTGTTTGGATACAAAAGATTTGAGTTATGTCCCTTCTTTTTTTTCTATTTGAGAATTTCCAGATGCATAAGAAAATATATTTAGTGTTTCGAGCACTTGGATTTAACTTACTTAGAGCAGAATCCTGTCAAATAATTTTCCAATAAAAACTGGTTCATTTTAGGAGAAGTAGAAAATCAGTAAGTGAATATTCCTGTCACATTGCCCCAGTGACCTATCAACATTTATTTCTGTGGACCTTTTTTCCTGAGAGGTACCTTCTCAGGATACAAACCCACCACCCAGTGCTTCACATCCACCATGGGGAGACATCCTGAAAAAAACCTCAGGCATCATTTTGCAATTCAATCTGCACAGAAGCCAAAGGAACAGACAAGAAAGAAAGAGGATGGGCAGTGAAACAGAAAGCAGTCCAATGCTGTGATAGAAATCAGAGTACACAGATTTTGGTGTAATTCTGCCAATTCATCCCAAGTTCTAAGGAAGACCGAATCTCCTGGGAACACCTAGAAGTAAAACTGTAAGGGGCATTTCACATTTGGGATCATTATGAACCATCTTAATTAGTTTGTCCCCTGCTGAATCTTAGTCCCTCCCATTTCTCTCAAGAAGAGAAAGCTTTATTTTTACTGCTTCTCGGTTTTAAATATTGCTTCTGTCTGTCAGCACTTCTACCACATGCTGTTGTGAACCTCTTATATCATAGTTATTACATGATGTTTATATATAAACCCACAAGAACGTGCATGTACTTACATGTGAGCCTCAATTAAGGACACCCTGGATGGGTGTGCCAGAGGAAAGGGAAACTGTCCCTCGTGAAAATCCAGCCCAGCCTGTTGCTGGTGGAGGTAGGCAGCATTTGATAGCCAGCATGCCAAAAATGTTTTGGCTAATAGGAATTGGAGCACTGCAAGCCTTGGAAGGAACTGTGTGGCCCCACAGTGATGACTCCGCTTTCCACACCAGCTAGAAGTCCCCAGCCTGCAGTGAAAAACTGAGGTTGTGCATTTAGGAAAACATACCGCCTGCTATTTCCTCTGCCTTTGACCCAAGGGCCAGGTGTAAGTGCATCATCTGTGCAGGTGATGCTGCACTCGCTCCAGTTTGGGCGCAACTTCTCACGTGGGGCTGCATGTAGTGTATGTGTCTGGGGGCTTCTACACCAGTGTTATAGTGCTTCCCTACCCAGGATTAGCTCCTCAGTGCTGTACTGCACCTTGTTGTTAACACCTTTCTCCTTCTTGTGTGTGTGTGTGTGTAGGTGTGTTACAAATTCATATAGTCAACGTTCATATACAGAATGAGCATTACTGGGAGGTAAAATTCTCAGCTGTTATTTGTCTGGGCTCTGATCCCAGTTGTTAAAATTGATGATAAACATTTTGGGGCTTCGGCAGACCTTAAATATGTCCCTTCGATGCAGTTCTGAAGTGTTTTACAACTCTCCCAGCTTCCACATATTCCAAAAATCATAGTAAATTATTACTAGAAAGTTGTCTTTCTTGATACTGAAATTTTAGTGTTGAGAAACTTGCCGAGAAGCCTTAGGATGAATTAGTAGTTCATAAACTTGAGAGGTTATCAGTGTGTAAATTATGTGATAAATTGTTAGATATCATGTAAAAGGTTCTTTAAGGGTGTTTTTGTACTAAAGTATAGAAATGTACCCATTGGGAGTAACTTTAAACATTATCTACTTTCTGTGTTTTCCATCTGCTGTCTGCAAGCATGTTTACTTGTTCAGCTGAGTGTTATATATGTTTTTTGTGAAAACTTAGGAATATCTGTGTGCGTTACACAAACCTGCACCAATCCCAATTGCCAGAAAAATTCCTTCTAGTTTGTATTTTTTTAGTTTCAAATGATAGTAAAGTGAATTAAATCTACCTTTTAAATTGCTACATTGTTGTAGCAACTCTGCATTGAAATGCATCTCACTCTGTTGTATGTGGTATTTGCATATTTAGCAGAACAAAACAGTAAGTTGGTGGATTGGAAGCTGAAGAAGCTCCTAGAAGCTCAGCCACAGGTGGCAAATTCACTCTCCAGTGCTGCTCAGAAAACTGTAACAGATAGCTCAGAGCAAGACATTAAGGTAAGTTTTGCCTAATGCTTTTGTTTTGGTACCTGTGTGTTATGATTGAGGGTTTGTATTTTGTGAGGAGGAAAATAATTTCTTATCAAATCCTTCAGAGCCAGAAACACAGAAGATCTTCGTGGCAGTGCAGTTACATGGTTTGCAATGCACTGGGTTTTTCCTGTTGATTTATCAACATGTTTTCCGTTTTTCGTTTTTAACCATGATGCTTGTCATTGGCAAAACACTAACAAATTTAAGAAGCACCTCTCAATTCTGCCTGCGCAGGTTGTTAGTGATACCAGAAATGCAGCACGGGCTCCATCCTGCTGCTGGGTGCAATCAGCAACAAGACTCTACCTGACTTGAATGGGAGCTGAATTGGACTCTCAGGGATTTGCTTCTCTCCCAGTCCTGGTCCTCTGTTTTTCCTACATTAAAATTAAGCCATGGTACACTTTAAAGGCATACATACTTTGGGTGCTCGATGAGTGCTTCTGAGGAAAACAGACACAAGTATGTGGTGTATGTGGGCATTTTGCCTGTTCTTAATGTTCACCACTTCAGCATAAAGTGCCCACCAATCAATTTTCCATTTCATTTTCTTAATTAGACCCTTGTGTTCTTACTATTCTATTTTTTTTAAATAGCCCCTGTATGTCATTAATATCCCTATGGCTCTGGGGCACTTCCAGTTGGGTATAACTTTTCACCCACCTGCAGTCTGTGGGGAGAGTACTGCTGACTGAAAGGATTTCCTTCCCCAGATACAGAGATGCTTTGAAGTCCCAAAACAATGACTTTCATTGCTTTTCCCTTACACTGTCGGTTCCTATAAATTGGTGATGAAAGTGTGTGGCAGCAGCAGAGGACTTTCGGTCTCTATCTTTGAACAAAAGGAAGCCTGGATCAAGTCTGATTTTTGCGTTCAATTTAGCTTTCTGCAGTGGATTTAATGCAAAATGAAGCTGGCCCAAGAATAATACAATGGATTGAAAAGGCTAACTGAATTAGTGGGCTTAGAGGAATACATTTGTAAAGTGGCAGAAGTCCCCAGTCATAAAAAGGTTTCTTAAAATGGGATTTACTAGCTAATCACACTGATATTTTAGCATGTTGCTAGGCCTAAAAAAATTAGTCATGTTTGTTTATTTTGGTAAAGACTCTGGTTTAGGCTGTCAGATGGTTATTGGGCTAATAACAGGAAACCACCTTCTATTTAACCAGAATCATAACCACCTGATTAGTGCAGCTGAAAAGTCATCCAGGGGTATAAGCAATACTTGTTTAAGCTTAAATCTGTGAAATGACATACAGGCTGCCTCTTAGGGCAATTTGGTAACACCTAACCTAACAAAAATGGTATTTCACTTTATAAAAAGCTTTTGTGAAGGAGTTGATTCTTTTTAAGGTACTCCCACAAAAAGATGCAACCTAACAGTTTATCCCTGCGTGCGTCTTTTCTAAGGAAGAGTTGAAAGGCAGCGTTATAAGGAATATATGGTGTCCATCTGTTCTCATGGAGCTCTTGGCATTGAGGTGGATTTGTTTTTTAATAAAATGCAGTTTACAGGTTTCTAAATGAGGCATTCTGTGTTTGTGGAAAAGGATAAACTGTTACCTTCCCTTGGGGATTGTGTATCCCCGGCCTCCTTGAGGCGAGAGAATAGGCGGTTGGAGAACTCCCTCATTACCAATTGTCTCAATGCAGAGGAAGGGCAAAGTCTTGGTAGCTTTTGATAACCAGTTTCAGCATTCAGCAGGCTTAGCTATTAGTCATGCATCTTAGCCTTTCCCTATTTACTTTCAAAACACTTAATAAAAATAATAAAAGATTAGGTATAAAATGAAATATTTGTTTGGTACACAGCACCTCGGTATCTGCAGTTTCCACACACCACAGTGGTTCAGTCTTCTGGGATATTTCGTGTTGATAGAATCATTTGAATTTGTTACCAGTATTAACATAGGAAGCCTTGGAAAAGATAATTGTAGTTTCCTTAGCTGTAAAGGGCTTACTTACAAATCTGGCTTTGGAAAGTTATAGCTGATGAAATGCAGTTCAGTGGGGTAGCATTATAATCCTACCTTTTAGACTTCATCCAGCATTAGTGGTTTATCTCAATGGGCATAAAATTAGAAACTAGTTCTTCTTGTCATACAAGTCTATGGGACTACAGAAAACGACAGATTTCTGTGCCGGGCTGGGAGAGAGGCTGAAGGCAACACACTTTGAAATGATAGAGATCGTGTTCAGGGACAGAGACGCCGCGACTTGGCAGCAGCACGCGCGGTGCTTGGCAGAGCAGAGGTGCAAAGGAGGGTTTTTTGTTTAAAATCGGCATTGCTGGCAAATGCCGGGCACGAGTAGGTCTGGTTGGTAAGGAAGTAGTGACTTCTGCAGGAGGGTGCCCACAGAGCAAAAAGCCAGGCGTTGCCAGCACACATTAAACAAAAAAAAACCAAAACAAAAAAAAGAAAATAAGGAAAAGTTAATCACACTACTTTTTTCCCTGCAGCTGATACTTTCATCCGGCATAAACCACAGCCTGAGCTGTGAAATCCACTTTGCGAAAGCTGTGTCCTGTCCCCTCACAGAAACGTACCTTTCAAATTAATGTCTTCCCGCTTGTAAACAAAAGGAACTGTTGTGTGTGTGTTTTTTCTCCCAGCAGAATGGAACAGAGGAACACCGTGCTGAGCGACCACAAAAAGCAGCAGAACGGTTTAGAAATCCCGTTGTGTTCAGCAAGGACTCGACCGTCAGGAAAACTCAGCTCCAGTCTTTCAGTCAATATGTGGAGAGCAGACCAGGTAGGAGAATATATAAAACCTGTTTTCCCATCTTATGATTTAATAATATTTAACAATAAATATATGAAAACCTGATAATGTAAGTCCACATTTCAATACATAAATATCAAGCTTTATAATAATTTTACATGTCTTTTCCCTTTTTTCAAGAGATGAAAAGGCAGAGATCAATACAGGAAGATACAAAGAGAGGAAATGAGGAGAAGGCTGCGATAGCTGAGACTCAGAGGAAGCCATCAGAAGATGAAGTGCTTAATGTATATTAATTTTTTGTCTGGTTTCATGATTGCTGATAATTCCAAACTGTATGTGGAAATAGTGCCTTTATTTGTTAAAATGAGATGTTAGGGTTTTTTAGATGTCAATCTCCAGTGCATTCAAAGCAGAGTGAGAGGGGTGCACTGTTGAATTAGTCTGCAGTGTGGTGATAATTGTCAGATAAAAAAAATGAATTTTTCAGAGTTCCACAGCCCCAGCTTCCTTGAGACATTTCCATCAGGGCACTTCCCATAAAGAGATTCCAGTATTGATCTACCGGGAGGATTTTAATTATTACAATAGCAGATACCGCAGAGCTGCAGTTAGAGGGAAGAGTCACATGAGACCTGCTAGAATTTCTCAGCCAACCCATTTTGTTGGCTTGGGTTAATGGGTGTTCAACCTTTCCATTATCCAGATCAGCCGTGAATTACTAGCTGAATGATGTTTGCATTAATATAATATATATGGTAATTTCTTCACTTAATTAACGGGGAGGTTCAGCTCAGTAGGGGTATGGGCTGATCATGTGTAAAATTGATTTGTGAGGGAAATATTTGATAGACCGCAGGGAGAAAGCTGGTTTTGATGGACAGCTGCGGGACAGAAGCAGGAAGAACCAAGTTTTAACCTGAATTTTTTTGTCTGAAAGCGCAACACAGCCTTTGAGGGTGGATGTTTGTTGCTCTCCACAGTTTATCTGAACACATTTGTCATTTTTGCTGAAGCAATCTGGAGCTGAGGAGCAATTTTGTACCGCTGTCATATCTACACCAAAACACTGAACTTTTTACGAGCCAGAGTTATTTTTAGCCCAGTTGTGCTTTTGCAGAGCTGAAAAGGTCTGGCACAGTGAATTCGCATTATATGTGCAGATGATACACATGAACTCTTGGGATATTACAGCCTGACACAGCATTTCTTTTCATCTTCTAATAGCAATTGTTAACAATTATGCATGCTGACATTAGGGAAGTTTTCATACTATTTTCAATTAATTATAGTTGATGAAAGGCAATATATTGTACATCACTTCAACTCCCCAGACTGATTTTTTTTTTTCTTCAGGGAGTGCTCTCAGGGCGTTTTGGTTTTGGTTTTGTTGTTTTTCTGGCTATACAACAGGTAGAAAAAGGTTTTCCATTAGAGATGATACTGTTGGCTGTTGGGTAGGAAGAGAAGGACCAAATTAACAAGGACATAATGTTCTTAAATTCGGATAACCCAAATTTCAGAGTTCTGTTACTGGGCCTGGGAGCTCAGCCACGCTTTTAGCTTTCACTTTGAACATGTCTTTATTTGAAATAATATTCTGATGTGTATATTATGCCTGTTGCCTGAATATGAAGCTGAATTGATTATTTCAGGCCCATTTACAGCAAAACAATTGAAAACATTTGGTCAAAGTATCTGAGATCCTTATGCAGCAACAAGTTAGACTCTAGGAGGAAAATGAGCCTCATAAAAAAAGCCTGTTTATTTTTCTATTCCCAAAGGACAGTGGGTTTTGTTACATCCTTTACAGCTTGCAGATGATACATGAAATCATTTTGTCAGGTTTTTTTCCCTATTTAAAACATTCACCAAGGCTGTGGGTCAGACGTAGAAGGAAAAAGTGCATGAGGTTTCTTGGAAGGAGTAACATTTTTTTTCATAACTTATGCAAAATCATACTTCAGGAATGACATTTCAGCAGTGTGTACAGTGAAATCTGTTGAGCCACAGCAGAATAACTTGGAGGTATTGAATGCCTTTGCTTGAGCTCCTACAAGACGGCCAAGCCACTTTGGAAACACTTGGAGATCTGTTTGGTCATCTATGGGGCAAAGCTGAGGAGTTACAGGGTGCAAGAGGCAAACCTGACTAGTCAGTGTTCCCACAGCTTTCCTGGTAGGGTTCAGTATGATTTTTCAGCTGGACATCCCAGGGCCACCTCCTGGCACAGAGGCAAGACAGCTGAGCTGTCCTGGTGCACCTGAGGCACCTGAGCATCTGCCCAGCAGCTGTTTGTCACCACTTTTCAGGATAAGAATCACAATTAGAGTAATTAGTGCTATTTTTACAGATGACCCTGTAACAGGCCAATTCCTTCAGTCAGAGGAACCCAGAGGGGCATGATGACCCAGACTGGGGAGCTGTAATGTCCAGCATTACAGCTGCCTCAGAGGAGCTAAACAAGCCAGGGAGCTTGTTTTGTGTTTGGTTTTAATCTTAAAAGCCCACTTTTTAACTGTCATTAGAGACTCTTGTGCTAGTTCTTCTAGCCCCTAAAGTTAACGTTTTAATATTAAATAAGTAGAAATGGCACGTTAAATAGTGCTTTATTTGGATTACCTTTCTTTTCATGATGCTTTGTTATGGCAGCTCTTATGTACTTAGAAATGAATTAAGGGAATTTAAAAATATCTGCCAGGTAGTAAAAAACTGCAAAATCAAATGTTCCCTAGAGAAAAAACCAGGGTATTTTAATAAACAAATAAGGACATTTGGCAAAATCGTAAAGTTTATGAAATGTGTTAGCTTTTTGGTAGTGAGCATGATATTTGGTTGTTTAGGTAAGTGCCTTACTAAGTGTTTGTGGAAAGGAAAAATGCAACTTACAAGTGATGTTTTTTCTTCTTGTTTGTTCTCTTTAACAGAAAGGGTTCAAAGACACCAGTCAGTATGTTGTAGGAGAATTGGCAGCACTAGAGAATGAGCAAAAGCAAATTGACACCCGTGCCGCGCTGGTGGAGAAGCGCCTTCGCTATCTCATGGACACAGGTACGGTGCCCAATTACACTGTAAACAGTTTTGGCAAATTGAGCGTTCACAAACTCTTATAGAGTTTTGGAAGTGTGAATCTTTGAAGCCTGAATGTTCAGCAAAACTGCCTTGAAAATAAAAAGGCTGCGATTTGCAGCCACCTCTCTGGGCCCTGGTGATAAGAGTGCCTTCATGGGAAGTGATAACTTGCCCTGATACCGTGTGAGCCAGCACTATTGAACAGTGTGCTCATCCATGCAGAGTTGGAATACACATCTGTGCCTCATTGATATGCCACTGCTTAAAAAAAAAAAGGAAAAAAAAAAAGAAAAAAAAAGTAAGATCTTCACTGTTCTACTGATTCAGTGGGAAAAAAAATTTGGCCAGCTAAAGCCATGTACTGCATGAAACAGAGCACAGTACATGGAGGGAGGCTCCACTGACTAGATCTCTGAAATTTGAGAGTACTGTCTGGTTACTGATGCTCCACAATTATTTTATTTGTTTGTTTTCAGGAGGGTGAGTTTTAAAAGTCTGTAATACTTGATGTTGTAGGTGCCATTGAAAAGATTAAAGTATATGGGCAATATTTTGTTAAAAGCATAATAGTTGTGACATCAATGATGAACATTAGAGGGGTATTAAGTGCTCGTAGTCATCAGAGGTGGAGAGGTTTAACTGCATCCGCTGGAAACAAAAGATGCTTGGATATTTCAAAAATAAATAATATTGTAGGTCCAAAAAGTGTTCTTCCTGCCCTTTGGGAGAAAAAAGTTAGTTGGTCTAAACTACTTTGTGGGTAAATTGTCTTTGAAAGTTATATGTATATCTGGTGTTATAAACTTGAAGCCTGCCTTTAACTGAAATAACAGGTTTTAAAGTGGATGTGAATCCAATATTATAAAGTACAGATTAATTGACTTCAGTTAAAGTTCAATACTTCAAAATGAGCCTGCCACATTTATCCAAATATTAGGATTTTTTTTGAGTGTATTTACTTTCTCATGTCCTCAGGTTGTTTGACTTTTTAAATAATTTTACAAAAGCATTTAAATCAGAAACTATTTTCATGCTGAATTAATGCTTGTTTAGGAGGACTTTTACCTGTTACGTTCTTTTGAGGTACTTTTTCGAGTGCATTACATGACCTTTAGCTACTTGGCTAGAAAAAATGTGTGTGTATTATCCTGCACTTTCTTATGTGCTTTTTTATATTTGTGAAATGTGTGTTCTGCACAAAAGAGCCACAATTGTACATTGTATAAGAGTACAATGTTTCACAAGTCTTACATGTACTCCAAATACCATCTATAGATACATATGGAATCATCAGCATAGCACTTAGGGATTTTAAAAACTTTAATAACCATGTTACTATTTTATTTATGTCATTTACTCAGTTTTAAAAGGGTTTTCTGTGAATTTTAATTTCTTATATTTTGAAGTATGAATGAAGTTGCTGTAGTCTTCCTGTCATACCCATAATAAGCTGATTTTTTTTTAAGTATCCTGCATAAAATAGGGAGTCTAGCACAGAGCTAGAGAGTAAGCTGTCAAGTTTGTAACAGGAATCCTAATGAATATCCATACTAATGAAAGGGACAAGTGGCACAGCCATAATAAAAAAGTTACTTTTAGGTTGATTGTATCCTGAGCGTTCAGGATTTAACTTAAAGCAAATGATTTGGCAAGTCTGTCATAAACATCCTATTTATATTCTCAACTTAAAATTGCAGTTTAGGAGAAAACATGTGAAAACTGGAGGTTTTTACCTATAGTTACCTTATAGGCTTGAAGGCAGGGATTCTCAAACTTCTCTAACTGTGATTCACATCTTACCAGAGAGCTTGTCTTCTGTACCACCTCTCCTGCCAATCAGTACCCCACTTGTCATCAGACAATATCACTGTGGCAAGGACTGCAACTGGTTACGTGGAAAAGTAGTATTAGGAAGTTTGTTGGGGTATTTTTCATTTGTTTTCAAAACAAACGTGTGATACGGTGGTAGAGAACATCTCTTTTTACTATGCCTGTGAAATGCTGTTGTATCAGCTCTGCTTCTGTGCCCTGAGTGCAGCCCCTTCCCCCAGCTCCTTGGCTGCCTCTCTTCTTTCCAGGCTCTGCCTTCTCCTTTGCTCTCCCTCCCCGGTACCTGCTGCAGTTGCTTCAGAGGATCTGCTGCATCTCATCTCATTAGCGGCTCTCTTTGTCAGGATGGCACTTGGTTTTCTTCCATGCCTCTCTTCAGGAAATAATTCCTCATGCAGACACATAAGAAGCTTGTGCCCATATCTCAGTCCCAGCTTCTTCTGACAGAGTCTGGGCGGCTTTGCCTGAGTGTCTGACTGAGAGAGAAATCTGGAAACCGAAGAGATGAGTCAACAGCGTATAACCTGCCAGGTTGCCACGGACCACCAAGTGGTCTGTAAAGCCAAGTCTCAAGGAAGACAGTAACCGCAGTGTGATATCTAGAAAAGCCCTGAAGGGCTGTCGATGATGATGTCAGGGTTTTGCAAATGCCTCCTTAGATGTTGGTGCATACCAGGGACATGAAAAATGTGAAATACTGCCAGCTCTCAGAGTTACTCTGAAAAGTCTGTTGATATTTGGTTTTTTTCTGAAACTGCAGGCTTTAAGAACAAGGAGGTCGCTTGGGCAAGTGTAGCTGAAAGATTCTGAAAAACTCAACATGAAGGACAAGAACCACAAATTAATTGGTTTAAAAATTAACATTCTTTTTTAATCACATCTCTTTCTTAATTTTATACTGCTTGAGTTTGTAATTCTGGAAAACCTCAGGCAAACAAAGGTCTCTACCAACCTTATTCCTCAGTAGTGGAAACAGGGTGCTGTGTTTGTACAGTTGTGTCAGGAAGGGCTTACACTGAATTGTCCTAACAAATGTTTGCAGGATGATAGACCCCATCAGTGTAGGAGCACATTTTGTGTTGGGATTTTCAGTGTTGTTTCCATGTGTGCCAAAATGATAAATGAAACAACTTAGAGACTCCCATCATGACTCAGTCATTGCCTTGAAATTACATTCAAGAAGAAGGTAGAGCATGGTCTATTCAACCCTGTTGTGTTTGCTGGGGACTAGACCATCTTTTCCTTCTCCACTGTGCTTGGCCTGGTTCTATATTAGACTTACCAGGAAGAAAGCACTCTCTCTTCCTTCTCATCCTTCTCCAGCACAAAACTGGAGATGTTTTTTTTCCAGTGGGGAGACTCTGCCACCTGTCAGCTCTTCATCCTTTGAGTTTGAGAGTCCTTTTTGTTGGTCAGCCAGGAGGGATTTTTTCAGACTGCAGCTTGGACATCTATTCTGGCTACATTCATTTCACAGGGAAAGACTTTTGTCTCCTGCTTCCATGTATCAAGACATTTGTTTTAATGTTCCACCTGTCTTGATGGGAATTTCCTTTCCATGGGCTAGTGGTAAGACCAGAAAAATAAAGAGACTAACCTTTGGACGCTGCAGGCTTTGGTAAATGTGGAAGAATTCATATGGTTTCACCAAAAGAGAACCAACTGTAAGTGTAGACAATATATGTTAGATCCCAGCTCATGGCAGTGCTTGACTTTGTTAGACATTCCCCTTACCTTTTAGAGAAAGTTTCCAGCTTTCAGGATTGCAAATAAAAGTTTGAAAATGCCACCCTAGCTTTATTAGGGTGACAGTGGCTGGGGGTGGCTGTGAGGAGTGGATCTTGAAGTGCCCCACTCCCTTTCTGATGTGAACCAGGAGGAGAGGAGTCCCTGACACAGTACTCTCCAGTCCATTCCCTAGGATACCATCTGGGTTGCAGGGGTATCCATTCCACTACTGCCCTTGGACCCTTAGGAAAAGGGCATCTAGTGGAAATGGGGCTGGAGAAGGAGAGCCCAGGTCCCATCTGCACATGCGTTGCCATTTTCCTGCCCTGCTAGGGAGCCTTTTTTGGCTGGGCAAGACAAGCTTCTGGCTCTTGGCCAAAGGGGAGCTGATATTGTCAAAGTTCGTCAGCTCGGCAAAGGGTTTGGAACTGGCTGGAGCTCTGTGTTTCCAGTGCCAGCTGCTCATGATTTGACTAGAAACACTCTTCTAAGATGTGTGAAAAAATAAAAGTTATTAAAATTCCCGGCTTGCTCATTTCCATTTGAATCTGAATAGTCGCGCTTTTATTGATATCCAGTAATTTATGTCACCGGTGGCATAACCTCAGTCCTTGGTCTTCGCACTTAAAATGAAAATGTAAGCTCACCTTGTCCCAGTGCAGTGGAGTTCACTGCTGCATTGCGAAGCTGAGAGGAGAATCAGTGCTTCAGTGCCTTGAACTCCATAGAACAAGCCGATGGCACATTTGTATCCCTGTCTGGATATATATGAGTTTGTAGGAGGGATTTTGCAACGTACACCATCACAAAACACTTGTTGGGTGCAATTTTTTAGAGAAGTCACAGCAGAGAAGTTCAAGTAAGAGGAATGAGTTGGATCAAATACAAAAATCATAGTCTAATATCATTGATTTTTTCTTCCTCCTCTGTTGTACTGGTTTGACACTGAACGATGACAGAGGTAGGATTATCTTGCTTTCTGCAGGATTGTACTTACCCATGTTGTGCCTAACCTGTTAGGGATAAATAGTTTTGTCTCGACTTCTGGCAGAGTCTTTCTCCATAGCACCTTCTTCTGTCACTGTATTTTAAGAAGTCTATAATCTTGATATCCAAGTGCCAATTAAAATGCAGAATTATCACATAGTACAATTAAAATAAAAACCAAAGAACCCTAGTTTTCAAATCTCTTATCTAAGTTTATCTCTTTTTCAGTCACTATTTCTTCCCTAATTGCAAAAACAAATATTTGAAAAAAAATTTTAGCTATCAGATATTTTGTTATCTGACCACAGGGTATGAAGTGGTTTTAATTGTTTTTCTGATTAACTGCAGGCTCCCAAATTCCAGAAGAAACATATTTATGTTTTCCCTGTGAGATCCTGTACCTTACCAACAGATGAGTGTGTTTGTGGTACTGTACAAGGATTAATGAAATAAAAAAACCCCTCTCCTGCTGCTGATTGACCAGTGATGGTAAATATAATTGAATTAGCAGTGCACTAAAATAAATGTAGACAAAATAAATATAGACAAGAAAATCTGGTGAAAGCTTCTGTAATGTTTTAGATTAATAGGCATACAGAATTCTTCACATTTTTTATTACGTTGTCCCTAGATGAATTCAAAGTAATTGGGGTGGTTAATTTTATTTACACAGAGCCGTTCACAGCGCATTAAATAATAGAGATAATTGAACAAGAATTGTCAAGTGTGTACTGATATCAGACATATTACAGAAGGGAATGTGCATAAAACTTCATTTCTATGCAGCCATTGTTTATGGTAATTAAGTACACAGATTTATCCCTTGGTTGCCTTCCAAGCTTATGGCAACTGCTATTGTTGTGCTCCATTAATATGTAATCAGGAAATAGTTTAATTTTCTAATCTGCAGTTTGAGAATTCACTTTCTAACAACTCTTAATTACTGCATTGCCCTAATGATGCTCATGGTTAGGAAAACTGAACCAATAAACTCCATGGAAGAAGCCAGAGGGGATTATACTTCCAGAGGTGGTGCTTACTTAATAAACTTGTTATGCCTTCACCAGAGGGAGCTCAGTGTCCTTCAAAAGCAACTAATTTTATATTTCAGAGTTGTACATACCCACAGTGTAAAGAGTTAACACACGGTGTGCAATGGGGGTGGCTGTAAATGTGATTCACTAGAGAACCAGATAAGCGATAGTATCACCATTTTGGTATTTTTCCTACTGTATGCTAATTCTGGAGTTTAATTGCACAGGAAATAATGCAGGTGGTTTAATCCATTGTTTTAAACTGTCCTCTTGGGTTTATTTTTGTCAAATTTGTTTTCTTTCATTAGCCACATTAGCTAAACGTGGTATCATAAAATCTTGCCCAGACAGATAAGCTCCGTAGATTGACAGCTATCTTATAGTTACGGCTTTCAGGGTGAATCTTAAACAGTAAAGGGGTTTTTATTTAGTCATTTCCTTTCTCCACTGGCCCATCATTCACCTTGATTACGATTTCCATGCTGCTGCTGTACCTAATGCAACTCTAATGCCAGCACTGAAGTTGTTTTGGGTCTGTGCTACTGCAGTTCAGCCCCTGGGATCTTGCAGTCTGTCTGTGCTGCCCCTGCCCAGGAGCATACTGAAAAACGAGAGTTAACATCTGCTGAGATTTACCATTGCTGGAGTATAATGCACCTTGGTGGTTCCTCTTAGTGCAGGTGGTCCTCTGGGCTGGATCTTGACAAGGTCTACCTTTTTAATGGCAATTGCTCTGGCTTGGGAGTCTTCTGCACATTTATCTTCCGAGTTTGGGATGTTGTTTTGTTTTTTTTCCAGCTTGTACCCAATTTCAACACTGCAGGTACTCAAAATGGGGCAGGATTGCCATCTCCCAGCCTCTGTTTCACCCCTCCTTTCTCAGTGCATAAGCTTCCTTGTCAATAGGACTAATTACACAGTGAACTAAACAACAAACATTAGAAAACCTGTAAACACATATGTTGTGTCACTGCAAATTAACTCTTACCAATCGAAAAAGCAGCATATGCTTTGTTGTCATTTGTGAAAGGAAAGTCACATGTATTAATTAGTTAGTGTTTTACACGGCTTTGAAGATATAAAGGACTGAGGTTTGTAAGAGGGACACATTTGAATTTCATAGAAAAGGAAAAAGGTTGAGCTAAAAAAGTACAGGCACAAAATGGGAGTTGAAATAATTGATTTAGTCTCTTGTAACAGAATGAAATTTTCACTTCTCATATTAAATCTCATCCTAGTACAGATTTGTATTTGGTCTTTTTGCTGTGCTATTTCTTACTGTTGTTTGCCTGTGTCAGGGCACTAAAACTTGGGTCCCAGGAGATCTTCTCTTCCTTTTAGACATATTAAACAAAATGCACACATGCAAAAGATTTTAAAGGGATAGCATTTGTGTATTACACTTGGCAGTGTATGAACATCTGTGCATTTATTTTAATAGCAGTCCAGGGCACATATATAATGGTACACAGTCCCCAAGTACATATTTAATTAAACCATACATGTTGTCTAGCATCAGATAATGAGAAATAATGCAGCTTTCTGCTTGTCTGGCTGTGTAGCTTTTGAGGCATAAAATGCACAGTTTCTTTCTCTGAGAGCACATACAGAAAAAAAGAAGCAACTGTAAAAGAGAAAAGAAAAGGGAGACAAAAGGCACTGGCTGGCCATCAGGTAGCTGAGAGCCTGAGCTGTTGTGTCAGGACCACAGCTTCCCTCTATCTGCCTCATCTTCCTCATAGTCAACAGCTGTGGTGAGCCTGTGCCTTACAGCTATATTATCTGGAAGCCAGGTCTAGAATATATTTTTTTCTTGGGCAGCAGCAGTATCTGGCTGGTTCTTTGGACAGCTTCAGGGCTGGCTGACTGACACCATTGTTAAGCACGCTCGTGTCTGTGAAACTGGTTTTTGGAACTGTCTCAGGGTCAAGTTGCCAGTAAACTGTCTAAGTTGCTTTGTGCTTCAGGATGCTTTTTTTCCCCTATGCTTTCTCTCACCTATTTGAACGATGAAGAATGCACTTTCTGTCAGGTTAACAGAATCAGTTTCTGTGCCTATTGCTTGTGATTATAATGCATAAGGGTGACTTGTTTTGGATATTCCTCTGTCTACTGTATTGCCTCAAAGGATAGGTCATCGACTGATTAGTAACCTCTTTGCATAATTTTCCCTTGTGAACTCATTCAAGGGTGAATTTTCTACCTATGCTGTTGCATTAAAATCTGCATAGAAAGACAAAAAGAACTTCTACCAGAACAAGCTGTTATGCCCAGAAATAAAGCATGCATTCAAGGGGCTGAAAATGGAAGCAAATAGATAAACATGTATGTATCATCAGGGTTCTTTCTCTGCCCTGGACCAAAACAAAGGTGCAGATGAAATTCTCTGATCCATTCGGTGACTGCATCACTGCTCTGGCTTTCCTGGGCCACTCGTTCCCAGCTATGCTCACAGAAATGGCTTTTAGTTTTTTAACCTGGGAAATGTGTGTGTCTGTTAAGTTTTCCAGCAAGCAGAAGTGTGAAACATTGAGGTGATGTTCAAAAATGTTGCAGCAAAGTGCACGCATTCAGAAAATTACATTTTTCTTTGCTTCTGGGATGACTCAGAAATATTCCTGTTAATGTATACAGAAAGGGCCAAAGCTCGAGATGGTAGAAGCAGAGAGAGCTTGCTTGAAATAAATGAAATTATCTCAGTTTTAGAGCAGAGGGACATATAATCTTCTGCTCCCTGTTTTCATTCCTAACCACAGCTTCCAAGCTGGAGCATGTGGGGACATTTTCAGGCAGAGGGCTTTTGTACTCAAAGTATGGGCTGAGAACAGACCTCCAATGTCAGCTCTTTTGCAGTTGCTATAGATTGCTTTCTAATAAATACATTGCACCTGTACAGGCAGCTTTCCCTTAGGGAATGGGTATCCTAAAATAGATCTGTATGGCTATAGAGTCCACATCTCCATCAAGTTAGTGGTAAAAAACATTTGGAAGTAGTCTCTGTGCCCCCCTGATTTCTCTACACCCAAAATGTTTCACCTTTGTGAATTTAAATATTATTTCTACTTAGAAGTCAAACTGCTCATCATCACCCTAGTTTGACTAAAGATTTAAGCTGAAGTACGTGAGCAGCATAGAATACATTTCTTGCTCAGAAACACAAACAGCTAGCCAGGCTCTAAGTATATTATCAGGCAAGTTCTTTCAGAAACGTATTGCTAAAGAAGCTTAACATTAATTATTGTAACTTTGGGAAGATTACATCCACACTAGCCTTGTAAGAAGCAGCATACACTTCTTGACCTCCAATGCTAGAGCTTTAAGACACAAGAATGGCATTTTACCAACTTTAATGGGATAACCAGTATTAATCTTTCAGCAGTAAGGGAAGAAAAAGTGTTTAGAGTATAATACCCTTCTGAGTTCTGATAGAGGCTGCCTGTTGTGTGTACTACAGTCATAATTCATTTGTTTCTCTCTGTTGTTTTGGTTTTGTTTTCTTAATTATTTAAGGAGAAAATCATACTAGGTTGTTTTTTTTTCTAACTAACCAATTTACATATTGGCTTCTAGCCCCAGCCGTTCTTTCTGTTTGAATGCCAGCTTTTTTATGTGGTCTGTTTTTAAAATTTCTTGCCAGCAATATTTGTGAGAGCTCTGCTCTACGTCTAGTAAAGAAAAGCACGAGAAGTTGCAATTGCCAAGTTGCAGACCTTCCAAAATTAATGGATTTCCTTCACTTCAATTGAATACACGGTCTGCGAAGTAGAGAGAAAAAGATGTACAGTATGAATGAGAGCTAATATCCCCCCTCATCGTTGAGCTGCTTGGGAAACACTAGTCTGGCTCTGGTGAGGTCAGTTATTTACCTTCCATAAATACAGAGTAAAAGTTATAGTTTCACAAGGCATTCTTAATTAAAAATTAGGTTGATGCTGATGTGTGCTTCATAGAATCCATAATGATCAACTCCCAAATAAAGAAACTGCAGCAGGATTTCAAGCACATCTCTATTTACATAGTTCAGCACATGAGATTGCTGGATTATGATTAATTTTAATAGCTACATTAAAAAATACATCTAACATCATTCTTAATTAGAATAATCTCTAAAGCCAGTTAAATGTTTCAGAAGACAAACAGTTTAATTAGCTAACCTACAGAGGCTCCCCTCCCCCAAATGTGCAGTAGTCTTAGACTTGGTGTTAGCCTTTCAAGCAGTCTTAAACAATTGGATGAAAAGGGATTTTAGGAAGATTAGAGGACGGGATGCTTTAGACGTTGTCCGTTAATCATGAGATATGCACCATCTACAAAGTTTCACAAAGAAATGAGAATTTAAATAAAATTTACTTTGGTTATCTAGTTAGCATGAATTACAAGTTATAACATCCAGTGATAAGACTATTTAATAAATGTATTCTTTTAATTGTTGATATGAGCAAAAGTACATGCTGGGGTGTAGTAGCAAGTGATATACCAGATTAACATTCTGAAAGGGACAATGCTTTTTTCCCAGAAACCAAGCCTTTGTTGAACTATCCCAGGGTGCCACTAGAATTTTTTTTTAAGGGATTCAAACTAAAACTTCAAATAGAATTGTTAGAGTTGGATCTTCAATTTCTCTCCTACCCATCTTCAAAGAATTCTGAAAAAGATCTGGGGTAGTTTCTTTAGCTTGGTTTCTTTTTACTTTTTTGCTTTGTTTTAATTTAAGAAAGATTACTTTGGGGACTTAGTGTTTTTTTTTTAATTTGCTCAGGTACAACTTTTTATTTTGGCCAGACATAAGGAGGGCTAAACAATTTATACCTCTTCCCCCCACTTCTCTGTCTTCTGCTTGATTTCTTCTTAGTTTAAAATTAGGAGGTTTTTTGATCTGAAAGAAGTCTACTAAAAGGTAATAGGTAGTTACAAAGCTTTTTTCTGAATGTCCTACACAAATACTCATTTCTTTTTTTTCCCTGGAAGATTTGTCGTTGTCCTCTTTATTCTTGAAGCCAAAAAATATATGTTTTCCACATAAATTAGTTATGGCAGCAGCATCAAAACCCTTCTTTTGTAGACTTATTTTAAATAAATCCCCTCCCTTTCAGTCTCTATCTCCAAACCCTGGGGGGAACTGTTTACCTGTGCAGAGAAGCAAAGGCCAGATCTTAAACAGGAGACATTGACCTCCTTTCGCTCAAGTCCTCTGAATTTGTGACAAACAGATCCATGGTGTGTGGAGCCCCTTGGGAAAATGCAAATGTCAGCAAATCACCTCTTTTAACATGGGGCGGGCAGGCTTAAGTCAAATGTCACACCTACCCTGAGATGCTCAGAAAGGTGTGCGTGTGTGTTGGGCACCCCTTGTCACTGTAGAACGAGAGGTGAAAACTCAAGACAAAATTCAAAGGGGGGGAGGGAAGAGGAAAAAGAAACGATTTTGGATATCTACAAGTTGGCTGATGTGACCCTGTGCCACTTACCAGTGTGCTGGCTGTGACCCAGGGACGTGATACTCCAACAAGCTGAAAGAGATGACTGTCTCCGCTTTCTTTTGACCTCCCAAGACAGCTGCCTGGTAGGGACTAAATGGCAGGGAAGAAGAATATCTGCTTCACACCTGCTTTCTCCAAACTGCCTGCCACGGTGCCACCGTGCCCACCCGGCTCCCCTGGGAGGCAATCTCATCCCTGGCCCCCTCTCCATGGAATACTAGGACAGAATAGTTCAGATAGTTTTCTCTTCTTCAAAACATCATTAGGATTGAAAAAATGAATCTCTTGCTTGCACATTTTGCATAAATACATGGTAAGTTATCAATTGATGTTCAAATAGCTTAATTGAGTTTGAGGGGGGAAAGGTCATTTAATTGGTCTATTGAAATGTTAACAGAAACAGATATGGCAAGGGATAGACTTTAATGGCTGCAGTGTGGCACTGATGTCTGCATTCACTTGCAAAATTGTTAATTAGGGCACTTTGGTAGTTCATTTGCTTTTGTATTGATGTGCTTAGTCCAACGAGAGAAATTGGGTTTGTATATGGTATTTACATGGGGCAGCGGAGGTTTACCATACAGTCAGGAGTAAGGAAAATACAGTGTAAATCAGAATTGGTTTATGATTTGTGCCAGTGTCTTCATTAACATCCTACTGGTTGTGCAAGTCGTTTTCTAGTGGCTGGTGTATTTTTGTGTGTGATCAAGTTCGATATATTTGGTTTCATTTTTTTTATCGTTGTAGTTACGGACTTGAATAATACTATAATAATGATTTTTGTCTAGGTTACATATACAAAGCTTTTTAGGCTAGGTTAAAAAAAAATGTCCTGCAAACCAAGGAATTAGATATCTGTGTTCGGTGAGCCCTGGAAGAAGGTGTTATCTCCTTAAATGCATACCAGAAGAATATATTCAGTTGCAATTCTTGGCCCACTGTCATCAGTGCCAGTGAAATTACTAAACCACTCCTTAGTTGTACTTTAGGTCCATCGAGCCCTCCCTTGCAGAACATAGACCTTTAAGGTATTGGCATTTTGTGTGTGGGAATGGCGAAACTGCATGGAGTGTCCACTAGCATTTTTTGAGGGCGATAATTGCAGGGATTAATCCTGATGCTGTTTCCTAATAGACTCACTGGATGCTAAGCTTTATATTTGACTTGGCTGGAAGAAGGCTGTATTGAGTACAGTTTATAATAATACATCATACCTTAAGTACTCTTTATAAACAGAGCAGCAAGGAAAAAAAAGCAAAAACCCAAGGAGCTATGAATCATCACTTTTACACTGGGGATCCTGTTGTCCTACCAGAACAGGTTAGGAGAGAAGAGGACATTTTGCAGTGAATAATGTGCTGATCTTAACACCTCCTAAGTGAAAAGGACTTTTTATTCGTTTTCTATACACTGTAATTTCACATTTGGGTGCTGTGTCTGCTGCTTGCTTCAGCATTTGGGGCTCTGGTCCGAGGTTTGCAGTGCAGCATTTCTTTTAAAGTCCAGGCATTGCTGTAGCCAGAGTGGACATCCGCATCATTCACTCCTATGTATTTGGGAAAGTACTTACATGAAGATCACAAATATGCGCAGTGCAGCTATCTAGTTCTGCAAGTTTAATCCGAGCCCCAGAAAGTTTCATTGTGGCCCTATGCAAATGTATTTACATAGGAATGGGTCTTGGGTCCTTTAAAGAAGGCAACAAAGTTGGAAGACTGAGGCCAACAAATAAATGAAAGTTTCTCTAAATCCATTGGATAATAGAGGCAGTGTTAAGGCTAACCACAGTGTTGAACTAAACAGAGGGATTACTCCTGGGTTTTGCATCAGTTGTTTTCTGCCGGGTGGCCTCACTTGTCAAAAAAAAAAAAAAAAAAAAGTTTAACGGGCAAACATTCACATGGCACATTGAGAAAAGAAGTATGCTTAATTCCATCAAAGCTCAGAAATCAGTCATTAATTTATTCTAACCTCCAATTGTTGGTCATTTGTGAAACATCTGGCCTTTAAGTCATAAGAACCTAAACATAGATACAATGTGAGTTCTCCTGAGGGTGGAAGCTGGGTGTAGTTTAGTGTATGTTGGTGAGCGTGAGTGCAGGTATGTGTGTGTATTGCGGAGGCTGCAACTGCCACTTAATTTTGGAGACTTTGAAACATATTAAAATGAATCCTTCAGTTAATTTACTCTCAAAATTAGATTATTGTTCATTTGCATCTTGGAAAAGTTCTGCCATTCAAAAGAGTCTCTTTCTTCATGGTGGGTTAACAGTTAGATATTTAGCAATCTTGCAGCTTGCTAGTCAGAAATAGTTTCTAATGAAGTTGAAATTTTAGATAGAAAATATATAAAAGCTTTCAGGAAAGACATACCCTATTTTCCATATGGCTAAGTAATTGTTATGATATTTGTTTTAAAGCTGGACTTAGACACTCCTGACTGCCCTCTAATTTGATATGGCTGGTCCCGGCGATTCTTCTGGAGGAAACTTTCGTAGTAGAATGCAGTGAAGGAGATAAATAATTTTGCAGCTATAAGCACATGGCAAAGTATAGAAAATAATTCAGTCGCCCTTACTGTTGTGCAGATAACAGTCTCCAGGTTATTTGCCTCTGCTGGGAGTTGGAACCTGAGTGAAAACGAACTGACTGTTTAAAAGGAGATTTGAAATAAAGGTGGCATCTCGGAGCTGACAAAATTCTGCCTTTTGTTAAGCTTAGAATAATGTCTGTTATTTAATTCTCAGGGTTAAGGTGTTGCTCTTAGTTAGGGAGGGAATATAGTTCTTCATGTGTAGCTCTAATGTGGCAACATCTATGATGAAATTTCTTGTTTATCACATGAGTGAAATGAGGAGCATAGAGTGAAATTAGATTATAAATATGATGGAAGAATTTAGACCTGTCAATCCACACGGCTGTGGGGATCTCTCAGAGCTTTCTGTTTTCAGGCACTTACCTTCTTGTACTTTTTTTTTGTTTGTTTTTTAAAGACCTCTTTGGCCTGACCATTTGCTTTTCTTGCTCAGGAGAGGCTGGTTGCAGCTCTCAGGCTGTTGTTTTGATGGTAAAGATAATGATGCTATCCAAATGCATAACAAAAAGAAAGAATTCTGAAGGTTTTATATTAAGCATCTCTTTCTCTTAGTATTTGTTTATCCTTTCCCCCTTGCTAAGTAAAGAAATCCTGAATCTGTACTCCACTGTGAAATTTCCTGTATTCCAAATCTAGGCCATTGTAACTCCTTTCAAGCTGGGTTTTATCCTTTCCTATTAAAAGGATATCTGTGATTTTGGCAGCCTTAAAAAAAAAAAAAAGTCCAATGAGTAAATTAGGGGTGACTTAACATAGTTTGAGTCTTAGTATTTCCTTGCCCCTGCCATAACATGGCTGGAATTTGGTGAAGTGAGTGGGAAGCGTGTGGCAATCCGTGGGCACTCACATGTTGCACGTTGCGTGTACGAGCGTGCGTGTACGCCCAACCCACCAACACAATACGTAAAAAGTCACGTTTCAAGTTTGTTAAACCACTCATTTCTGAGGCACTGATGTCCAAAGTATTGGTAGGATAGTGGAGATGAGAGGGAAGGAAAAAAAAATCTCTTTAAACAGCTTGTGAAATGTAATGTTTGAAACGGTTCTTTGAGAATGTGCAGATTATGGCTTGTGTAGTGACTCTTCCCAGCTCTCTGGGAAATGAGCTGTTGACATTCTTTTGGGTCATCATCCAAGATAGGAGGGCAACCACAAGGATTTAGCAGATAAATTCATCCAAAAAAGACCTTTATCCATTTCATTGCAACTTGGAAATGTTCATGTCGAATAGCAGCATTAATGTAGCCCTTTTAGCCCTTCAAAGTGAGCCTTCTGTTTAAAAAAAAAAAAAAAATTTAAAAAAAATCAAATGACCAGAGTAATAACTTCTATAGGTCTTCTAAGAGGTATTTCATTATTTACATAATTCTGGAGCATAAATTCATCTTTCCTTTAAGAGGCTCTGAAATAGAACTGGGGATCTTATACAGTGAAAGTCTCTTTTGAATTCTAATCAAGTGGATCTGCCTCAAATTCATTTCTAGTTTATTGTAAACAGTGGAATTTAAATTAATTTCTTCTTATCTTTTCTTTTGAAGAAAACTAGCAATATGTTTAAAAGCTTTTATTTTTAAATACAGCTCAGACTTTATTTTATTTTTGTGGGTTTGGGGTTTTCTTTTCCCTTTATAAACCAGATGTCGGGCAGGATGGGCTTTGACAGCCATATGACAATTATGCATTAGCATAGGTGATTCTGAAATAAATAGGAAAAAAATTATTTTTTTTCTTTTTTTTTTACTTGAACTCGAATGATACTATATAGGCTGAATGTGCAGGCAAGGTTCCCACAATGCACTGTGAAAACCTAGGCTAACAACCACCCCGCTGCGTTGAAAACCCCAAAAAAAGACAAAAGCACAATGAAATAGAAAGCTTACCACCGGTAGCTTTCAAAACGACAAACTAGGCAAACTATACATCTCCACCACTCCAATTTTGTCAGAATGCTAATGAGCTTGCTCTGATCTTTACTCGGCTTCCCGTGTTTTCTACATCTTCAAGGACCACATGGCGCTAGCAAAATAAAGACAACTAAATGAGAATTTCGAATGCTTTTTGTGTTGGGACCTGGTGCCTTTCAGTTGACGCACTCGTTGAATATTCTCAACTTAAAAGCGTACAACAGGGGGCTGGGTATGAACTTTTTAGCAGGGGGAAATTTGTACAAAAGTAAATGAGTGTGATGAGGAAAATATGAGAAAAATTTCTGATTAATTTCTGCTCTATAATATCAATGACACCTTCAGCCCCTCTCATACTCCTCTAACAAGAGATGCTGATAAAAGATGAATGATTCTGTGTTGTTCACAGTGAATGTTTAGTGGTTTTTTAATAGCGGCATTCTACATAAAAGGCACCAGGAAGTACTCCGCATTAGCAGTTGAGATCACTAGTTAATAGGATGATGTCTTTTAGCTTTTGTCACAAGATTATTAGAAAGGATGGGTTTCTGTTCTCATCCCGACATACTTTAGAGTGCTTGTTGAGTACAAGTGCTAAAATACAGGTTTCTCGGTATTGTTCCGCATGCAAAGTAAAAGCCCTTTTAATGCAACACCTTTTACTTTTTTTTTTTTACCAGGTGATTTTTGTCATTGATCTCTTATCTGCCCCCTTTAGCTGTATTAATCACTTGGAGTGGTCTGCTTCTCAATGGGGGCTTGATGATGTATATGTGTATAGATTCACTATCAAAAATAAATCCCTTACATGCTCTGCACCTTCACAACCCTGATTATCGAGCTGTATTTACCAGCCTGTATTATACCATCTTGAATACTCCTTACTGGAGTCATCCAGTCTGCAATAGAAATCCACACTAGAGGAGGGAGGGGTGAGCTAGAAGGAGGCATCTTGTTCCCCAAGCCAAATTTCGTCTGTTAAAAACAATTGAATTCACAATTCTCTTTGGAATTCCCAAAAGTAAATGCAGATTTGTATTCACCCGTGTCAGTGCTTGGGGAGGAAAATGATGAATGTTCAGTTTTGTCTGAGAGAGATGAATTTAAAAATTGGTTTTGTTACCTCTTCAAGCTTGCAAAGCAGACAGTATGAAAAGTATCTGTGCATGTACATAGGGAGAAAAAATTAATCATGGTCTTACCATATTCTCATATCTTGCCTAAATGAGAAACAATTAATTAATACCACCATAACTTTTATAGCAGTTTATCAGCCTTGCTCTCCTGCACTGTTATTTTGCTTAGCTCAGCATGATTAATCTCAGGTGAACCAAAAACTTGCCAAACCATGAGAGGGTAGTGAGTTGTCCAACCATACTGTGAAAGACAAAGATGCACATGCCAAAGGAGAGCAAGAGGAAGGACGGTATAACAATGACCTTTCTGGTAAGATAGAACTGTAAAAGTATCACTGAAAACAACATCTTTGCCACTTAGCTTAATATATGTAGCATAAGAAGTGAGTGAAAGCCTTTCAAAAAAATCCTGAATGTGTGAATGATACATATTTGACACTGGTTTGGGTCTCTGCTGGTGCTAGTTTGTGGACATTCCCTACAGGAGATACCTAATGATTAGGAGACTGGAAGGATATTACTGACAGCAGTTTGTGTTGAGCAGAAGGAAAGGTTTTTGACACGAGCAAAAGAGTTAGTGATTTTTACTGCACGTTCACAAAACTCTGCATTGATAGTTACTGTTTGTTTTGGAAGCAAAGCAGTATTATAAAGCATTTGATAAGATGCCTCTCTCTCTCCAGTGTGCAGAAACATTAACTTGCTGCCAGGGTCATGGTAATGGGAGTTTTGACAACTACCAAAACCCTGGGTGAAAGAAGTGCAGTGACACTGTGATCAAGGTTTCATTTGCTAACAGGGTCTCAGTATGGTAACTGTGCTTCTCTGCTGCATCTGAGTGTGACTTGACTGACCTGAAGCCCTCAGAGCTATGTAGAGTTGCCTACTTGGACATGCAGTGCAAAGCCATGCATGAAAATTTGTTAATGCAAATAAACTGGCGTGCTGGTGAGCTGGTTTTCTGACATGAGTCTTCAGGGTCCAGATCACAAACACATACACAAATTTCTGCCCAAATATGGTTTTTATAGTTGCCAGAATCATGCATTTTATGAACGACTGAGAACTTCTTGAGTTCTTGAGGCTTGTCAGCCTCTCTCCAGTTTTCCTTCTGTGATGTTGCCTCCACAGTGTCTGGCAATCTCCATCTCTTCCCACTAGCAGTTCCTGCAAAGCAATCTTGACTTCCTTTTGGTAAAGGAAGACCTGGTAAATGATGTGGCCATACTTGTCCAAATACACAGCATTTCTACATCTGAGAAACTTCCAACAAACAAACGCCAGAGTTCATGGGTCTGACCCTTTAATTCACCACATCTCTTCTGTCTTAGGTCTGTGCGTTGGTAGGCAAAAGTTCACAGAAGGTGACCTTTCCAAGACCAAACATGGGCAGCGTGCATGTTCAGCCTTCCCAGGCCAAGTTCATTAAATCATTAAAGCAATTCAGAAGCAGCAATTTCTTTTTTTTCTCAAAGCAACCCAGAATTGCCATTGACTGCAAGGACTGAGTGATAAGTCGGCCTCCTCTCCACACACTTCCCTGGCTTTTGTAGCCTCATCATTGCCTTGAAAGAACCTGTCAACAGGTTGAAGCCAGCTTGAAGAAGAGGGCCCAAGCACAGCACTGCTCGCGTAGCAGGAGACTACTCTGAGAGAGCCCTAGGCACTATGAATAGACTTGCAAGCCTTCCAAAAGTATTACAAGACCCAACAGACACTTGCTTCTTTTAACTGATTTCCATCTTTCTTTGTGGTGTTGGAGTATAAATGCTCTTTCATGTGGTAGGCATAGTCCTTGGCTTTATGCCTGGAAGTTGGCTTTCTCTACAATCAGTGTCTGCCTCCAAAGAGAAGGCGAGGAGAAAGGCCCTTCGGTCACCCCGAGGCTCCTGGCCCACGATGCCACTGCAGTCTTTCGAGAGCACTGTTATTTTTTCTTGGTTCTCCCACTTACCACAAAACCACCTTTTCTGTCAAAACTGGAAACTGTAGGGCCCTGAGACACCACAATCTAGCTGCACTCACCCACTTAGCCCTGGGAAGCTTTGGATCCCAGTACAAATCTGCCAACTCACAGTAAGGGTCGATGTTTTCATGAACACAGATACAAGGTTACATTCATTGCCAACCATCATCTCACTTCAGGTAGTTGCTTCAGTTAAATTCAGCCTTGTCCAGTAAAGAAGTAATTTTATAATACCCACCACCCTTTTCTAGCTCCAGGAGAATATGTTCTGAAGGAAGTAAGGCAACATTTGGTAAAAGTGAAATAAGATGCTGTCTAGTAGAGCACAGTCCAGCAACTCTAGGTAAACAGCCTCTCACTTCAGAATCTTACCCAGCTATCACTTGCCAAGTAAACAGGTAGTAAACTGATCTAAGGAGTAGTTATGAGCCATAAAGAAATTACTATCACTCATAAAAAGCATCCAACTCAACTTGTCAATCTGCAAATGAAATAGACCATCCTCCCTTTCTTGGTAGATTTTCAAGCATGATCTACCATTTTTAAGATGGCTTCAAAACTTTCAGTGTATCAGTTAATGGTGCGTGTTTTCCTGCGGCAAGCAAAGGTCTCATGTCTATTTTTGCCAAGCCCTTGCATCTTCCAAGTTGTGCTATGTGAGAAAATTTGGGTACAAAGAGTACCAGAGGGTGGTAAAGGACAAGAGTTGGTTTTGCTCAGTGCTGGGATCCCTGCAGGGACATCCTCAAGGCACCACTTTGTTACAGGAATCTCTCCAGATGTTTCAGTTGAATCTCCCCTCTTGTCTGAATTTTTGGGTCACAAAGTTTCTTGGCCTAGATTGGTGGTCATACATTTTAAATATATTTGTAAACTTTATCCAGCCCAAGCATTTTTTTGGGTTGATTTTCTGTTATTTTCCTGTGGCCACTGTGTTGACTCATCATATAGAGAAAATCAGCAGTCTTTCAGGCAATTTGTCTTTTGTGGAAGTTTCAGTCCTGTGGTAATTTTAGGCTGCCCAGACTGCAGGCCACAAATGTTTTGTCTTTCTGTGAGTGAGTCCCACTGCAGGTAAAATAAATCCTCACACGCGCCGAGATGTGGTCAGAACCCTGACCTTCTGTTTACACAGCTCTCAAAATTTTAAATGGCCTCTCTGATTCTTTATGTTTCAGGAACCAAAGAAATTGCAAGTTTCCTGCTTAATATTAAACTAATTTGATGTGTGCTTGTGATAAAGGCATTCCTTTGGTGGCGGCTCTGTTTCATTAGGGTTACAGTACTTTTGGGGGCTGAAGTAGAGTCAGACAATGCACTGCAATGTAACTCTGCCTGGCAGATTCTTGGCAGTGGTTACATACCTTTATGAGACTGCATTGTGTAGACATCAATGTCTCCTTCTCAGCTGCTCTCAGACAGCAAGTTAGTGGCCATGAATTTGCCTTTCTAATGTTCACGTTCGTAACAGGCGTTTTCCCATCCAGTTCAGACTCAAAAACTTGTGCTTGGGTTTCATCTGCTAGCTAGCACTTCTGCAGTAGCACCTAAACAACAGTCCCATCTGTTCGTCTCTTGGTGGCTATTCTAGTTCCTTTTCAGTGGTTTTTAATAACTGAGGAGGTCCTCATGCACTGAAAGGAGGAAGTATTCTGGAAGGATGCTGGGCATGATAATCTGAAAAGAGACTTGAAGCTCAAGGTGGAGCAGCCCATCCATTCATGCTGTGAGGTGTCTGTTGTGGGTTCTGTTTTGACACTGAGTACCTGTAAAAAGTATTTTATCCAAAATTCTAATGTTTTCCGCCAAAGGTAACCCTCTGAAAGGAGAGGAGGGTGATTTCTCAAAAAATAGATCCCTTTTGGGATGCCTCAGTTTCACTCAGTGAAAAATTGTGGATCACTCATTTAAAGTCAATCATTAAAAAAATCTTCACTATAGCTTTCAGTTGTGTTCAAGACATTTTGCAGTAGGGCTTGTGTAACTCTCCTTTACAAAGAATAGCTGATGTGAATATAGGCTTTTCTGCTTAAGTATTTGTTAAATTCAGTAACTTGCATTGAAATCAAGAGCTCATCTGTGCATAAGCTGTTCACAGTGAGCAAGATGAGAAGACTATTAAAATCAGTGGGAAGTGCGCCACTGACTTGGAAGTGTTTGAGACCTTCTACCAGCCTTTGTTAGCAACATGAGGTTGGTCAGCTAAAACACCCGGCATTGTTCCTCATCCCTTCCCATGTTTCCTTTCAGGAAAACTGCAATTGCCACAGTGGATCAGCCCCACAGTCTGGTCCAAAACACTTAAGTGGGACAGGTACGAGATGCACCCAGACAGGGGCAGGGAGCTGTGCAGGGGCCAGTTACAGGCTAACCTGGCCCCAGGGAACATTTACTTTAACCTCTAAAAATTAAAGGTTAGCTCGTGTCCTAAAGCAGGAGGATCCAGTTCCTACCTCCCGTGGTTTTTTGTTTGTTTATTTGAATATTTATTGCTACAGCTCTGCCTTTCCATATTCAGCATTCAACCTTGTTTTAATTCTTGCTGAGCTCTTAGTTTCAACATTGCCTTGTGGCAACGAGTTCTACTAGTAAATGATGAGGCTTTGAGGAAAGATCATTCTTTTTATCGGTTTTAAACACACCACCTTCAATTTCAGTGAATTTCCCGAGGTTCTTACCAGACAAGATGAGACACATCCTAGAACTATTCTTTATTTGCTATTCATGTTCTCCTTCAGGTAAACAAGCCAATCTGTCCACTTGCTTCTAATACAGAAACTTGTAAAAACTCGTCCCTATGATTGGGTGAATGCAACTTTTTTTTTTTTTTTTTAAGCAGGCAAATAAAGACAGTGGGGTATGTTTTCAGAAGACCTTCCTGTTAGATTTGTGGAATTCACTGGCATTTGAACTGCTCTCAGTAGTCACCAAGCTTCTGTCAACTGCAAAATAGCCCAGAAAGAGGAGCAGAGCAAAATCGGCCCGTTTTTGTTATTATTTGCCCCGCTTCAGTTCCCATGCACTGGCATTCTCCTGCTGGCCTCTTCACCCAAGTGTGTTGAGTGAAGAAAGCTTCTTCTATTCTATTTTAAAACTGTGTGTAAACATCAGCAAATGGATGAAGAATGGGCTCTGTCTTAAGTAGGTTGTTTTTCATGTAGTTCTGTTGAGGTAAATGGGGAGACATGGGAAGGTTTCTGTGTTTAACCATGACACTATGGCACACACACTACACACAGTGCAAATAAAATTTAAAAACAATTACTGCTTAAGATGGCATACAGAGAGATTTCTGTAAACCTGTTATTTCTTACCAGACTGAATGGGCTGGTTTTGGATGCTGATGTAAACCCTTTATTATTTATCTTCCACAGGTTGTAATTCATCTTTGCACAACAGCTAAATACATTTACGTTTAAGGATTTTTTAAAAAAATATTAATCTATTGTCTTATCTTGACAGATTTATGACGTTATAAAGTGTAGAGGAGTTACTCTGTTCATCCATTTACACTGTAAACTAATCTTGTCCCTGCATGTTATTGCTTTTTCTTCCTTTTAAGTGGTATTCTCAGTGTTTTGTAGCACTTTCTTCTGTGTTTTCTTTGCAATGTACAGGTTTACTATGTTAATCCATAGTGGGTTTATCTAGTGTCTAGCTGCCCAAACGGCTTAGAAATAATGGCTCTAATGGTACATACATATAGTGGTAGCTGGCTGACTTTGAAAGTATTTTCAGCAGGAAAGGGGAAAAAAATTGTTCTTTCAAATTGATTCAGAAGGGACATTTGTTAAGATGCTGCTTCTTTAAATATTTAACAAATAATTCACTTACAGTGTAAACAAAAATCCATTTGTAAAACCTGAAGAATATGAAGGAAAATCTATTTGTAAAAGACTGCTGGGGAGCTGTATAACATTAAAATAATCTAGTTGCTTATATTGTTCTCAAAAAATGGTAATGTGTTTGTTACCATGCTTCTCATTCTTGAGTAGTGTAGAACAAAATTGTCTCAAGTTGGTTTCAAATAACAATCAGGAATATGTGTGATGAACCACAGGAGAATGGAAAGGGGTTGGGGGTTGTGGTTTGGATTTGAGGGTTTTTTTTGCTATCATTAAAATTCTTGCAATCATTACTTTGGCTATCACTAAAATTTGTTCCAGTGAGGGACAAAATTGGCAAACTTTACGCTGCAGCCTCTGTTGAATCCTGTGCAGGAGTAATTACAGCTCGGAATCGCGACTCAGAAGGCAGGAGGAGTTTCTCGTATCTGAGGGCAGAATTTAGTGTCTTGTGCTATTTGAGGCTTGGTGTTGGGCTCATTCCTAATCATTGAGGAGGGTTCTGGTAGATGTCAAGTGAAGAGAAGAATAGAGCACGCATCCTTCACCACTCAAGCCAGACAATGAAATTAGAAAATGGCACTGGGAGTTGAAGTGAGAGAATTCCCTTGGATTCCTAGAGGAAGAATAAAACAAGAATGAATTAATTAAAAAAAAAAAAGGGGGAGAAAAGAGGAGGAAAAAAAAGCAGAAAGGAGAGGGGAAAAAAGAAAATAAATCAGAGAAACCCTGCCAGAACCCTCCTCAGGTTAAAGTCCAACATTAAAAACTGTATTGACTTTTCACATAAAGGCACATGTACTTACTGTTTCATCTGAGTTTCTGGTTCTGTATTTTTCAAATCTCTTACCAAGCAGTTTGCATGCATATGATGTTTGAAGCACTACCCGCTCTTATTTGAAGACTGTTTTCAGAAGTCATTATTGAACTATAGGATAAAAAGGTATAAGCATAATTACGTGCTAAAGAGAATAAATATGTTCTGCTAGATAGTTAACCAGATGAGGTTAAACAAGATAAGATGAATTCTGGTCTTTTTAGAAAACTGGCAGTCTTCATTTTAAGCTACAATGTAAAGTGCTTTATCCTGAGATTAGGTATTGTGGCAGAAGCTAAAACTGCCTTTTTCCCCTAACCGTGCCAGAATACAACCTCCTTTTCTTTCGCCGCTAACAAGACTGCTTTACCACCACAGCCCACTCTAAGTAATTAAATCAATCCTTTGTACTTACCGTATTCTCCTCTAGTGACGGTACTAGATCTGATTATATGCTTCATGCATATTCAAAGTACAGCACTGACAGCTCTTTAATGAGCTCTTACTTAATCAGTACGAACAATGTTCATCTTGTTCTTTTTTTCCTCATACATTAGAGCTAGGAACAGTTGGGGAAAAAATGAAACATCCAGCATTCATTTGAAAAATATATTGTACTTTGAAAAGTGTCTAAGCTGGAGAAGTTGCATTCTGCCCTTTAAAAGTCTGATGGACAAATTGGATTACTAGTATTGGATTAAATAACAAATGGTTAGAGGAGAAATGAGAAAAGCTCACTGTGATCACAGGCTTTAATATTTTTTGTTACTTATAAAGCTGAAGGGGTCTTTAACCAGTTATTAAAGTCAGGATTAATTTGTAATGGTCCAACTTACTAGCTTTAAAAGGGTTTTGTTGTTGTTGTTTATCAAAAACAATAGTGTAATGCATGTATTATGGAAAAATTTAAGTTTAAGATCTATGGGCTATTTATAGATTTTCAGCATCTTGTACTGGCTTAGATAAGGGGTTTGCATGTGTGGGATCGATTTGTTCTTGAGCGTGGGTTTTTTTGCTTCATTTAAATAATCTGTGCAGTTTGTTGGTTGGGGTTTTTTTTCCCTGAGAACAACATGTATATTTTGTCAGTTTGAATTTTCAAGCATTTGTAGCAAGTCAATTAAATATTTGTTTTACACTTGGAAAGTGGAAACAACAGCAGCAGCAGCAGCAGCAGGGTTTTACAGAGGGAAACTGTGTTGAAGACAGGCTTTTTCTAAATTTTTTGTTTAAAAGTTGTAAATGTGAGTTTGGCTTGCAATATCACTGCAGTAAGAACACTCAGTTTTTCTTTGTTGAAAGTGTTTCATGTGCATCCTCTCACCAAGGAAAAAAAAAAAAGAAGTAATGCTCTAATGCTAGTGTGTTTGCTGAAGAGTTATTTAAATTTCTTATACATGGGAGTTCATCTTTATTTTGCTTGCTTGGGAAAAATCTGTTTCAGGTCTGTGCACAAGAATTTAAAAGCTGACGGTCGACAAATAAAATATCAGCATTGACTACTATTAATATTGCACACATGTGTCATTTCACTGATCAAAAAGGCCTTCACCAGGGTAAAATTGGCCTTTTTCCAAATTGCAAGCTTTTTCTCAGCTTTTTCTTTTTTGCTCTTTCTTCTTTTGTTGCTGCCCGGGGATTTGTGCCTATCGCAGCCGATATCACATGACTGGTGTCAGGGCATCACATGGGTCCAAAGCGAATACAAAAACAGATTTAAAATTCTGCAAAAACAATCAAGACTTTGTTAATTCACTTTTAAACTAGGCTATTCTATGGACATTGCATGTGCTTTGGTGTCAGCGTGGATATATTAAAATAGACACCTGTGCAGATCTGACTCGACAGCTCCAAGCTTTACCTAGATCTTTTCTCATTATATGTTGCAACTAACTCTATTTAGGAGGAATGCATTAACAGAAAGAAGATTCTATCTTGTGCTCTTAACCTGAAATTGCATGGCATGGCAGTCAAGTTCAGATCCACCATTGAGTCAAACACCTTGGAAACATTTGTCTCTCCCATTTCTTTTTCAAGGCTCGCAAAATTAAATGTAGCAAGAGCTTGTAGTTATAATCTTTTAACCAGAGCTCCCAGACCACCCCAAAACTAACAAATTGATTGAAATGTTACTGGAGCTGTGGATGTCTGGTTGTGAGAACTTTGTCACATTGCTGGTAAAAAAAACTCTTGTGCCTTACAGAATAGACTGGTCATTTTGCAAGGATAAAAAGTAGCAATCTATCCCCTTCTTCTTCCCCTGTCCCCTAAACAAATTTCAGCTAGTTGGTGCATTTCAAGGAAAGGTTGCTGATACTGATTATCATCTGCTTCTAAAAGCAGACCCTGTTAGATGGACCAATACAGCAGCAAGGCTTTTGATCTGTAACTAAACAGCAAAGTGTACTGAACTGCTGAATATTGTTGTGGTGTGATATTTTTTGCACAAAACCAGAAGTGAAGGTCTTGAGGGAGAGCATTTCTACATGTCAGATTTCTTCTTTCACTGCTCCATTGTCCAGGAGCTGGACACTGTTGCTTTTACTTGGAAAAAGGCTGCAAAGCCATTCCCACTTTGGGATGCTCTGCCCTTCTGGTCTCACTGCTAGCAAACCTTGACCAAAAACACCCTTTCAGGAAGCTTCATTGACCAGGCCCTTCCCAGGGTGATGAATGGACATGGGCAGATGTCTTGCATCATCCCATAACTTTTTCTTCCTGTGTGGGTCCACCAGTTCCACCCTAAGCTGACCAACTTCTGTTCTTTTTCTTCTCTTGTGTGGATGCATCAAGCCCAAAGACCACAGCAGAGGGATTCAAGTGGTTTGGGAAAGGCTGTAGACCTTCCCTTCCATGAGGCAGGGTCATAGGCTGGTGAGGATATGATTCTCCGTGGAGATCTGTTGGGGTGTGAACATGCATGTGGCAAGTGTGTATGTGCAAGCATTTTAAACACTCCCATGCAGAAACTGAAAGGTGGGTTTTTTTAGAGCAAAACAATATTTTTTCTGGTGAACCCTTTTTTCAGAACCATTTTACAATCACCAAAGAATTAGCTTTCGGCACCCTTGCAGGATGAGTACGGGTGATTATTCCTGTACTGCACACGAGGCACTTAAACTCAGAGATTTGCCCACAGTCTCACAGTAAAGCAGTACCAAAGCTGGGAAGCGTACTCGGAAGACCCAGCTCATGCTCCTTTGCCACTGTTCCAGGTTTATTCCTAATATTAATTTTAGCCATATGAAATGTGTGAGTTTCATAGTTCACTGAGGACCATGTAGTCTTTGCTCTTCAGCTCAACTTGAGAGATGAGAGTGGCGGGTTACCACAGAGCCACAGCCTCTGCAAAGGACTTTCTCCTAATCCCTGAGCTCAGGGAGAGGGCAATTTGATTCATCAGCCCTGTTACATGGAAAGCACATCCAGGAGCCTTCTGGATGCTCATCTGCTTTTCCCTCGCGTGACCTGATGGTGCAGGAGTGGTGACATAGAGTCTCGGAGAGTCTGGTAGAGATAGCACTGCCTGCAGGTGGGCTATGAAGAGTCCTCATCCTGCCTGGAATGAATGTGGGCTAGGGAAATACATGCATAAACGCATGGGGACCCTTAGGCTCCTGGACCCCAAGGTTATTTGTATTTGTGCAAATGCTCCCTTTGATTGCACATTGAGGAGAGGAGCAGCTCTTTCCAGCTCATCATCTGGAAGAGCAGCCAAAAACACAGAAGCCGAGCAGGTGCCCACACCTTGGCCAAGGGTTCAGGATCACTATCTCCTCTGCAGCTACTTTGGTCCCTGCCGCATCATTCTGACTGTGCTGGGTTTGCGTGGGTGGAGTGGATTTTGCCCACAGGGATTGTTTTTGTGTTTGGTGATCACCAGACATCTTCTAGCAGCAAGGGGTTTTTTTCATTGGGAATGTTGCAACAATATAGTTCATTTGTGAGAGTTTAAAAGATTTGGTGCTTTTTAAAAGGTATTTATTTAGGTCAGGGTATCAGCATGATAAAGAACACTAAAATATATGTTGAAGAATGGCTGTTTTCAAAGATTTATTTATGAAGCAGGCAGGACTTGTAGTCATATGATATTTTTACCATTTGAGAATATGCCTTGTCATGCTCAGTGATATTGGAGACTGATACTCCAAAACCTGAAATGAAAGATTGTAGCTGAGTTTGTGAAATGTCATATAAGTAATGAAGTTCTTTTGACTGCAGGAAGAAATACGGAAGAAGAAGAAGCTATGATGCAGGAATGGTTCATGCTGGTTAATAAGAAGAATGCCTTAATAAGACGTATGAACCAGCTTTCTCTCCTGTAAGTACATGTATTTTCGAAAGGATTATTTACCAGAATATTTACCCCTCAGATAGATGCAAAATTTTTTTCACTCTCTTGCCATTAGGCTTCAAAAATGACCCCTCAAAAGTGAGTAGTGTGGATGCATTACACATCGAGTAACTTGTTTTTCTCATATTTCAGACTTGAAAATGAGAAGCGTGCAATGACACAAGATTAGCCAGAGCTGTGAAAAAAGAAATTAAAGAAATATTAAGCGCTGCTGCCTTTTCAAAGGCCCAACAGTAGAATAAAACTACGTTTTAGAAATGCACAAATAAATTTGGATTGTGCCTCAGATGAGACAGGTGAAGTCTGTTCAGAGAGCGAGCAAAATTTGAGTCACTACCTGCTTTGTAGAAATGCTCAATCCCATCGCCAGTTCAGCAGCAGCAGGCTGCTGAGGGGGTATTAGTAAATCAGTCACAGTGCAGTGATACCACTGATACTGCGAAGGAAGGACTAATGAACATTTTTCAGTGGCACCATCGAGGAAGGGAGAGGGTGCTGCTCGTTTTCAGAGGCATTCTTCCCCGAGTGCTTCGTTCAGTATGATGATAATTCTTTCCGTAATGCCACCTAGTGTAGATGCCTGCATACTTCCCTGGGAAGAGCTTCTGCTCACCTATTTCCTACTGGGTCTGAACTTGACAGAAGATTCTGCCTTCGAAATATTAAGCTTTCTAATCCCTTGTCTAATTTTTATTGTTCATTAGGGCAGAATGTATACAGAATAATACTTTCAGTGTCATATTGTCTCGGCGAAGAGGTTGATGCTGGAATTTGTTCCTTAGATCTAGGGGAATGTTTTATACTTACGACATTCCACAACAGCCGCTCTGAAGATGAATATGAAATAATTGCATCCTGTAGCACAATGGAGTTAAACTGATGGAATTAAAGCCGATGTTACATAAAATGAAAGGGCCCTGTTACTGAATAGCCCACCTGAGCCAAGTTTTAAGTTTGTGTATCATTTGTTTGGAGTAGCTTAAAGTTAAAGAGAAAAGTCAGTTGCGAGTCCTAAAATCAATGTAAGTTAAAGGTGCTTTTAAGTGTTTAATGATTTAGTAATTAACATATTGATGAACATTTGCAACTTGCCTAGGGAAAAAGAACATGACCTAGAAAGGCGCTACGAACTGCTGAACCGGGAGCTAAGAGCAATGCTTGCCATTGAAGGTAAGAGCTGTGCTGGGTACTGAGGGGGAGAAAAGCTCACTGCTGAAGGTGGCTCCCTGAAAGTACCAAACGTGGAGGCTTCTCTGAAGCCCATTAATAACGCTGATATTTATATCACGTCCAGCAATAGCACACAGCAAATACGCTGAGTCTGCAATCTCATTCTAAAGTTTTATTTGGGAGAAAAAAAATGAAAGCCCAAGATACAGGACAAAAAAGTGTGGTCTCTTTAGAATAAACTTTGAAAACAAAGTAATGAGGAGGTATAGAGTATGTGTCTGGGGTTTACTGGTTTTTTGTTGTAGTAATGCTGTCTTTCCTTTCTTACGGCGTTGCGCTGCTTTTGGTGCTGCAGGGAAAAGGAAAGGGTGACCCATAGAAGGGACCCTCCTTCCTTTGGATGTTTAATGTTTCAGACCTGTTTCACAGTATTTCACTGGGGGAAAAGAAAAAAAAGCCCTTATTTGTTTTGGTGGTAAAACTCTGTGTTTGTCAAGTAAATATTTCATCACAAGCACCAGCAGGATTAGTGCAATCCTTTGCACAGATTTTCTCCCTTCTCTGCGACTCTCTCCAGTTAGTCACCTTACCTGAATGAAGGTAACACTCAGGGGGAGATTGACATGGGATAAATGAAACAATTGCATCCTTTCCATAGGGCTTTCCAGTGAATTGTTCAATAATCCCGGGGATGATTCATAATATAAAATAAACATCCAGATAGCTTAAACCATTGCTTGCATTATTTTCTTATTTAAATATCTTAAGTGTTTTCTAATGCTGCCCCGCTTATACCTCTCAGTCACAAATGCTGCCTTATAGTTCAAAGATGTTTGCTTTAAAGTTAATCCTTTGGGCTCTGTAAAATGGACCTTTTGTCTAATCAATGCAAATTGATTTTGCTATTCTGTATTGACCTCTCAACCCTTTGACTGTCCATGGTAATTTCTTTCTTCACCTGATAAGGTACCTGATCCATAATAAATCAATTCTAATTAGTTTGGAGACTTCACTGGGAGCATAAGTTTGTTGGAAAAAAGCAGCAGGTTTCAGGTAGCTTTTTAATATCTCTCCGTCTGTGGTTATATTTTTTGCATAAGACTATGTTCACTATATTCTTGGATAATCTTGAGCCATAAATACATATATTGCTTTGTGCAGAGACAAGCCAGATTAATTTGGAACTGTACTGATGAAATGTTTAAAACAAAAAATAAGCTAAAACTAGAGAGGAGCTAAGAGATACTGTATTTAAATACAAAATTTCAGTGTTTAATTGCCTCATAAATATATACTTCCTTGGAATGTCCTAGCAGCAGCCTTTGAATGTCTAGCAGTCTGTGCCCTTCAGAGCTTGTCTTGAACAAAAATCTGTCTTTTTTAATTTCTTTTTTTAAGTTCAGAGAGGAATGCCCAAACTAAAAAAAAAAAAATAATCTTTTTTCCTCCTCTCTCTCTCTTTTTGTTTTGTTTTGGTTTTTTTTTTTTTTAATTGCTGCTGGTGATATGGTAAACAGATTTAAGAAGCAAACATAAGTGGTAGAGAATTTTGGAGGGATTATTTATTTATTTTTTATTTATTAAACAAAGTCCTTTGTTTAGCATTTTAGCTCTCCATAAGATTATTAGTCTTCTAGAACTTTTAATAGCCATCTACCTTTACCTAAAATAACATACCAAAGGAGAAACTCCTCCAAGAAAATGCCTGTGAAAGCTCAAAACACACGTTTGTGACATCTCCCCTCTCGATGTGTGCGTAGTGCTGTATCACTTTCTGAGCTCAAAAGATGCAAAGATGCACTTTTTGGTAAAACCACACCATTTATAATACCATTTCCCTGAAGAAACATGGGCTGCCTGAACAGCCCAGCACTGTCTGCTCCGAGGCCATTTAGCCGATTGCTAATGAGCGCTTGGCTTCCCCGAAAGAGTTGAAAAGACAGATCTCACTTTTGCCAGCACCAATTCCAGACCTGAAGTACATAGGCAGGAAAAAAAAATAAGTACATCCATGTATATCTAACAGGATGGGATCCGTTTGTTTGTCTAAAACAAAGGCAGAACACACCAACCCAAACTGGAACTTAAAAAAGAGAAGTCTTTGAAAGGTGGTAATTACTGTTTTGGTAAATTGCTCTAACTCTTCCACGCGTGACTATACTGTTTAAAAATCTGTCAACCGATTTACTTAGCTAGTTGATGACAGGGGGAAAAAAAAGGGAGGCTTGCAGAAGGTAGGAGCCTGCTGATGGCAGATAAAGGCGGTTCTTGCCGTGCCCGCATGGGCAGCGTGCGGGAAGTGCTGGCGGCCGGAGGTGCTGCCCGTCAGGATGTTCAGTGATGTGGAGACGGTGTCCCTTCTCCAGCTGCTAACATGGAGGCACAGGCAGCTGAATAGCCTTTTGGAGGGTTACAGCACTTCACGAGGAACACATGAATGACCGAGGGTGGTAAAAAAAAGGCAAATTCCCCCCCTCCCCCCCATTTAGCCGTAGAGATAAGAAAGGCAGAGTTAACGCACTGCCTTCCTCCAGCTACAAAGTGTTCCTCTCGGACTGTTCCGACCGAGAAAGGCTGGCAATCCCTGCCTAACAGGCCACAGAAAATGCAGGTAACGGGGTCCGTTTTAACCTCTGCACCTTCCCCGGCATCGTGTCCGGCTCTTTGGAGCATCTGCTCAGGCGCACGAGGCGCTGCCTTTCAGAGCCTGGTTTTTACTGCGTCTGCGGCCGGGTGCCGGGATGCCTCACTCGCACCTACCTTTCCCCTCACTCCTTGCCTTTTTTTTTTTCCAGTCGAGTTTTAATGCCTTCTTAGAAAAGATAAGTTCATTTTTGCACACCTTGGGGTGGAGTGTTCATTTTCTGCCCAAGAAATGGATCTTCTTTCGGATTTTGTACATCTTGATTTATTCTTGGCTTATGGTTTGAAGTGGGTGCTCTTCTAAAAGGATTTATGCATAGGTTCACTATTTTTGTAGTTATGGTTTATATGATAAGCTTTTTATATTTAAAATCAATATGTAATCCTGTGGAGGAGCTTATCCTCTAAAACCCCATTTGTAAATCTATTTTAGCTTTGTTACACCGCGCAGCCACAGTATTCCATAGATTGATTAGGTTCAGCAGCAGAATCCTATCAAATGGCCTGCTCTGATGATGATGCAAACTCTTTCAGGATTGCTAGTTGACTGGAACTAAAGATAAGACCTGACTGCAATCCCCCAATGTGCTCTTTACAAAACTAGTGTTAATTTTCATCAAAGTGCCGGGCTTATTTATTATAGTGGCAAGGTTGAAGGTTTTACTACGAGAACTTTCGACCATTTCTATTAAAGCATTTCTATGGGAGCTGGACGTCTGTTTGCTCAAAGTAATTATCAGTTTAAGCGGGGGGGGGGGGGGAAAGACCA
>VWZF01006911.1:484350-636590 GCA_013396755.1 Sclerurus mexicanus
GACTACAAGGACCAGGCGTCCTGGCGCTTCCAGGTCTTGTGAGGGGCTGGTCACCATCGCCCACAAGCTGCCACTGACCCCTCGCCCGGGGTGTCCCCACCGCCTCCTGGACAGGACTCTGGCTCTTCCTCCTCCTCCCTCTTCGTTAGCAGTGGCGATGCCCAGGGGAGGTCCTGCCACCCCCATCTCTACTGACTGATATTTATTTGCTTCCTGCACCACTCCACCAGGTTTATTATAATTATTATTTTTTTAAACGCAACAGAAGAGGAGTTTTAAAAAAAAATAAATTAAAAAGCCTAGCGTCTCCCCTGCTGCCCGCCCCGGGCAGAGGCGCAGGCTGGCTCCTGCCCTGCCGGTGTCCCCATCGCCCCCAGCTTTGTGCGGGGACCGTCAGCCTCTGCCCGTGCGGAAGCCCCGGTTTGCTGGTCCTGTACAGCCTCTTGCCGCGGGGAGCGGCGGGAACGATGTAAATACTAGGTCCGTTCCAGTGACCACGATTATTTTTAGTTGATGCTGTTGGGTTGGCATTTATCTAGAGTCTAACATGGAACAGAACGTAAAAAAAAAAATCTTTTTAAATTTTAATTTTCTTCCCTAAAAATGAATCTTTCCCGGTCTCATGTCCTCCGTCCATCCTCGAGGGCTCTGCACAAGCTTGGCTGTGCCGTCCTGAGGCAGGGAGGGGGCAGCAGCCATGGGGGGTGCCCAGAGGGGAGTCAAAGGGGGAGGGAAAGGCTGCCCAGCTGATCCGCAACCTGCAGACCAAAAAAACCCCAAAACTTTTGAAAAAAAAATAATAAAAAGGAACGAAAACAGCTGTAAAAAAAGTTTTGGTTTATTTTTTGTGGAGAGGGTTGCAGGCGCAAGCAGCTCTGCTTTGGGGCTGAGGGTGGGGCGCACGGCTTTTCGGGGTGTGTTTTTTGGTTTGGTTTTCGTTTTGGTTTTGTTGAGGCCCTTCTGTCTCTCGGTGCGCTGTGGCGGGTCGGGGCTGCAGCCGCATTGCCCGCCCGCCTAGCCCGCTCGGATGGGGCTTTCGGCAGCTTTGCCCCGCAGGGGGGAGAGGGACCGTGTAAGTGTGATTTTTGATGCCGTAACCCCACGCTTACCCCTTCAACTGTAAGGCAACGCCCCTCCTTTCTTCCCCTCCACCCCAATAAAATCTAAACTAATAAACGTAGTGGTGTCCTGTCCTCCTTCCTCCCTCCCGCCTCCTCTTCCTCATGAAGATTTCCTGGGGAGAGCGAGGCGCTGGGAAATATTTCCTGGGGTTTCCCAGCAAGATGGGGATGTGTGTGATGACTTTGCGAGTGCTCTGGAAGAGGACCCACCGCCACTTCTGCAGGTGCGGGCTGGGGACTCAGTCTTACGTTAATTGGCGCTTAATTGGTTACTGATTTATTGCTGCGCCGTGGTGCCGATGGGACTTCACGGCATGTGCAAACGCTGGCCCAAACAGCAATCCCCCCACAGCTGCTGGGACAACCTCCCAAATTCGGGACCCACGGGAAGGCCTGAGTGGTGGTGGCGGGGTGCGGGGGCCTCTCGGATACCCAGCCACGCAGCCAGACCTCTCTCTGCCCGCTGTGTCCGGCACCCGTGCTTCCAGCCCTGGCTCCCGGCCGTTCCGCCCTCGGCCAATGCCGGCTGTGATCCAGCCAGGAAAGACAGGGGCATGAATTATTTCTCGTGACGATCCCACTCTTTTTTATTTTATTTTTTTCCCCAAGACCTTCCCTGCAGTTGTTGGAAGCCGTCAGCTGGTGCCGGGGCTGTTCCTACTCGCACACGGCTGGGGCTGAGGGCATCAGCGGGGCCACTGCTACCCTGCTTGGGCCATTGATGCCCTGCTCGGGGGGCATTCCCGAATTCCCATCCTCCTCCCTGTGGTCTCGCATTAGCGCCCACTGCACCTGGGAGCTGCGGGGCTGTGCCGTGTGCCCCCATCCCTGGTGTCCTCGGACACCCCTGGGGCAGTGGGGACCGCGGTGGGGTGAGAGGTGCCGAGGCTTTGGTATGCTCCGTGTAGCCGCTGCGGGGAGGGTTTCGCAGACCCCCCTCCCGTCCCCCCTGCCCGCACCCTCCTGGCCCAGCATCCTGGTGGATGCGCACGGGGCTGGCAGGGATTCTGCTGCTGCGGGAAACACAGTGGTGCCACCCGTGCGTCCTTCCAGAGTCGTGGCCACGGCATAGCCCCGAGGTGGGGGGTGACATCCCAAACCCCAGGGAGCAACGGGAAGTGATGGGAGGGGATGAGTGTAGCTGAGTCAATTTTAGGGTTTTTTTCCTCAAGTGGTTCTTTTCCTGGTTGTCTCCTTCTGTGTGTATATATATAGAAGTATTTATACATATATTTGAGTATTTATTTTTAAAATATATCTATACCTATAAAATAATTGTTCTCTTCTACCGGGTAAGACACTCACACCAAAGTGTGGCTGTACAAGCAGTTTGAGGGAGGGCCATGCATGCTGAGTCCAGTGCAGCAGCCCATGCATTCCCAAGCCCTTCTTGTAAAGGGGCAAATATTAACACAGCCCTCCTGGGACTGAAAAAAAAATAAAATAAAATCTGTGCTGGCACAAAATGAACCAGAGTTGCCCTCTCAGATTTAATAGGCACCTGAGAGACAAGAGCCAGCAGGTGTATAATACACACTCCCCCAAACAGACACTTTTCATCTTCGTTACACAAAAATTATGCACACTTCACTGTCCTTGTAAACCGTGTTCCATTATAACTCAGTAAATCAGTGAGACTGAGAGACACAGCCAAGAGGGGAGGCTCAATTTGGCTTTGGTGCCGTGGTCCTAAACTTCTTCATCCAGTGCCCCACAGTGGGCCCAGGGTCTGGTTTGGGTTTGGGACTCCAAGGGATGCTTTATCTAACCCCTCAGCAGAACCCTGTGCCACTGGCCAGTGCCTTGTCCAGCAACTCCCACACTGGAATTTGGGTGTTTTCCCGTCCCACTCACACAAATCTAGAGCATAGTGTTGAAGCTGGCTGCTGAGCCCAGCTGGCAGCGGAGGCACAGGGGTGACGTGGACCAGATCACACCAAATCACGGCTTTGCCCTCAATGCTTGGCTTCTTTTCATTATTTTTTTTTCCAGTCAGTGCCAGCAGGGAGGGCAAGACATGACTTGTGCATGTTGGTGGGTGAGCATGGAAGGGTCATACGTGGGTTTGGGGGGCCCCCAGCACTGTCCCTGTTCTGCCAGCTTGAGCAAGGGAGTAAACTTCTCCCACTGTGGGCTTCCTCGAGGCTTGAGCAGGCACAGCCACCCTGAGCGTGAGTCATAGCAGGTAAAGTGGCACGGTGCCGTGGCACTCACTGCCTGGTGCCCAGCTCCAGGTGCAGGCGCCAGCAGGATTGCCAAGCTTTTTAGGGCAACCTGATTCTGAGACAGCTGCCGGGGTGGCTCGTGCCTCGCCTCTGAAGCAAGAAGACTGCTGGTTGCACAGCTACTATAATTATTATTATTTTTTTATTAAGATAGCATTTGCTGCTGGAGCACAGAGCTGCCAGTGGCCCAGGGGTGCAGCCACACTGCCAGGACGTGCTGGGTTACCCGGCAGGAGCTGTGAAGCTCTGAGTGCCGGCAGCTGCCTCTGCTCCCGCGCACCTGCTCCAAAAGCACGTGGGGTTTTCCTGCCCCTAAGTGAAGGGCCAGGATTTGGGGTGAGGAGGGAAAGGGGCAGAAGGGACAACATTCCCCAGCTAAGGCTGTCATTAGGTGTTACGCTTGGTGCTTCCTGGACCTGGAATAATTGTTGACCTATTTGCTGTTATCAGAGTATTTGCTCTGAGTTGGATCCCTGCTTGGGAAGCTTTGCTGTTAAACCCCCTGCGTGTGGCAGGGAGCTGTGGCAGGTGATAGTGGGAACATTCTTAGTGGTACAGAGGTGGGCAGAGGCTGGGCAGGGTTGCTGCTGGCTGGGGTGACTATGTCTTTTGGGTGCAGGATGTGCTTTGGGAATGCAAGTTGTTATGGCCAAGCATGAATTAAATTATTAAAAATTATAACTATAAATGGTTTTGTAAGTTTCAGGAGTCGTGCCCACTAATATGACTTATTATAGTTATTCTGTAGACAGCCCTTCTGGCAGGGCACAGAGAAAACAGGTGATTACAGCTGAATTAGGAGCCATCAGTTTGTGGTTTTCCCTGTGCTGACCTCTGTGTTAGCCAGTTGCTGCTAATTCATGCACTTTGAGTAGCAATTAATGCACATAAAATCCCATGTTGGTTCCAAACCTGTTTTGATTTTGTCAATAAAAGTCTGCAGGTGTAACTCCCAGCTGAGGAAGCTGCTGTACTGGAGAGCTCTTCTTTCATGTTGTACAGTCAAGCACAAAATGCTGTGGGGAAGGAGGAGGGTGAAAATGGTCACAGGGCTGAAGCCTAAAGGAAAACATATGCCTATTTCCAGTTAAATCCCTATTCAACACTTTTTTTTTTTTTTCCAGGACAGACAGGACTTTTCCAAGAAAGCCATGAGAGGATTTTTTTTTTTTTATGAAAAACGGCAATTTTAGGAAACAGCATTCTGGACCTTATGTACATTTCTAGTATCACTTCCTGTATATTTTTAAGCTGAAATCCTCTTAGCATGCAAAGTAAATAGATTATGATATACTGAAGGATTAAGAATCACTGTCTGGTGTCAGATTAATCCCTCATATAGACCATCACTTGTACTGACAGAAATATGGCTGCAATTCAGCAAAATAGCTGTATGGCAAGGCAACGTGTCGCAGCCTCTTACGCAGAACAAGCCCCCCATCACTGCGGTCCATCGTGTGCCCTGTGTTCTGCAGAACTTAAATTTCCATCTCTGGGACATTAAAGGCACGTTCCTCTGCAAGCATAGGGCAAAGCACGGCTGTCACCGTCACGGCTCTGCGTGGGGAGGTGATGCAGCAGCCTGCTCTGCTTCAAAGCTCTCCTTATTTATTTTTATCCTGTTGGGTGTACAAAACCCTACAGACTGCAGCCCCTTTGCTCCCTTCAAACGCCAAACCAAAGTGTCTCCTTTGAATATACTCGTGGAAAAGTACCAGTTGGGATGAAGTGCCAAAATGGTGCAACCAAAATCACCCATTGCGCAGCAGAATTTTGACTCAGGGGAAAATGGCTGTTGACAGCAAGCCCAAATATTTTATCTGGGTAAATGCAGAATTTTTGTTAACAAAATAAATTGAAAGGCTTGTGTTGTTTTTTTCCACATTGTGTTTTTATTTTCCATCCATCATACAGATTTGTTCACCATATAAAACCACTTCAAGAAGCTCACTGGCTTTGGGTTGCAACCACCCAGTGCTCCCCAAAAAACTCAAGATTAATCCCCACATGTGCCTGTGGCTGAACACAAAAAATCTGTGTCCATACACTCTGCACTCAATCAAATGGTGGGAAGACAGACCGGTGATGATGCTTGTCCCTCTCTTCACTGCCAGAAAAAAAATAGAGGGCTGAAGCAGGTTACGTTACCTTCTCAGTGCATTTTTTCTTTGTGGTTAGAGGAGGCAGATTAAAATCTGGACTCCAATGGAATGATGTTTAAGAGGCTCCGCATCTTTTTTTCAAGGCAAAATAATGGTTATTCAACTAAGATGATATATCTAGATATGAAAATTGAGAGCATTCTTTGAAAAATGCTGCCGACTGTGAAAGGCTGCTCTTTCACAGAGGTATCCTGAGTGAAGATCTTATCTGCTAGTATCTCAATAGGACGGTTTTCAGAGCCTTAAGTGGAAATTTAAATCTGCTTCCAAGTGAAGATTGTAAAAACATATAATGCATAGAGAATTGCAGACTTCCTCCTGAAAAGCTTATGGATTCATCCAAGAAATCCCCTCAAATTCTCCAGCATTGAGTTTGTACAGTAAATGGGGATCTGCAATTACTCGGGTTTTTTTATGTCTTTGAACATCATGATGAAAATATCACCAAGTTTCCCTCCACAAGCACACACAGGGCACTTGTGCATGGACACATTCATGTGAACTCAGAAATAATTTGGAGGTCTAAAGGCAGGATATTTTCTTAGCCTGTTGTCTTGTCATCTGCTAGTGGTCAGATCCAGGGCTGGCTGGAAGTTCTTGGAAGGACTTCCCATGAACTTCACCACCTCGGTGAGGTCTCCTCTTCTTTGCTTTGGGAGCTCAGTCACACCAACCCAAAGTGCACAATTTGAAGAGATCCGCTGTCTCCGGTCTCCTGTGGAGGAAGACAGGCAGGATTAGGCAGGCTGCAGGGACAGGCAATGAGGGATGGAAACAGGGGTAACAGAAACACCATCCCAACCCAGGGAGAAGAGATAATTGCTGACACTATCCCATTTTGGCCTGAGAGTGGTCGAGCTTGCCTTGTGGTTCAAGGTAAGGAACCTCTCAAACTTTTTAAAGCCCTTTCACAGCCCCCCATCCCTGCTGTTCCTGGGAAAAACAGGCTGCAGCTCCAGCGACTGCTCACAGTGTCCCCTGGGATGTGAGGGGCTGGGACCTGAGGCTCCACCTGCCTTTTAGATCCCTTACCTGGTGTCTGGAAGCTTATTGGTGAAAGTGAAACTTTAGATTTTTGTTACCTTTTAATTAAAACATACTGTGAGCAGCACAAGGCTGGGTTAATGCCAGCGGGTAGCCAGCCAGGTTTTCAAAGTTACATGGGGATGGCATTTTGCATTCCTCATACAATGCAAATATGTGATTTAAGCACAAATCCCCATCCTGCACTCAGGGTGGAACCCCCAGCCCTCTGGTTTTTGCAAAGGACATGGCAATGGGGAGTGGGGAGAATGTGTGCCACAAATAGAGGTTATTTCATAACATGGGCTAGCGTGCCTGCGAAATGCATGAAATACTTTGCCTTGGAAAGCGATGTAGTCTAGTGAGTCATTGCTTTCTTTTGAATTACAGATGAGTAGCCAGCCCTTCATGATGCAAAGAAAAAAACTAGGTGTGGAGCTGGAAACAAAGGGAAACGTGTGTTTGTCCTGTCTCGGAGGGCGAAACATGCCGGTTGGCGTGGGAAGAGAGGGTGGGCTTGGCCCCAGGAGCTGGCTGTCAGGGCTGTGTCAGGCTGCGGGAGCACAGGCGAGGGCAGACAGGACTCATGTGAGTGACTCCTTGGCTCCTTGACATCAGGAAAGATGAAAAAAAAATCCCCTTAATTCTTGAAGCTTCATAAGGAACCTTTACCAGAGCAGCAGCTCCATCTCATGGCATGTGCATTTCACCACAGAGATAGAGATCTCCCTCCAAAACAGCATTCCCTCCTACAATCTCCCTGCATCAGCATGGAGGGAGCAGGAAAAATGCAACACTCCAAAGAAGCACTATAAGGACCTTGAGCTTCCAGCCCATTTCTTGGCTCTTCCTTGCAGGTGGCCCTGTCACAATATGACCCCTTGGTAATTCTCAGAGGTAATTTGAAGATGACAAGAAAGTGTCCTCAATGTCTCACCCAAACCAGTGCTGTGCTTGCATCCCAGACCCCACCAGGCTATTCCAGTGTGGAAACTCGAAGCGCTACTTCACCACTGAGGCTTCTTAGCTCTCTTCAAGAAGATTACGAGGTGCCTTACTTGGGAGCAGTCCTCATGGTGGGGCTGTGTGTATGTGCCTTGTGTTCTCGGTGGCTTCAAGCTTACTGTGGGCTCTCCCTGCTCTCTGAATGGCACTTGTTTGAGGCTTCAAGAAAACTGGATTTTTTTTTTTTTCAGTAAAGCCCTGAGGAACGTCAGTGGTTGAAGGTGAGGAAGGGGTGGCTCTATGACCCTAGGGCTGTGTCAGGGCCTGATGCAGAGAGATTTCTGCTGGTGGTTGCTCTGGGCACCAAGAGAACAGGTGGGAAGGCGAATGCAGGCTGGGAAAAAACCCCACATCTTATTTGACCATATAGAGTTCACGGCTGTTTGGGTAGGTCCCTGTAGTTCAAGGCTCAGGGTCCTGAGTGCATCAGGTAGATATCTGACTTGGGGTTTGTGATTTGTCATTTGTGCTTCTGCCTGAGGAGAGGTGAAAAAGTACCCAGCTCTGCAGACCTGCCTACTTGCTTTTTTATAAAATACTTTTCAAAAAAATCCTATTTACAAACCTCTCTGGTCACACTAAAGAAGAATTGGTGGTGTCGCGTGGGAAGTCTGTGATGTGGCATCAAGCTTGTAGAGGTATTTAATGTTAATCAAAGGCTGAAGAGCAGTAATGACTGGAAGCCTCTCCTGATATCTGCATCTTTTCTGATGTAGCACCCCGGCAATAAAAAACACCGTAATAATTTGATGAGAGTTGATTTTCATAGTGCAGGAAGAGGGCTGTCCAGGAACAGGGGAGGCCAGCACTGCAGTGCTGCTCCCTATGTTGATGAGCCGCTAGTCATACAGAGAAGGAAAACATGAATATCCTGACAGGAGAGCATCTACTTGTGCCCTGGAGAGTTCAGGTCGTGGGGCTTTGCATGGTAATGATGTGGTCCCGCTCTGGCAGGCAAAGAGAGGAGTGGTACAGGAAGGCACACCCTGTAATTGAAAAGCCACTAAGTCATCTCGGACCTGCAGGGATAGCAGGATGGAGGCAGTGGTTTGCTCTGTCTCCACAGGTCTGAGGTAGAATGGAGGATCCTTTTACTCTTCAGGAGTGGGAAACACTGAGAAACCTCTTCCCTGTGCTGCTCTAGTGCTCCCAGGAGGCTACGCTTTTTCTCCTGGGGATTACTTTCAAGGGCACGATGAAAGTGGGAAAGAGGAATAAATGAAGGAGCCATGGAAAATTATTTCAAACATCTAATCTTTTCAGATGAAGAGACTGCCCAATTCCAGGCTGCAGGAATGACTATGAGGAGGGACGTGCCTGTTGCTAGGACCCATAGGTACTATTCCTTTTCACTAGAAATGCTTTGTTTCCCTTGAATAATATAATTTAAAACTATTCTGCCTGATAGGTATCCAGCTGAGTGGTGATATATTAAAACAACCATTTGGTAGCCATAAGGCACCATTGTCTTCAGCATCTTAAATTACCATATATAAGATCAGTCTCTGGCCCAGAAAAAAGAGAGCAGTTAAGATCAGTGTTTTCCAAAGGGTCTCGTTTGTGCCAAGGTAGGTGACCAGGGTGTTTGGAGCCTTGGTTCTGCTTATCTAAGCCTGGGTGCTGCTAAGTGAAGATTCTTTGAACTAACCTACAGAGTTTGCTCAAGATTATCAAATCCCAGAGTAACACAGAAGGGACCTCTGAGATCACCCTGCTCAGAGCAGCAAGACGAGGCTGGGTCTCAAGCAGGATGGTACTCCAGGCAACCCTAATCTCATTTTTAGTCTTTCCTGGAAGACAGGACTCAATATAAACACGAAATCCTGACCACTCCAAATATTGTGGATGGGATGCTCACTTCTCATTTGCTTCAACCCTGTAGCTTGAGGAGCCCTACTCAAGCAAGCAATGCACAGGGCAAGAAAAGCTTCAGCTTATCCTCACTCCCCTGGCACCTACCTACGCTGTCCACACCTTCATCCTCTGGCCAGCGCTGGTCCCAAACCAGTTTGGCAAAGCTGGTTTGCATTCATCCTACTTATGAGCTGAGACCATCCCAGCAACCCTCACCCATCATCACCCTCACACCAAGGGGCTGCAGGCGGGACACGTGTAGCCTGTGCTCGTGCAAAGCCACAGGCACTGCTGGAGGGACTCAGGTGGGCCTCGTGGTAGCACAGTCCTGCCTCTAAGCCACTTCCTGCTGTAGGGCTAATGCTTTCCTCCAGAAACAAATCTTGTTCAACAGCTTGAGCACTGCTTGGCTGTGTGACAGCCAGCTGCTCTGGCAGGTCACTGGGAACAGTTTGTTGCATGATCTTTACAGTTTCAGGGAGGAGAAGCTTCCTCATAGCTGAGAAAGCAGTGAGTGAGGAAGACGTGCTATGGTGCCCCTACAAAGCATAGGGACCATATCAGATACATCCCCACTGAGGTCTCTGTGGCCATTTGTGCTGGCAGTGGGTCACTTTTGGCCCCAGCCTTTCACCAACAAACTGGCAAAGGAGGGCAAAGTAAATCCTCCGTCTCGCAGCCGCAGGGATCTTCCTGCAGAATTGCCTGTGCAAGAAGGGCCAGGTTTTGGGTGTGCTCCCCTTGGGTGGCACCAAGCCCAGTATTGTGTTAGCTCCTGCTGAAGCAACATGAGGGAAGTGGTGGCAGGGGGATGCCAGCTCAGGGAAGCTGGAGGGTGACAGTGGGACCTTGGGGATGTGCTGTCCATCAAAGTGCTGAAGCAGCAGGCTGGTGGTGGTGTCCAGGTGAAGGGACCCTTCCCTTGGTCCAGAGCAGCTCAGATGGAGGTGCTCCATTTCCCTGTGCACAAGCAGCTCTGCAATGTGTGCTGAAATCAAGACAATTCCACCCAAGTCACAGAGGTCACACTTTGACCCACCAGCTTGGGTGGTGGTCACTCAGCTGCAGTAACTTTTTGGAACCAAAGAATGCTTCAACCACTCCCTTGGATAAATCCTTAATGATGTGATGGCAAAGCTTTCTCGTGTGTATCACTCTCATTATACAGCCTGTATGTTCGGGCTCATGTTATAGTCCAGAGCTTTCAAATTAACTTCTCAGTTTTTTATTACAACTGCTTACATGAAGGCAAGGAGCATCTTCCACACAGCCTGGGGAAGGAGCAGTTAACTCCTGGCTAACCCAGCTGCAGGCCCAGGGCTCCTACCAATGTCTCCAGACCATCACTGCTGCTCTATTTAACTTCAGTCTGTATCTTGAGGCCATAAAAACCATCCAAAGGCCAACAGAGACATCCTTTGAGTATGAGGATTTCCCACAGGTGTGACTCCAGCGTGGTGAACTCTGGCAGCTGGTCCCCAGCCTTTCCCCACCCTCCACCCAGGGAAAATGCGCAAGGGCTCACAGGAGGCTGCAGAGGTGGGGCCAGTGTGTGTTCTTCTTCAGTGCTTCAGGACTGGTAGAACAGCTCTTAGAGCACAATTTTACTTGGCACAGGCTGGTTTTGTAATGAAATAAATAAATAAGTGCCATCCTGCTCCACTGGGAGCTTGAAGTGCTTTGCTTTTTTTTTTTTTTTTTTTTTAATGATCTGTTTGCACCAAGGCACTGAATACTTTGGCCTCAAAAACAGAAGTTTAAACAACAACTGTAATTGGGAGGAAGATAAAACAGGCACTCTTGCACCTTCATCCGCACTGCTATGAAATTTATTTTATTATTTGTTATATTTTATAATTTTATTTTTTCTTTAAAGTAGATCTGAAGAAGTATGTTGGTGCTGCTGACTCATCAGCTCTGGAGACAGGCTCTATATATGTGCTCTATATGCACCCCTACCAACATCCAACCACCTGGGTTACCAAACCAGGCCAGGAGGGAATGTCCCCATGGGAGACAACTGTAGCTGAAGGATCTGAGGGACAGGGTAGGGTCTCCATGCCCACATGGATAGGGTTGGGTCTCCTGCCCCACTGAGCTTCCTGCAGGCTGGGAGGATGTGAGCCAGTGTGGGAGAGGGAGGAGGACACAGGGCTGGAGGCTGGCAGTGGGGGAAGGGATGGACCACCTTTTTTGGCAGCACTTGCAGTTAAATCAGTTCAAAGTTATCAGGAAACCATAGGGGCGTATTTCACTCCTCTTTACGGCAGACTTGCTCTTGAAAGTGCCAATACAAGTGCAGGTTAGTTTGTGTAAGATAAACATGGATGGAGGACAAGACTTTTATGTTCTGTGCTCAACACAAAGCAGCAGGTGAAGCTCTGCTCTAGCAGAGCAGTATAGGAGCATTTCTACCAATTTCAGCGAAAGCCCTGCAGGCAGACAGCTTGCAGGGACAGGCTTGGGGAGTTTCAGGAAGCTTCAAAATAGAGTAAATAATAATAAGAAGAAATAAAAAAATAAATCAGAAATGGGTTACCTGCTCTGAAGGAATGGGTCTCATATTTCCTTGAAAAGAAAAAACAAACAAGAAAACCCACTGTGTTATTTACATTCCGTTTAACTCACTGAAAAACCCAAACAAACAAAGGTATGGTATTAGGCAACTTTCACTTTTTTTACAAAACACAGCTATTTTATATCATGTTATTCAATGGATGAATTAAAATGTTTAATATATTGCTTATACAAGTCTATACACGTAGGATATGCATATTCCCTCAAACACTACAACAAGTTAAATCAACCATGATTTTTGTGGGTAAGGCAGTGTGGATTGCCAGGCCAGCAATGGACTGGGGAGCCCACATTGTCCCAACTTGGTGGAGAGCTGTTGCAGGACTGGCATGCCCACACTGAGACAGAGTCATGGCTGCCTGTGCTGGGGGAGCTCCAGGGTGGCAGGGCTCGGTACAGGCTTCCTGTCTGAGTGCTTGCCTTCTGTCTTGGGAGGGTTTTGCAGCCTGTGTGCTGCCAGGTTGCTGCAGGAGGTGCTTGAGGATGAGGCTTCATGTTTCAGCTTGAGCCAAATTAACAGCTGCCAACATCAAAAAGAAGTCCTGCTGCAGGCAATGTCCTTGTGCCCCTCGCTTGGTGCTGTCTGTGGTGTCTTCTAATCCCCACACAAGGCAGTTTGGCTCATGGGATGGACAAAAGCCCACGGGAAAGAAAATGAAAGATTTTTTTAGGGTTGGGTTAATATGCTGTGGGCTCCCATGAATCTGGGTGGAAGAGGATGATGAGGGGGGCAGCAGGACCTTCCCATCTCGATGGTGGCAAGCTGCTGGTTCAGGTTCACTGTGAGGTGGAAGTGCACCCGTAACTGGCTTGTTTGAAATGCTCTATTTCAGTTGTGTCTATAGGAACCGCAGTTACGCCTCGACTGACTCTGCCAGCGTGCCTGGAGACTGACTCTGTTCCTACACACCTGTCAGCAGAGTGATGGGACACCCGGACAAGGCAGAGGATAAAAATCCTCGTCTCACCCCTTGTGCAAACACGCTTACGTATCCCTGCCTGGCTGACTTCATAGGACAACCCTTTTTAACCATGACTTTCTCATGCTGGGTTGCAACTCTGCTACACTGCTGCACTACCTTGACTCTGCTCCGCTGGCGACATTGACTGCTCTGATGGGGACACGAAATGCTGCTGAAGCAAGGCAGCCACCCTCCCTTACTCCAGAAGCCCTGCTGCTTCACAGGCCGTGTAAGCAGCGAGGTTCTGCTGCTGCTATTGCACACCGAGTAACAGAGCAACCATGGCTGAAAGTAATAAACCCTGCCTGTTCTTGTTAAATCATGAACAACTGCTGCAAGATAAGGAGATTCATGTGATCAGTTGACTTATTCTACCTTCCATGAGCTGGTAGCTGAGTCCTCATGCCTCTCCCTGATAGAAGTACATAAACCAAGCTCATGCTGCAATGCCACTGACTTACTTTTCAAGACACTAATCACCATTATTTTTAGCTTAATACCCATGTGCATATTTGAAAGAGACCTCTTCACTTACCTTCCTGGCTGCTGGGAAAGGGTTTTCTGATCAGAGAGGTGGTGTGGCCATCCACTGCAGGCTCAGTGTCCTCTGCCCGTCTGCGGCTGTTGGGTCTTTGAAAACAAAACAGAAGTTATAGAAGGGGAGGGAGCAATGACTGCAGAGTTGGGGAGATACTGCATAGCAGGGCAAAGCTGCTTTGTTTGTTTTCTATCTTTTCAAGTATACAGCAGTCCGTGTAATTTCCTGGCTACGAACTGTAGCTCCTTCCTATCAGATGCCAGTAGGTTTGTTGACTGAGCATCACTAGGATCACTCACTTGGCCATGCAGTCACTCCAGCACTATCCTGTCATTCAAAGATGAGGTGTAAAGCTGGTGTTTTTTGGAGCAATTACAGTTTTGTTAAGCAAGACAGTCTGGAGATGTGCATTGCACATAGTAGGCACCAGGCATTGTTGGCAGCCCTGCATGGAGTAAGGTAGGTGGATGTCAGGGGAGGAGAATGCCAGACCAAAAAGGCAGCGCTGATTTTCTGCAATTTCTGCAGTTAAACCTTGTCCCCACACTGCTTTCATCACTGAAATCCAAGTTGTGGAGCGGCTGCAGGGAGGAAAGAACCAGTTTTATGTTAATGCAGATGGATTTTTTTTCCTTTTTTCTTTTTTTTTTTGTTTGTTTTGCTAGTCTTGGTTTCTTCACTCATCATTAATCTCTGCTTACATAGGCATGTGGAAAGGCAATCCATTCCCATTGCAGTGCAACTCAAGTTTGAAGGCCATGTTGTGCCATCTTGGCTTGCTGGCTCACTGCTTGTCCTGCCATCCACAAAATGCCAAGTGCTCAGTGAAGTCCAAGGGAGCATTGCCTTCATCAAGAATTATGAGAAAAGAAACCAAACATTCAATTCCAGGCCACCTGGGAACTCCTTCGGGAGGATTCTCCTCATTTGGGTGGCTTTTCCTCCTCTGTGGATGTAGTCACAATTGACACCAGTAGTGTTTTACCCACGGGTGGCTTTCAGATATGACAGCAGTGTAGTTTGAGAATAAAAATGTGAATGCTTGTTGCAACACTCAATTTCTTAACTGTCACAGTGTGAAATCTGGCTCAGCTTTGATAATACAAATAATACATTTCAGGCATAGAAAGTTCTTTATTATCAATGACAACATAAATAATTAAAGAAAAAGCTCAGATTTTCCCTGTGTCTTTGTCTTCACACTACCAGTTGGGCATCAGCTATGTGAGCAGCTGGGCATATGTAAAGCAACTAAAATCAACTCTCCTCATCAGCTTTCTTGAAACATTTTTAAGCTGCAGTAATGCAACTCTCCCATCACACTAAGCTTTATTGGTTTAGTAAAACAAACTAAGAAACTTCATTGGAGACCAGATTATGCTGCCTGCAAAAGCACGGGGATTCTTCTGCTCTTCGACCCCATTATCTCCTCCGTAGTGTCTTGATCAGCTTTCTTACACGTAGCCTCGGATTCTGGCGAGACCCGCAAATTGCTTTTTTGGCTGCCAAATTGCCATAACCCTTCTATTTTTATGTTTTAAAAGAGCTTAAACCCCTCCATCCTCTTTGGATATGTCTTTAAAATTGACCAGTACTGGGGAGGATTTCATGGTATATCTGAAGGCTTAGAAGAAGATGTTACCTCTACTGAGCTTCTAGTTTTACAGTCAACAGACATGAAAAGCCCAGCGGGGATAAAAGGAACTTAACCAGTTCTGTCTAATGCATATAAATCTACCTAAGAGCTCAAGGCACTGGAAGTACTCAATGCACTACATTTATCTGAGTCTAAGATACAGAAATGGGTCTTCAGCCCACATGCCACATGTCCCATTTTGATGCCAAGTTAATATGAATTAGGAGACTGAGATGAATAAACAAGGTCAGTCTGGGCTGGGCCAAGTTGAATCAATGTAAAATAATTGTCAGTATTTTCTGTCAGCAACGCTGGTTTATCTTGGCTCGGGATTCTCGGTGCTATAGATTATAAAATGTTTTCAGTGGAACAGTTGGCAGACATTTTATTGATTTTTCTTTGTTTTGTGAATGCTGGAAAAATTTCCACTAAGTATACACGCAATTCATGTGATGAAGCCAAATTGCTTTTTCAAACTTTTCTTTCTTCAAGTGTGTTAATGTGTTAATACATTAGCAATCTAATTTAATCAAGGGGACCTTTGTCTGGAATCAAGAGGCTCTAGAGCACACCTCGATGCATCTCGAGTACTTATGGGGTAAGAAGAGTTAATTTTGTATTTTCAAGGTGCTGTATGCACACTGACTAATTAATTTGCCCCTTTGAATTTGGTAACGTATTATCTCAGTTTTACAGATGTAGAAATCGAGAATGCAACTTCTCACAAAGCCACATACATCTGCCTGCTGCTGTGTTCTCAATGCACATGAAGCTCCTGGGCTGAGCAGTGGCAGAGAACGAGAAGGAAGGAGGGAGCAATCAGGCAGGAATAGAACTGCTGAGCTGCTGGATCCCACCTCTGACAGGAATTTCCTACATCACATCGCCACATGCCTGCATCGCACCTCTTAACAGAGTCACTTTGGAACTGAAAATTGTAAGGGGGAAGAGAACAGCTTGCAGGATTACACCTGGACCTGGCAGACTGTATTTCTCAGCCTCTAGGACTAGGTTTGCTTCCTGGTTAAAGGGGACTTTTGGAGAAGATAATTGATGGTGGAAGAACAAACTAAAGTGTCATAACAGTGATGAATGCTTATTTTAATTACATGAAACAGTGGAATAAGAGTGAAAAATCCATTTAGTGCTGTTTTTTATGTGACACACAAAAGGGGATGCTGTGGGATAACTCTAATTATCTCTCTCTATTGTGATTTCATAACCAACATATGCAAATATGAAAGACTCTCTTAACACTTCCCGAGGTTTCATCAGTGATGTTACAGATTCAAAATACACAAACATGCTTCTGGGCTTCAATAAAAACCTTGTAGAGAAGAAGAAATATGTGTATTTTTAAGTACATAAGCATCAAGAAACTTTTATGATGAAAATCACTATGATGATATACACTTTTGCCTTCTATTCTAACCACTTGTATTAAAATAATACATAAGCCTAATTAAAATAGTTTTGGTTTGGGGGATGGGGACAAGGTAGATGGATAATAAGCTAAAAAACCTCCAACCCAGCTTCACACACATCCTGACACTGCCAACAACTGCAAGATATTTAAACTCACAACGCATTATGGTAAGGCATCAGAATGACACAGTGATGGGGTGGAAACCCACACTGCAGCCACCAAGGCCAATAGCAGAGGAGTGAGTGCACACATAGCTCTGTACTGACTCTTACATGCCAAATTCTGGCATGGTCACAGGCACTCACAAGTTGACTCATCCAGAAACAAGTTGTCCCACAGGGAGTTGATCAGTTCCTTTGTGCTGTTGAGAGAATCAGCATGCTACCTTGGTCCTCTGAACAACTGCATCCAAAACATTTTCCTCAGTTACAGGCTTTTGCTGCAGAGTTATGCTGATCAAAATGTTTTCATAAAAAGATAACAAAAGTAATGGGAGGACAGGAACTGCTGGGCTGTAGCATAGATGGCTCTTGGGAGGAGAAAATGACGATGGCCAATGGCAAAAGTAAGACAGAGATGAGATCTTTGTCTTGTAAAATTATTCACTGGACTTGCATTCTTTGTGGCATTTATCTGTTCTGTTTAAGTTAGAGTGAAAGAAATCACACAGCAAATGAAATGCTGCTCTCTGGAGTGTTCTTCTGAAATCTTGATTGCCCATAACTTTGTTCGAAAAGTTGACTACAGCTCTCCACTGGCCGGAATAGTATTGCTACTTTCATAAAATGTCATGGAGTTAAATAAAGAATAAGTTCTCAAAGAAATAAACCCGTGAGATTGTTTTATGAATGATTATTTTGTTTCCAGTCTTTTCTGTCCCTGTCCCCATCTCGGATTATGGCTTTCCTGGTTAGGCAAAGGAGATGATGAAGAGTGAAGAGTTAATTGAAGTGATTTTTTAATCATGCAGTCTGAAAACTGGGCTTCAGTTACACATATGCAGATGTCAGGCTCCCCGAAGGGTATCAATAACAAGGTTTATTAAGCAACTGAAACATAAATGTCTTCTGCTAGTCTTCACAGGGCCCTTGCCCAGGACTTCTGCCTAGGTGTAGCTCATGAGATACACCTAAGTTGTCCCATAACAAAGATTCTGTCAAAGCTGAAATATAAGGAAGAAAGAAGTCTGGGTATGTGCTGGAGATAAACTTCCAGAAACTTGAGTGAAATGCAGATTTAGGACAGTATCTGGGTCTGACAGGAGTGGTAGTGTTAGAAAAGCAGTAATGTAGTAATTCCCTGGGTTTGGTGGGACTATCTGGTATAAAGCCACGGCAGGTTGCAAAAGACTCTGAAAGAACAGTTGAGTACTCCTGATGAACAACTGCAAAGCCCTGTTTTGGTGTCCTACGGGAATTTGGGGAACCACTGCTACCCAGAAGAAGCCTATTACAAAACTGGAAATCTCTGGTAATGCTGGAGTATCTTGGACACAGAGATGAAATACTGCAATGACTGAAGAATAGCCCTATTTATTTAGGCTCTTAAACCTCAAAACTTCCTTTCTTCATACAGATTTCTTCACATGAAGGAGCCTGATGCAGACTTGGCAGCAGATGCTTTGTAGAAAACAAACTCTGTGAAACTGGAGGCAAACCAAGCCACAGATAGGCACTTGTAACCATCTGCGGCTTTTTTTAAGCACAGGGAAGAAGTTACTGGAGTCACCCGTGCCTTAGCAGGTGACCTTCCCAGCTGGTTGGTGTTGTCACAGGGAGTGCCTTTAAAACCTACATTCGTGTTGGCAGGCTTCAGGCAGCTGTGGCCAGCCAGGCAAACCGTGAGAAGTTTTCTTCCACAGCTCTGCAAGTGGCAACCAAAACCTCTGGCCTCTCCCAGGGGAGGTCAGCCGCCTCACCAGGTACCCGCAGGTGAAGGAGCTGGTGGCATGGGTGGGAGCCTGCTTTATCCTCTCCAACCTGGCAAGAGGCAATCCAAAGCCTTGGGAAATCCCAGCAGTTTTTGCAGCTCTGTCGACAGCATGGAACCACTCATAAGGTTCAGCAACTTATGGTGACCCACCCGGGTAGGTGCAGGACAAGATGGTCAAGCCGGGGAGCTCAGGAGTAGGAGCAGCGTTGAACTCCGCAATCTCTCTCCCAAGACACCTAACAAAGGCAGATGTGGGACTGCCAGAGATGTGTGAGTCATAGCAACCTCCGAAAGGGAAAAGGGAGGATAGCGTGTTTATACCTTGGGATCGGAGGCATGTTGGGATCAGTCCCTGCTCCAGTGCACTGTTAAAGGAGCTCCTTTTACTGGAGCACTTGGAAAGTCCTCCAGAGTCAATGTAGTCTCCATCGTGGAGGTTGTCTTTATTATTTGCCCACATCAATATGGTGCTATCTTCAACACAAAAGTTAAGATGGAATAATTTTGAAAGGCAGGCCCAACCTCCAAACCCATTAGATATCTCAGAAAGCTTTAGACAGCATCCTGTATTCCAAAAGTTGTAGGCTATGTATAAATTAAATACTTCACTAGTGGTGTGCAGCTGGTAAAATGGGGACAATATCTGATATTGAAAAAGCTCAATCCCCCCATGTGAGGTAAGACAGAAGACTAGGTGACATACAGATTTCCAGAAAGAGAAAGAAATGTGTGTTTTGCCCACATGAAGAGTGTTCAGCACAGGTATGTACAAATGGCTGGAGGAATTCAGTGTGGAAGTTCAACATTGTACTCACACCAGATTTACTAAAAACATTCCTATATAGAGTAGGCATAGAAAGTAAAAATGAGTCTATATACTCTACATCTGTATAACCGCTGGGAACAAAAAAATGTTTTTTCTTTTCTACCAAGAATACATGAAGAAAAATAAAAGAAATAAATGCTTTTTGAAACTTTGCAAAAGAGCTATTGCATTCTAATTTCCCATCCCTTGCAAGGTGGTGTGCAGGAAAAAAACCCCAGTCATCAGAACTGTTGTTTCTCTCATAATAGCTAAGTTCAAGGTTTTAATCACCTTCAGAAGAAGGGTATTCTTAAAAGATCATCCCAGGGAGTTTGATCACAGAAATCTGGAAAGATCATGTCAGGTTTTTAAAAGTTCTGTTTACCACCTGTAACTGTTAGTTTGATGCATTTCCATTGCTGTATTTCTCTTTTCTTCACATTCAATAAGGAAGGCTGCATTTGCCCAAATGATTTAATTTGAAAATAGTTGTTAAATGTTTGTTAAATGCTCACAAACTGTCTATGTTTCTGAAGATTTCTTTGTGTCCATGCCATGTCCTTGGGGCTTCCAGGTTTTCTTTAGTTCCTGGTTAGTGTCTTAATGCTTTGTTGTGTTTACAGTCATGATGCTGACGGCTTGTCAGGAAAGCTCAGAATATCAAACATACATTTCAAAACTATTTTAGTTAACTGTTCCCCTCCCCCACCCTTCCATTTTCTGTTGTGGAAATGCAGGATTTTCCTCAGCCTTGTGAAATATCCCTGATGTTGCCCATGTGCCCTTCCCTGCCCCGCTCACCTGTGGGAACAGCTCTGCACTGGTGGTCTGACAGCAGGGCCCGGAGCAGGTGGGTTGTACCCTCCCCTCTGCTCTGAAGATTGACCAACAAAAGCTTCACAAGATGGGTCCTCTTCGTCTGACTGCCCCAGGAGTTCTGTTAAGATGAATCAAGATAAGGTGTCACAATTTAAAAGGACCAACCAAGTTACCATGTCTTAGATGTCAGTAAGGACAAGGGTGTCCTATCTTGGAATGGATCAAACCGAATGGAAAACCATATGCTCACACAGCTTTCACCCTTGACTTTTCCCCTTGAAAGGAGGCTGAGTAGCTAATGACCAGCAACAATAACATGTCCCAGAGTTTTTGAAAGGCAGGCAGTGAGTGTGTATTGGCTTTAGTTAGCAAGGAAGAAATGCCTTCACTAAATTGTCAACTACAGAAGGTCCAGCTGGCTGCCAAAAGCTGCTGCACGTGAGCATTTCCCTGCTGTCAATTGGACTGGTCGTCCTTCCTTTAAACAGAAAGACTTCTCTTAGCTTTGTTTTAAAATATTTTGGTTCACAGCCAAGACCTGAAGTCCAGCAGGTGAAGCAGGGGCCTCCAATTCAGAAGTTCCAGTCTGAACCCTTTGGGGAAAGGGAATTGCTTGAAAATACCTGAACCACTTAAAAATATACATGAGGAATTGCATATTCTTGGTGTGAGACTCAAAATAAATAAATAAAAAATTCAATCAAACCGCAGGCTAGCAGACTTTGGATTAAGGAAAAAAAATCCTGTTACAGATAAAGACTTTAAAAGATTTTTCTCAAAAACGTAAGACCCTTTTGCATTTTTCCCCTCTTCTAATCCGTTTTTTCTCCCCTTGTTCTCTGCCTTCTTGGATCCTGTATAAGCTTATCTGCATGATACCCATGGCAATACCATGGGCAGGGGGAAGAATATAACACTCTTGTGAGTGTTGCCGTGCTGCTGGTTTACATTTTCTCTGGAGACCCAGAATGCTCACTGGCTTAGGAGGGCAAATCTACTTGTAAGCATTTCTGAGTCTCTGAGTCCCAAAAATCCAATGCTGTAGGATTGCTGTGGACTATTTCTACTCTTCATGCTACATAAATGTTATTAGCATCTGTGGTGAGACAGAGGGTGAAGTGTGGCAACCAGTTTGGCTTTCTCTGGTATTCTCTGCCTGTGCTGCTCCCCACACACAGAGCAATGTGGGGAATAGTTGAAAAAGCCAACTGGCTTGGGGGCAACACACCATGCTGCAATAAATAAGGGTGCTGATCTGGTACTGGTGCAATTTCTTTTCCACCCTGAATAAAAAGACCCAAAAAGAAAAAAAGGAGAGGAGAAAACAGGTGTATGAACAAGGCTTTACATCTAAGGAAGTCAACTACAGGGCTAGTAAAGGAGGTTTCTTTGGAGATCTCTTCCTGTGGAGTGAGAAGCCAAGAAAAGGAGGGGAACAATATGGACAACTTAAAAAGGTTCAGGAGAAGCTGCTTTTGATATGCATGAAGAACTCTGGGAAAGGGCTTAAACAAAAATCCTGTTGATGGGGAAAAATACAAAATAAAAATAATAAAAAAAAAAAGGCAAAATCCACTGCAGTTCTTATGGACAAGCTTTGACAGCTTCTGTTTGGGAACACAGTTCTCAGTGCTGTGCTTCCACCTGGAACTGAGTCTTCGGTCCTGAAGGGCCTCCCTCTTCACTCAGCCTTAGCTTTCTAAGGAGCGAAATGTTAAACTTTTTCATTTTCTAAATGTCAAAGCTTAGATGTACAGTTTGAGTCAAAGTGGTATAATTAATTCTTCTTTTCTCTTTTTTTTTTCTTTTTCCACCTACTCAGTAACATCTAAGCCTACATAACTTACCCCCTAAATTACAAACTGTCACGAATTTATTATGTCCTTGACTTCTCCTAAGCCATCACTCCTGATGCTGACCTATTTCCAAGGAATGGGGGCATTTCAGAACATAAACCCCGGAGGGATGTTGATAGAGGAGTGGCTATTGAGAAAAGAAACAAAATGGAATTGGGTCAACTTGGTCTTGAACTCTTTCCATCACGCTATCAATTTGCATTTTCTCGTACCTGCTGAGAACCAGAGCTGAGTAAATCACAGCCCTCTCACCCCAATCTCCTCAGTGTAACTCATGCATGTGCTCCAGGTGGTATCTAGCACATGGAGTGGGCTCCAGTTTGGATGTATAGAGTCCTTGTGTGGCACATTTCTAATATATGAATGCAATGAGCAGTTAATTATAGCATGGCCAGTGACTTCGGTATTTCGCGCTCTGGATGTAGCACAGCTACACCTTGCTAAATAATGCTACTGGATCCATAGGAACCTCATGGAAAACAGAGCAGTCTGTCATATGTAAGCACACCTGAAGCCAAAACTGGGGGAAGGGGGTTCTTACCCACAGGAGTGCAAATAAATTTCTTTCCACTTTTCATATCTGAAATAAATATCTGAAAGTGACCTCAAGTTATGAGCATTGAACCTATTCTAGTCTGGGTATACAGCTGCAGTGCTGAATATTAGATAGGATCAGATGCCAGGAGTGGTTCAAAGCCACAGAACCATCAGATATGAGCTCTAGAGTAAAGAAATAAATATTTTTGTTGTGGGACATGGAGTCTGCTCCCTGTGAGAAGTGCTAAAGCAGGAAAAACAAATGCACAAAGAGCACTGTTTAAACAACACAGCCCTTCCCAAACTAGAAGCAACATATCCCACATTTAATTAAAAAGGGAAGGATTTTGGCAGCAATGCCACAGAGCCAGGAGAGGGTGGTGGTCCTCACATCTAGATGAGGGCTCTGGTTAGGGCTTGGTGCTTACAGAGGCTTGACTTTGTGCTAGCACTGGACAGGTCATAGGTTTCACCTAAGATTTTGTATTCAGGCATTCTGGGATCTTCCTTTGACTTATTGCACAATAAACTCTTGCTGTTTTAAATTCTCACCTAGTATTTGCTTAACATGTTAGGATCTGGGGATATGAATTTGAATTCTAAAAACTTGAGAGTTGGTATCATGGCTAATGCTGTTTCATCACTGAAATAATTTATCAGATGCAGTAACATGAATTTTTTGTGCTAAAAATCTTTGAAAAATCCCATTCATCATGATCAATATTGGAATAATATTGTGTGCACACAACCACACAGTGAACATTCTGCATTCCCAAATTTGCTGGCAATTGTTATTGCTACATCTAATGCCTGTCTGAGAGAGCCAAATAATGTTTCTTTACAAGTCCACTAAAAGTTTTCCTAAGCTTTAATGAGCAGGATGCTCTCTAAGCAACGCACACAGGTGATGAGATATCACACCTTCCCTGCTCATGCATCTGTCATTATTTAACTGCACCTACTCTCTTTTGAATCTGTGTCTGCAAATCAGAAGCTGTTCCCATTCTCCAGTATCCTCCACTGGACTTCCAGGGATAAAAATGCATTTTAAAACGCGCAAATCCGTGGTAAAACGAAAATCTTCTTTTAATACTGTTTGCAAAATTGACAGCTCTACTTAACAGAAGCCATTAAATTATTTACAAAGTAGTAGCTGCTCCTGTAGCAGCCTTTTTTTGGGCATGAAAAATAAACTAGTTGATAAGTGAGAGATAAGCCATTTGACTTCTTCTTTGTGTGCCTGGCATGGTACGCAGAGCCAATTCTGTACAATCTGATGTTTACAGAGCAATCCTCATGTACGACCTCCTTAGGCAACAGGGACACAAGAAGCCTTTAAAACGCTGAAGCAAGCATTTAATCAGAACTCTTCATGCTGATCTTTGAAAAATTCAATAAGTTCAAAAAATATAACTCCTTCTAAAGATAAAATACCAGTTTTTTGCTTCAGGAGTTGCAAATATATCCCAGTGAACTCCTAGTGAACCACACAGACTTCAGGCACACTGCTGTTCTTCTTGGAAAAAAAGAGGTAAATAGTAGCATTTTTCCAAGAGAAATGAGTCAAGGGTCTGAAGAAATGCAAATGGTTAAGCAAAATGAGTGCTGTAAAACACTAGAGTTTAATAAGTCACCCTTTTTTTTTAGGCATTTGAACAAAAGCAAAGTGAGTGCTGTAAACCAGTAGAGTTTAGTAACAATCATAGGCTTCGTTTAGGCATTCAAACAAATTAATTTTTTCACTTGAATAGCTAATTCTATGTAAGTTCTTATCTCCTCTTTTTATGCATTAACTTTTTTTTTAAAAGTGTTTATTTTTACCCGTTGAAAGCAAACTATCACAATTTTGTGAGGTTTGGGGGATTTTTCTAAGGCAAATAACTGCTGCAGGAGGCATGAGACCGAGCCTGATTTCACACATTATCAAGGTGTTCTACCTTAACTCTACCCCAGGTTTCCTCAAACTATGTGAAGCTACTTCTAAAGCCACTGGGGAGAATTATTTTGGTATCAAAATCAGTGGGAACTCCCATGGCTGACTTGAGTGTGGTCAGCTCTTTTTTCTGGCTGCAATTGTTCTTCTGAAAACCTCTTTCTAAATAAACATATTCTAATAAAATTGTTTCATTTCAACAAATTCCTGCAAGGAAACCACAGAGCTTTGTTTGTGAGTGTGGAAAAATGTAACTCTAAACTTTTTGCTTCTTCTGGGCTAGTTTTCCATGGATTCTTGTTTTCAGATTATCTTTGTGTTGTTTTGTTAATTCCCAAGGCTGGTATGTTTGCATTTGACAAATACAAATTGCTGAAATATTGTTGTTATAGTACTTTCAAAACACATTGAGAACAGCTGTAACAGTTTAGAAAGTTGAAATAGGTACATTAAATCTGAATACTTCCCGTTTCTGTTGTAATTTAACAATTTGATATCTGAGAAGATAAGGCACTTTCACTACTACTAATGGAATCAACCCTTAATAGTAGCATAACATGTCATTATTTTGCTAGTTGGATGTTAGGGGTATATTAGAGGTATTAGCAGTAGCACAACTGTTTCAGTGGGTGTGCCAGGGAATGTAAGAATTACTATGAAAGTTGTGTGCTAAAACTAAAGAAATAGCTAACAATTATAAACAACAACCTTTCATTTTGTAGTGCAGTTATACTTCGCTCAGCAAACTTCTGCAGCTTGCCATGAAAACTGGCTTTAAAACTTTCTGCAAATGCAAATGCTAGGCTGAGATTTCAATCTTTACTACTCATTTGCTCTGCTAGAATCATACACAAAATTAAGCTAACCACCATACAGTTCATTTTATATCTCCCTCAAGCCTAAGTAATCAGGTTCATTAGGAACTCCCCTAGCAGTGCCAATATTAATTAATTAAAAAAAAAAGAAGGTGTGTCTTACAGGGTGATCCATGTGGTAGTACCAAGCCGTGATGAGTCGCCAGCTGAAAGAGATTGAATAACCAAGGATTTGCTTCAATTCCAGGCGCTCTCACTTCAAAGGCTTCACTAGTGTCTCAGCAATAGAGATCCTGCACCTCTAGATTTTATCGAGTTTCCCGACCCGTGTGAAGTTTGCCTGGCAGTCCTGGCAGTGGGCGAGTGGTTCTTCTCTCCCTGTGGATGCATGTTACCCAGCTGGAGTGCCAAGATGAGCAACCTAAGGCTGCTATTACTCAGTAATTACAGCAGGCACAGGAGGGAGGGCATTCCTGGTGACTAGGCAATTTCTTTGTTTGGTAAGTGATGCTTTAGACGAGCTCTTTAGTTTTCTTTTTTTTTTTTTCATTTTAAGTGACTACCTCCAGAAATAGCTCCTCTAAAGGAAAGCCGGGCAAAAGCTGTGGAGACATTCCCGTTGTTTGGGGTGAAGGCTGCAGCGTGGAAATGCGGGCGCGTGCTCCAGAGCATCTCGGCGAAAGCACTCAGGGAAGATCTCATTATTCATAAGTGATGCTCTAGAGACTCCACATAGGCAAAACGTGCCTCTGGCATTGCAAGCCCCAACCCACAACGGGCAAAGCAGGCGCTGCCGAACTTGCGTGTTCCTTCAGCTGCTCTTCGTGACGCCTGTGCATGGGGCACACCCTCTGCTTGGCACTTCCAGCTCAAGGACCCAGCTTCTCCGCTCCTGGCTTCTGCCCTTCAGGCATCCAGAGCAGGGAGAAGTGCCGGCCAGACCAGAGGCAGGTAGGCTCAGGGGAGAAGAAAACCATTTCAAGGGGTTAATTGAAAAAGAAATACATCTGCAAACACAAGATGCAGAATGGAAGCCTGCAAATGAATGTTGCCAGCTGGAAGCTGGCCAAACTGATAAAGCAGAAAAGAAATTGAGGGTTAAATGTTTTGGATGCTGAAGGCTTGGAGTTCAAAGAGGAGCTCAAGGAAACTCCCAGCCACCAAGTCCATACAAAGAGGCTCTAGGCAAACTCAAGCCTTCTGCAGGACAGCTTTATCCCAAACAGTTTTCAAAAGGCAGTGGTTCAAATGAATGGTTAGGGTATATCTTTTAGCATCTGGGAGCTCTTTTACAAGGAAAAATGATGCCCACAGGTGAGCTATGGCTGAGAGGCAGGAGTTGCTTTCCACAGGGAAGTGGATGAGAAGTGCATCTGCCCACACTGGGTTGAAAGAACAATGTCTAACTGTGGATGTATTTTCATTGCTTGGTAGAAAAGGCAGAAGAGAGCTGGTCCTCCAGGCCAGGAGGTGAGGGAAATCAAAGCACGGCTGGGGGTCACTCTGCCTCCTCTGGAGCACCAGCTCCTGTCCACTGTACCTGATGGCAACTCATTTTTCACCAGGTATATAAGGACTGAAGGATTGAAACTAGAAATTCCTGCCAAAATCCCAGGGAGAAAACACCTTGGATTTTTTTTTCCCCTTTTCCAAAGAAAACCTCTAGTTAGGGTCTGCATGGCCTACTGTTTCCTATGTGGTGGATTGGGAGCAGGAAAGCTGCTTTCTTCCACTAGACTGGAAAGCTTGACTCAAAACAGCGGATGGGAAAATGGGTGATGTGTCTCTCTGACGTAACACTCTCTAGTTGGGCCCTTCTATGGTGATTTTGTGACAAGGACCCTGCATTTCCAGCAACATCCTTCCCCTGTGCAACAAGACCACCTTGGCCTTCAGTCAGCTCTTTTTTGATCGGATCCTAATTCAGGAATTGTACTTACAGGTGGGAAAGCCTTAGTTGTCCTATCCACACTTTTTGAGCAGGTGCATAACCATAGCACTGGAGCAAGGCTAGAGTTCAAGAGTTAGGTAACTGTATCTCTCTGAAAAAGGAATTGCCTCAGACCAGTTAATTTGTCAAGATAACGAATTGCAGCAATTCTCCTCATTTGGAGCTGGGCCACTAACACTGATCTGAACTGTATTTAAACTCTTGATGACAGAGACTGAAAAAGATATTGCAATACTGGAGGTACAGGTTCCTAAAGCAAAACTGCATGTACAGCTGGAGTTGAGAGGCAGCAAGGGCATGCGAGTACACATCCTGCATATCCCTTAGATATGAAGAAATTCCCTGGGGCACCGACTCTGGTGCCTGGGCAGGCAGAGTTCATCTTGTATCTTTGGAAGTGATTGAGGTCCAAAGAGGATAATGTAGTACCCATCAAGTCTAGTTTCTGCAACATGAGAAAACACGAGCAGAATTTTTAGCTCCCCCCTTCCAAATAAAGAAACATACTCCACAAGTATTGATATGAAGTTACTGAAAGCTTTCTGGTGGCTGCAATAAAAACCCCTCTGTGGGCATGATGCTGGGATACCCATGGCTTTGTATTCTCCCAAGCCATAGGTTGCTGCCATATTTTTCTTTTCCGTGCATCAGCAGACATGAACAAGTTTGGAGGAGACAAAAAACAGAAGAAAGCTTCACTGAAAATGCTGGCTTAGCCCAATGACTGTCCTGTTTCTCATGAAATTAAGTAGACAGCATCAGCAAAAATGAAAAGATATATGCTCTTGTGCCAGACCTTCTCTTCTGGCTTTCAGGTGTTCTTTCTCTCCCAGGAGAGATGTGGACCAGAATAAATCCCATACATTGACTCAGGGGAACTGAAAAGAATCTCTGACTCTCGCCTTGGATTGGCACACCTTCTCCAGGAAAACAATGGACTGAAAACAAAACTGGTTGTTGACTGTGTGACTATGTCAGTACCTTAAAAAGTACTAACATGAGAAATTAGACAGATTATTCCAGAATATTTCTGCTGAATGGTCTACTTAGGAATGAAATTACTTTCTTTCTTATGTTATTCAGAATAGTCATTCTCTACCTGTAAGTCCACTTAATTTAGAAAAGTGGCTTTTATTTTGGAATAAGTGCATCCACAGGCAGAGTTCTTTCCAAATAGCTAATCTGGTCATTGCTAAATGTAAACAATTTATGTAAACATACATTGATGAGCATGGTAAAGAACTCATGAAGGTATGGCCTGGGACTTCTTACTCAATTTGCAAGCACTTACTTAGACCTATCTTCCTCAGGGCTAATATGGTGATCAGCAGAGCTTACAGAGAGCTAGGTTCAATTTAAACAACATAGTCATATGTTTGAAAAAGAAATGAGCTTTTGAAAACTGTCTCCTTCTGCTGTCCCCTCAAGTTCCAAGTCTATTTTGCTTGGGTTGATCCTCGCTCTTAAATATCAGTCAAGTGGTAATCTAGGATTTAGTAGATCTCAGAACTGCTGATTGCCCATAAGATTGGGTCTCAGGCTGGCAGGGACTGGAGATGAAGTGCATGCAGCCTCTTCTACAGCAAGCGAGTAACTATTAGAGAGTAACTTTCAATTGCCTGCAGCTTGGTTTTGGCTAAAGTAGAAATGTCTTGCTGTGTGCAGACTGCAAAAAGAGGCTTAAACGTTAAAGCAGAAAATTATAGAAAGAACAGATCTTTGCATGATGGGTTGTCATCCTGTTCAGCATGTTGGGTGCTTATCTGTTTTTCTTCCCAAGACTTTTCTGCTGCTGGAGTGCTCCTGGGAAAGAAAGGGCAGTGTCAGACTGGAAATCTGGGCTGAGGTTGCTCTGACTGTGTTTGCAATGGCTTAGTGTGTGTGTCCACACAGCGTGGCAGCAGCAAGAGCTATGTGGGAGATGAAAAGTGACCTAGATCAGCAGCACTCCTAATTCCTGCAGCTGTGCTAGTTGCTTCGTCCTGTGCAAGAGTGATGTGAGCCAAATACCAGTCATGTTAGGGACTGACCTTGTTTTCTTGGAGAAACCTGTGTAAAAATGGATATAACAACACTCTTGACACTTACCTCACAGGATGTTGTGAAGCTTAATTAAATGTGTGCAAAAGCATTTTGAGATCCTTAGATGAAAGAAGTTTTTATAAATGCAAATTATAATAATTACGGCTAGTAACCACCATCAACTACTGAAACAATTAATTCAGGTTGCCACAGGCCATCACAACAACGTGTGCAAAGAGGAATCAGCCATTTAATGACATATACCTTGCGTGAGAACTCAAAGCCTTAAAAATACTGTAAACAAAGAGGGAAAAACTAGACACTTAGGGCTTGCCTCTGAGGGTGCCATTGGTGGAAGTTTCCTCGATTGCTTCCATCACCTCTATGTTTGCTTTGTGACTTGTCCCCAAGAAGAAAAGTCTGCCTTAAAGGTTGCACCAGTGGGATCATTTTATGTCCCTATGATTTTTATATACAACATCACAAGAAAACTAATTGCAGATAGCCTGGCTCCCAAAAATTTGGAGATACATGAATATAACTCTGGTTTTGGTTAATTCTGCCCCCTCACACACTCCCCTAGCTCAGGCATTCCCAGCCCAGCCCACTTACAGCATCACAGAATAGACTTTGGCTACAGGGTATTATCCAGCTGACTTTCCAAGGGTGAAAACAAAAGAGAAGTAATCAAGATGTGTCTGGCCAAATACTTAAAGGCCCAGTGCACTCATTTAGTTGACAACTGACTGAAATCTGAACCATTTTGCTCAGCCTTTCTTGTTGCTTCAAAATTGATTTGGGCTTAAATAGCTAAAACCTACAGGTGTTTAAATGCTCTCCCTTGTCAGCAGAACAGCCTCATCGGACATGGTCTGAGGATGCAGTCAGACTGGAAGAGATATCCAAAGGGTCCACAGGTGAATCCCAAAGAGCAGGCTAGACCACCTGTGACCCTCAGGCTTATTTTGCTCGCCTTTAAAGAGGAAAATTCAGAAGAGTAGTAGTTGCGGAGCACCCAACTTACCAAAGCAATTAGGCTAAATGCACTGCAGCTAGAAATTTAAGCAATGCACTGAATTTAATTTAAGAATTCATGGTCATAAGACTGAAACCTTTAGCATTTAACCTAGCAGCAAATTAAATCAGCTTTCTGACCAAGTGAAAAATTTTATGCTATTGAAGTTTGAAAAGTGTGAAGCACACACATATTAAAAGGAGGGGGTTTCCTTTTTCTTTTAATGAAGAACAACTTGGGACCACTTAGTCACCTAATCCTAAAAATGGAAAAATATAAATGAGTACATTTTTCAAATCTGTAAATAAAGCCTAAATTATAAAACAGCGTTTCTTTCTAGCCTCTGCCAGACTAATGTGCTTGTAGTCAGTGGGTTTCATGGAAAAAAGATGTTATTCATACTGGAAGGTTGTATAGACTAAACTTACTCTGATATCAACGAGCTCAAAACTTACAGAATTTACCAAGAGTAAGATTTCCACCTACCAAAACTGAAAATGCTTGCATAATTTTTTTCAGTCACTTCAAAAACACAGACTTTCTGTACAACCTTTCATGCTTTAAGAATCAGGACACTAAGTTGGTCATGTCCTGGGTAAGTGAAATGAAATAAAATGAAGGACAAGTTTTTATGGGGTTTGTGTGTGTGTATGTGTTTCTGCATAGAAAATTAGCAACACTGATGCAATGTCTAGAAAACACACTACACAGCTGGTACCAGCACATTGATTTAAACCCACAAAATCAAAAACTTTGTTGTGGTGTGTATATATGCAAGCTGTGTGCTTGCACACATATATATGTACACACATATAATATGCATAAGGATGTCCTGCTACTAAGCTCTCTTAATGACACTTATGTAGTACTCTGCTCAGTGTCTCTTGGCTAAATCCTACAATATAAGACAAAACTTGAATGCATTTTTAAAATGCACCTCAAGGCACTAGGACATTAAAGGAGTTGGGGTATGAGTACACCTTAATTTAACCATCTCCAGAGCACCCTGACTGACACTTTACAATTTGCCAGAAAGATGTGGCTAAAAAGGCACTGAAGCAGACATAAGGGCAGGTTCTCCCTGATAAATATTTGCAACCTGTCACTCACCTTCTCCAGAGCTTTGCTGCACAGACTTGCTGATAACCACCAGTGCATTCTGTGGTTTGGGTGCCCAAAGGCTTTAAAAGCTGATGTCACCCTATCGGCACATGAAAACCCCGACTGATGGATTGACACTTTGCTTCTCACCCCTTACCACAAGAAGAGACTAATTTAGAGGGGAAATGTACAGCTTTAGGAAGGGGACATGCTATGCTTCGTATATCCTGCTGGTAGTGGAAATGCAACCTCATAGAAACAGTGGGTTTTTCATTCCCAGGCTGTTCCTTCTACTCCCTGGGAAGATCCTCATCTGACTGATATCCTCAATTATAGACTGGCATGAACACTAGAGTGTTTTTCTTTTTAAAACCTCACAGAGGTAGTTTACACTATACACTGCCTTCTGCAAACACAAATACTTTCTCCCTGCTTATTTAAATAAACTATGTCAGCAGGAGCAGCGGCTGTGGATACCACCTGGAAAGCTCAAAGCCCTGGGGGGAGCTGTGGGCAGTTCCTGGCGTTGCTTGTGCTTCTGAAGGTAACCAGGAAGAAAGTCTATGGGAAGTGATGCAAAGAGCTGATCTGTGATGCCAGGGAAAAAAGTCACCATGGCCCCTGCTGGCGTCTCCTCATCACCCTATTTCATTCCCTTTCTTGGTCCTCCTCTCACTGAAGTAGACAACAGGAGTTTGGAGATAAGATTCTGTCTCAGACAGATGCTCACATCTTCAGAAAAAAAAATATTTTTTTTGAGGAGAAGATAATTAATGTACATTGCATTCTCTGATATCTGTTTAATACAGCATTGCTTGTGAGCCACTCCTTTCATCAGTTAAAGTGCATTTTGTATCCATGGAAAGCAATTAATGTTCAATAGGTAAAATTTGCCCTTACAAAGGCATCTTTTCACACTCCAGCATTGCCACAGTGATCCTTTTCCTTCCTTATATGCCACCACCAGTCTTTCTCACACAGATGTGCACCATCCACAGATGTTTAATCTCTGTCTGGTTATTTTTGTGCCCTTTTAGTCCTTCATTACAGTCTGACTGCCACTCTGCTCCCTCTGCCTTTTCTCTGTCTTCAGGTGGAAACTCTTCCATACATTTCGTGTCACATTTTTGGACTGGTTTAGGCTGCAGTTGGAAACTCAGGGGTACAACCAGCCACAGTGGCCAGTGCTGGGGTTTTTAAAAACTGCTAGCCTAGGTGTCTTTTCATGTGCTCCCCTTGTACCACAAACAAGAAGAAGAAGCTGATCTGAAATCACATCTAAAAATATGAAGCTCTTCAACTGCTATTTCTGAAGTCAAAATAGATGTGTAGGATTGCAGGAACTTTCAAGCCCCCCAACAGCACCAATATAAAAATTTAATCACTGTTATTGAAAATAGTACAAAGCAAAAGAGAGGTAGGATGCCAGTGCACTAAAGTATAGGAGATAGCTTTCTAGGCAAGCTCAGTGGCATAAGGAGTGGGAGAACATCATCATGGCAACTCTTAATATGAAAATGGACAAGGATTACTTCACAATCTTGCAATAGCAGATGGCTGGAGCCATTTGATCAGGCATCTTTTCTACCCCTAAAGCCTATAATTATCTATTAAAAAGACAACATCAAATTGCCACATGAGATTTTTCGTTTCCCATCCCCAAATTGAAGGGGGGGCAGAGCTACCAAATTTTGGAAGGCTTTGCTCTCATGAAGAGAACTAGAACGGCAACTACCCAATTTGGGGAATTGTAGCAGAGATGGTACCTAAGGATTTTTGTCCTGGGCTGTGCAGTGCCTGCTCAGGACTAACCACTCCTGTGTCATGCAATTACTAGAAAACTGGAAGTAGGTAAAAAAAAGCCAGCTTGCTCAGATGCTTATCACAGCAGCATGGTGCTACTTCAGATTTAATCTGTCAATATAAAGAAAAAACCCAACACCAAATTTAAGTGATGCTCACAATCTGTTCCCTTTCAAAGCAGAAAAGATGAAGGCAGAGCTGAATCCCAATCTTCTTGCACAACAGATTCCCTGATCCTGGTGAAGGCCAAGCTGATTTAGCCATTACGTTGACCTGATCAAAATCTGATTAAAATTAATGGTGAAAACATTTACAGTTCCAAACATAGGGCAAAAAAATTTGCTATCCTACGAGTACTTGAGGTATTCTCAATACTAGAGGCAACTGAAGAGTATTTTATAAATTAATTTTTTAATTAAAATACTTTTTCCCCACCAAAAACCTGATTTTTGTTTTAAAACTATACTAACTTTTAAAAGTTAAAACTATACTAACTTTTACTTTCACGTAAACAAAACCTGTTTGCTATGTTTTGGGAAGTGCCTGAAACTTTGTTTAAAAACAATTTCAAACTCCTTTTTATAAGTCATGTGTTTTACTATTTCTTCATCACGCCTGCCACTGATACACCAAAAAAAGGCAGCATTTCCAACACAAAAAGTTGCTTTGAAACTAGTTTTTAAGTTTTGATATCCTTTTCTTTGGAATGAGTGGAACTTACAGTTGTAATTTCGAATAAAGTATTTCAAACAACTCATCTGCAAGCACCAATATTGGTAGGCATCGACTCATACAAGTAATTTAACATTTGCATTGGGCAAAGCAGGCTGCCTCCTGCAGACTGCAAATTACTGATAGTATTGACTGTTTCCTTCCCCCAAAGGAGGGTCAGCTCAGTGTGTGCAGAAACTCTTGTCCTGGTTTTGTAAATATTGCCCTTTGACAACTGCAACACAGGGAACCTGAGACACACTGAATGAAATGCAAACAGGCTTATCTGTTAGTAAATGATTTCAATTAGGTGATGGAAAAAAAACCCCAAATAAAATGTTTATTGCTTTCTCCAGCCTTTTCCTTCCTCTCAGTTGCACACTGTGTTTTCCCAGAGTCGACCACGAGAAGTTTAGGATGGGGTAGTGTCCCCGCACACCCCTGTGTAGCCTTTGTGTATCATGGTTGTTGTCACACTGACACCTAATGGCAGATACGAACTAAAGTAGCACGGCTGATTTCCCAGGGGTGTGTTTTTACCCTGTGTTGTAAAAATCACAGAAAATAAATGAGCTTAGAAAAGAGACTTCACCTGGCCGTGTGGTCAGCCTCTGGGAAGGCAGTGCTGGGAAGGTGACACCGAGGGGCCGTGGCATGGGATGGGGATGCTGCCAAAAGCATAGGCAGCCTGTCACAGAGAGTTCAACACAGTTCCCACAGGAAAACGAACGCACCAAAGGCTAAAACGAACTGGACAGAGTAATCCAGCAGGTTGGTGATGGTTGTAAAGGTGTAATTGCATCCAGTTCTTAACCTGCTGTCTTGTTCCTAATCCCAACAAGGGGACACCAAAACCCTCAAACGCACAAGGGATTAGGTGGGAGCAGTGCAGTTAACAGTAATATATGAAAATAAGGCACTGACTAAAGCTTGTGATTCCTTCATGAATTTTTGAGGAAATCAGGATGTTTCCCTGAATGTTTTACTGTTAAAATTCTGCTTATTACAGTGAGCAGTGTGTAGTGCTGTGGTGCCAACTCTTCCCTTACATAAGAGGCAACAGCAGCATAGGACGATCTGGGTTTCCATTGCAGCAGAGTGTGCCCACACAGGCTCCATATTAATGCTTGTGAATGAAACATTTGGTCCTTTGGTGACTAAAAACAAGGGCCGAAGGAAAGCACTTTGTGGCTCTTTTCTTTGGCCAAAATGCATCCTATGTAGTAAAATAAATAATTAATCGTGGCCGTCATCTTTCATCTGGTTAATAAAAGCTTGTATTATTTAAGCAGAAGTGTGGTGAAATTCAACACTGAACTTCAAACAATGGTTTAGGAGAACTTTAGACTGGGTTCCAAATCCTTCAGTCAGAGGGTGAGCTCATGTAAGGCTCCTGATGGTTCACCAGCATCTACTAACTGATGTAAAATCACATCCTGGGGTTATTCTGCAAGGTCTCTGGGATGGCCCCAGAATCTGCTCTTCATCTGGTGCATGTGGATATCTCCGGGGGGGACTTTAGCAGCAAGAACATTAGCAAGGGAAATGACTAAATTCAGCAGAGGTATATGAATAGAATGTTTCAACAAGCAAAAAATATAAGCTAGCAGTTTTTAGGAAACAATGTTATATTTTTGAAAAAATGAAAAGTCATGCACAGGTTTTGAACAAAAGTCTCCAGGAAAGAACATTGGCTTCCATGTTCCTTTACAGTGAAAAATTTTAAACATGGTCAATCCATGGGATCTAATTTATGTGAGAACTAGACACTAAATTTTTAGTGATGCTGTGGTGTCCAAGGGCTGAGCTGGGTGTCCCTGGGCTGGGAGGGCAGGAGGCAGAAATCGAGTGGCTGTTGCATCTTTGATTATCATAAGGATGATAAGGTGGGACACTGGCAGTGTACTTGCAGTAAGTAATTAATTAAAAGGATCACTATACATGCTTGTAAGCTATTATTAATGATATCTTTTCATCGTATTAAAATATTTTGTCATTTCATAATATCAGCATTGCAGAGATAACCAACACTGCCTCACAATCTGTTTTTAAGACTGAATTTTACAGTTTGAAATCTAGCATGATTCAGGACTTTTGGTACCTTGAGTGCTGTAAAAAATAGTATTGAAGGGCAGGTATTATTCATGCATGAGTTGAGGAGTTGCAGTAGTTTCATGGCACTGAGATTTTAAGTAAAGAGAAGCCTCAGTGCAGACTAAGCAACAGAAAGGATATTTAGGGAAAAGATACTTCAAATATCTGTAATTAAATACAGAGGAAAGAAAAAAGCCACCAATTCTGGATGTACTTACTGCCTTGTGTTAGGCACTGCTGATCAGTTTTTCACCAATGGTTTTTATTAAACAGCTCGTTTCTTTTCATCTTCTGGCCAGGTTCAACACTTTAGAAAGGGCATGACTGAGAAGAGCAATGGGTGCAAAGCTCACCCTGGGGCCCCACTGAGCTCTTCCTTACGGCTTTCACCTGCCATATTCTGATTAGAATGTCCCAGCCCTGAGACAGGATTTTAACAGGGAACTTGGTTTTGTTAGGCTGAAAGCATTTGACAAGAACTAACATCAGGTTATCAAACACGCTCGCTTTTGTTGTGGGAATTTTTCAGGGGTGAACTGTTAAGCAGTGTCTTGTGTAGGAGTCTTTGGAGGAAAACAGCCTCAACCTCCGCTTTTGCCATGGGCAATTCCACAGTATTCCCACTTAAGGACCTGTGGTGTGGCTGGGGAGTGCAGTGAAAGAGAAGGAAATAAATAGTCCTTCAATGTTTGTGTTTGTTTGATCTAGCACCAGATGTTCAAGGGTTCTCATATTGACAAGAGTTGTTCCTTCTGAGCACAGGGATCTACAGCCTTCCCCTGATGTTGACTATGCTATCTGATCACTCCTCCTAAAACTCACCTGGAGATAATTCTTTGGTAGGTCATTATAAAAAGCCTTAAAGTTGAAATACTACAATCGAACATTAAATTGACACCTCACTCCAGCCCACCATTACACCTCTTTTCCAATTCCTCTGCTGTCATGCAACTGATGTGATGAATTACAGCCTGTCACATCACGTTACGTTACGCAGAACAAACAGGACAAAACACATACCAACTGCCATGCAAATATGTGTTTGCCAACTCTTTTCAGTGCGTAGAAATGTAATCGGCGAATTCCCTGTCGGAAAACGAGAGGCTGAGGGATGGCTCTAGGGTGTGTGAGACAAACATGCCTCTGACACACCGTGATCACACAGATCCTCAGCTCCCAGGAGTTATGAAAGCACCTCCTGCTGCGGTATTTTGTGTTCTCTCAGAAAAAAAACCCAAAAAAAAGCAGCAGTGGGTTCTGTGACTGCTGATGTCATGAGGTAAAATATAAATATGGAATAATTCCACTGGTGCTTGTGTTCAGATTTGGAGATATTTTTATGACTGGCCAGATTTTGGCTGCGTATGTGTAAATATAACACCCACTTATGTACACACACACACGTGCATACTATGAGATGTGTGAATATATATTATGTGGGTTTTAAGTGCAGTCTTTTAGCCTACATGTGGGCCTTTTGAAGCTAATGGGAGATTTACCAGGGGCTTTTTCACAGAGCTGTAGGCAAGAGTGGAATCCAGAACATATGAATATTATACTATAATGACATGGTGTAAATCATCTAGTTTGACCTACAGTGATTTAGAGGCTATTAAATTTCATCCAGGTATCCTACACCAAGCCAGAAAAACATGTGTTTGACTAATGCATAAATTGTATTTGGCTAAAACCTATTTCCCAGAAAGGTATTCATTCAGTTTCCATGTAAAGACACTTTCCATGCACCAGTTTCTTTGATAGTTTGTTTCAAAAGTTATTTTACCTATGTGTGCTTCCTCTTTAAATTTACTACAGTCTATGGAGTCAGTGATGAGAAGTCAAACTCCTGCTTAAATTCCCAGCCATAATGTCAACAACTTGAGTACTGACTTTCTTCACTTCAATGCCATGCCATGGGCATCCCTTCGAGATCTCTTATGCTGAACTGTTCTTTATCATGTTACATCCTCCCCCAAGGAATAGCTCTGTGAATTGTTTTCACTTAGTTAGCTTTCTTCTTGATATGTTGCCACAGAAAACATGTTGTTTATTTGGTAATTAGTGTCATCCATTCACTGTTGTCTGTGTGCACCAGCTTGGCTGGGCCTTATATGGATAAGAGGTCTGATATGAGTGACCGCACATACCTTGCAACACCCTAATTGTCAGTAGAATAAAACCAGATCAGATACAGACAACTCCTTTTGATTTTCGGAATTTGGAAATACTGTAATTTTTTTGGTTTATAAACCAGTCATAGTATGTGGCTATAGACACAAAATATTTAAGTCCCTAAAGCTGACTCTCCCAGTTACTGATTTTTCTCTTTTCTTCTACTCAACACATAATTTAAAATGAAGGCAAAAAATAGTTACTCTGTGACTTCTGGTAAGACTTTTTCATGTTAAATAGGGTGTAATTTTACTGCTGGCAGATATTACAAAATACAAGGATCGTTAAAATTAAAATATTAAGGAGAAGAGTGTCTTCATTTCAGGCACACAGTGGTGCTTCTTAAATTGGGTTCTGTAGCGGGCAGGAATATGTCACTATAAAAAAGGGGGGAAAATGGAATGCCATGATTATTTTAAAGCTTGACACAAAACTATAAATCTCTTTCAAGTGAAGATACGCAGATCTTTGTGTAGACCTCTGCAGCTAAGCAAACCAACTAGCCTTTGATGTACTTATAATTATTAGGGGCTGAGGATTATGTCTTTAGGCAAAGCTGTCTAGCAGTGGGAAGGTATAGATCAAAACTGACACCATGACACAAGCAAGCAGAGAGGTGAGATGAGGTGGAGCCAAAAATAGCGTGGCATTACTATAGATCTTTGGTAAAACAAATAATTCCACTTCTTGAAAAGAACACAAGGAGGGGAGCAATTAGTGCCTGTAAGCCCTCAACAGACTAAAATCCTCACTACCAGTTGGAAATTTTAAAATGTAATTAACAAAAAGCTAATCATCAGAATCGAGAAGAAAATTCAGCAGGTCCACTTCTATGGGAACATGCTGTTACACTGTCACTGAGGCAGGTGTGCCAGCCCATGAATTCAACAGGATGCCATGTTCAACAGTGCTGGCTGCTCCACACTCCTCTTGAAACCAGCCTACATCAAGTACAGCATCCTGCCAGACCAGGCTCTTTGCAGATGGCAGCAGTCCTGGTAATTCCAGGCCTACACATGAACTCATTACTTCCTAAAATTCCGATCCAAAGCCCACTGAAGATGGTGGAAATATTTTCACTGTATTCAGCAGGCTCTGTATCAAGTGCTGTGTGTGGCTTGATGTGCTTAAGAGAGTGTATATATGAGTACAGTTAAATAATTTCAAATTACTACAGATCTTCAAAGACGCTCATCTTGGGTGGCACAAAATTTAGAAAGTGCTTGTGGAAACTAATTTCTTGCCATAGGTGAACTGCCAATCATACTTAGAAAACATTTTTCATTAAAAGTGTTTTTCTGGTTCTCTGGGGAAAAAGTCACATTATTGGGGGAAGGGGGGGAAGAAAAAAGGCAAAAAAAAAGGCACAAAGGATTTGATTCCACAGGGTTTGATTGACTTAAACTGAAAATCTAAATAAATAAAATAGGAGATCTGACATCTACACTGAAGGGAGCAGTGCTCCAAAAAACTGTAGCATAAACAGGTGTCCCCTAAGTCTTTCCAGACCACAGTTCACCTGCGTATGGGACAATACCTTTGAAGCATGTCACAAATATGTTACACAGTGAAATAAAGATCATGCCATGAAATAAAGGCTAAGATTCTCAGTTAACCTGAAACTTAATAGATGACAGGAAAATTATGTGTGAGCCAAGGAAGAGCAGGAAACGAAGAAGGTTTTGCCATCAGCATCAGAGAGGGAATGTGAGAGTAAGGAAGAAGTCTATTGCTTGAGAGATGGAAGGAGTCATTACGAATCAGAAGAGGAAGACATGTTACCAACTAGGCTAATGCAGGGCCAGAGAAGGTTACAAACACAGGGGGACAATACTAAATATAGTCTTGAAATGCAAGCAGGCTCCCCAGGACTGTCAGGAATAGGGGAAGATCTGAGTAAATCATAAGTGATTTGGAGGTAGCAGACTGTATGCAAGTCCAGGCTGGTATCTCAGATACACCGTATGGAAGTCAAAACAATACAGCATGTGTCATTATTAATTATCGCAAAGAACATGCAAGCCATTCGATATGAAACACTACCACAGAATTAAGACGAAAATAAATTCTCCACTTAAGGTTCAAACTGGTGATGTTGCTTGCCAATAAGGTGAAACATTTAGAGTCCCTACATTTTGAATGTCATTTTACAAACAGTGTGGGAAATTGGACTTCGGTCTTTGTGAGAACTGATAAGATTTCCTCTCTCACTTGCAAACATTATGGAATATTTCCAGAAATATTTTAAAATTCTATTTTAAATGGAAAAACTTCAAGCACTTTCATGAGACATTAGTGAACCACCATAATGTTAGTCAGTCTCATCCAGCATTTCAGAACAATGCAAGTATCTGAACATCAGTGTTTTTGTTAAGATACCTCTATCAGAAATGTTGCCTAAACATTAGTGCTACTAATATTCTGAATTTAATTCTAAGTAGAAATACAAGGTTTTCCAATTTGCCTTTCAACTATGCAGCAGTTATCTGTCTTGTCACAACATGAACCCCTTTTGGGTGAAAGCTGTTGATTTGAAGGTTAAAATCATCCTGCTAGGTCCTAATGCAATTTGTTGGAAGTTGGCCTTGGGAAACTTCCTGACACTGCCTACATATGCTCTTCGTTGGATATTCATTGAGCAATGATGTCTGAAGGGCTGAGTTCTTCACCTCCATGATCATTATTAGTTATGGCATTTCTTAACAGGCTGTGCCTTGTCAGTTCGTTGCAACTCAGGTTTTACATTAGCAACCTCCAGCTTACAGCACCGAACAGACACACTGTACCACCACAGACAGTGCTGTTCCAGGGGAGGGTATGCCAGGCTACACCCATAAACAGAATTTATTAGTAACCTACATGTATTGTCAATATTGAATAAATATTTATTCTCTCTTTTAATCAAGTGAAATGAGGTGCACAGCATACATTTTAGGCAGGGCTGAATGACAACTCCCTGACCTCGTTAAGAAACTCATAGGTCTACTACAGAAATAATTCCAGAGAAAATCTTTGGCAGAAGAAACCATAGTATCTGTGGCCAGTGGTCTGCTCATCAAACAGGAGTGGGGAAAGAGGAGACAGCTAATGCTGGTTTTGAGACATACGGTACCATTACTTCAATCTTCTCATCCCTCAAGATGCATTTTCACAGGCTGTCAAACATAAAATCTTATGAGAATAATTTTCCTTAGAAGATTTGAATTAGATGAACAAAATACCTGATTCTGCTAAAACTGTAGTTCACTTGACACTTCATCTTGCTCAGCAATATTCTCACCAAACTACTGTGCTCTGGGGGTCTACAGGTGTTTTTAGGATGTGCCCACAGACGTCCTTAGCTTTGAGGGTGGCTCCTTCAAAATGGTATCTAGCAAACTGCAATCCTCTGATGAACTGAGAAAAGCCGAAATTCAGAAACTTTTAAGATAATCTATTTTTAGTTTTATCTTGACACAAATTTTGATATCATATATGTGAGGAATCTACCAATGATTATAGACCTCTGGATGATATCTATACATTTCAGATGAAATTATATTGTCATTCTGCGTTATTCATCAGAGTTTGAAACTTTTCCTAAAGTCTGAGTTTGAAATACACTATGTTTGAAGTGAGTTCTGCACACAGAAATATCTTGACAAATTAAATATATCTGGGGCAAGATGGAGCACTCTCAAAGGCTTGGGAATCAGCCAGGAGCACTGACTCATCTTCAAGTAGTGCTGAGCTGAGTTTTGGGGATGGGTTAACTCAGGAAATTTCATCAGGAATATGAGAATGGTTCTCTTCTGTACTATTAGGAGCAAACATTATACTATGAGATATATATAAATATATTTGAAATATGTGGTAAAGAGGTTCCAGCACAATCTCAATAGCACTTCGTTGCCTCTGTTTGCTTAGGTTACTGTCTTCTAGAAGAAGAACGGGTGTTCAAGAACTCCAGGAAGTGACCATTGGTGAACTGAGTGAAAGCTCCAGGGAGCAGGGATTAGAGGAAGAGGACTGGACTTGGGAAATGGTTAGGGGATAGAGATTTGTTTGAAACTGCATTTTAAAATTTCTGGCTCTGGCATGAGTTTTTCTCCCCCTCTCAAAATATTAGAAAAATATAGCAATTTACATATAAAGCACTTGTTATCCTTCAGTTTCACTGGGTCCAGAAAGTTCATACATCATGTCATCTTTTTTTTGCCAACAACAGTTTATAAAATAATAACATCACAAAGAAAGGACGTTGGAATAAACTATAATAAAACAAAACCTGTGGCTGAGATTTCACATGTTTAAAGTGAGATCCAATCTGCAGCGAAACAAACTCATGGGAGATTCATGATTATTTTCATATAAAATGAATTGGATGCAAATTCATTACTGTTTAGAGACTGAATCTCAGTGACAGTTTGTCCCTAGGGGCATTGAAAACTATTTTAAATCACTCTGATAGTTAATTATTCAGCAAAAGACTTTATCTTATAAAATTACTTTAATAATTTATGCTAATGGGGCGTTGCAGAGGTAACTGTAGGACTGGTCTGAAGAAGACTCTGTGCCTGCACATTTACAATGAATTGTAGTAACACGTGTATTACATTTGATATGTAAGACACTTGTGATCACCTCAGGTTTTTTCTGTCCTTCTCCCTGCACATGTGCCTACAATGCTATAAAGGCTCTTAGTATGAAGTAGCCTAACTTCAGAAATCTAGTAATAATGGTAGTTGGCAAGGAATTAAATGAAGACATATTAGAGCTTAGATTTTCTGGATTAAGTGTCAGAGAATAGATAATAATGAGATGCAAGTCCTAGGTATCTCAGTTATATTTGGTGCAGTGGACAAATACCTAAGAAGTAAGAGAAGAGAAAGCAAAGGAGATGAAACTGTACAATTTAAAGAGTGCCCAGTAAGGAAAGATTTAAACAAATGTTCTCTTTTTGGAATTCCGGTGGTGAAAGGGCTTGACCAGAGGCCTGGTTGTGGTGGAAAAAATGTTTGAAGTGATTTGAGCATGAAAATGAAACACACTGAAAAAAAAGAGCTCAGGACAGGCATTGCTTGATTCCTACTCTGCTGACAAGGGAAAGAGGTGATACTGTATTGCATAGCCTTGAAAATCATGGATTTATGCAATCTGTAGAAACAGTCACATAAATGCATATAGTGCCTCTCTGCACTTCTACGGGTTGGAGTGGCATTTGTTTGTATGCTCTGGGTAAACATGGGGACTGACAGTTCTAAAAGCATTCTATGTTACCCAAGATCTCAAAGGTTTTGTGACCCTGACTCACAAAAAAAATTTTTTGAATTTTAATACTATTCTACTTCTTGGCCTGGGACAAGGACAAAAGCTCACTGATCTCCTCTAATATTCAAAGATGCAGAAGAACAAGCAAAACAGAATTGTGCATATTTTACACAAACATTTTGAGGTGGGTGTTTTTTGTTTTTTTTTTAGTCCTTTGTCTACTTTCTCTCCAATGGAGATCAACTCCCTAGATGTACATAAACACCTCCTGCTTGGTTCATGCTACAGGGCATGAAATCAGAATGGTGTAGTGTATCTCTTGCATGTATCTCTTCACACCCATTCAGAAAAAACAAAAGGAGAAAGTGAATGAGTTATGAGTCCCCCTGTCTGAAAAGTTGACTTTGTTTTAGCTATTAATCTAACACTGCAACTTCTGCACCAGTACTCCTTAAGGAACAGCAAGAATTCCACTGCATGCAAAGCTGTTGCTTTAAAGCCAGGATCTGAGCCTGTGGTCACAGCAGTAAATGTTCCATCCGAATCTGCCAAAACCCTAATGATGGGTATGACTCCCCTTATTCACACAGTGTGCACCAGAAAATATTTGGAGGTGAATGAGACTGCCACACCTGGCCTTTAACGCTGATATGAACAACAATTTTCAGATTCTGTCCCTTAAACTCTTGCACTCAGTTCAGTTTGTCCAGCCTGAACTTTTCTATACAGCCATAGGATGAATCTTTTTTGTTTCATAGCTATGCTCACGTGGGCACTGAAAGGCAAAGTTAAGTTATTTTTACAAAAGTCTTTCCTTAGTTATGAATAAAAACATGGTTCTTTAGTTACAAATAAAAACACGGTCTCACTTTCAAAGAACACAGCGCAATCAAAACAATAACCCCTCTACAAATATAACAACATGTTCTACAGGACAAGTATTGATTAAAACAAAAAGGGCTTTTTAAACACCATTAATTCTTACCAATTCCAGTAGTTATTGATTCCGCATCAATGTCATTAGCCTTTCTCTTTGCCACTTCAGCTAGTGCCAATTCACCCTTATCTAGCGCAAGGTAATGGATGTCCTTTGGAAATAAAGGAGGAGAAAAAAGATTAATCTAAAATGAATCTCATAGGAGCAACAAAGGGGATTTTGAAAGAAAGAGGTTCTTTTATTTCTTAGATCACAAACACAGATGGAACTGATGAACCTACCTTTACATTTTAATTCCCTCCCAATGCAAATTTATTATCTTACTTGAGCTGTTGAATACAGCAATGAATAAAACTCTGACAAATCATGCACTGATAAAAGTGAAGTTATTGACTCAGTGTATGAAAGACACCAATCCGTCTACTTTTAAGGTAAGGTCTGGTTATGCAACATGAATTAAAAGAGGGTTGATAGGAGGTGGCTCTGTGTAAACCAGATCTGAAGTGCTAGAACTCTTCTGGCTGGCAGCCCATATTTGAAGTGTGTTAAATGTAGATGTGGTGCTTAGAGACATGTTTTAGTGGTGGACCTGGCAGGAATGGCTTAACAGTTGGACTTGATCATCTTAGAGGTCTTTTCCAATCTTAATGATTCTGTGATTCAAAGGTTTCCACCTACTACATCAGTTTTAGAGTAAAGATCTGTAGGGACTAATTTTTGTTTGAAGGCTGTCATGTTACACTCACTGTTCCTTGAGTAAGGTGATGGGGGTCCACCTTGTGCTGATACTAGAGGTAATAAGAGTGGCTGCTTAGTGGGTTCAACATCCACACAGCTGACATGATACCTGAGTCATTCCTGGACAACAAGGGGTTTCCCAAAAATGTTGTTGTCAAGCATGAATAGCTGTTAATATTCTAGATCTAGTGCTTCCACTAGGGTCAAAAATCAGAGGACTGCAGCAGGGGTGTATCATTATATAGAATTATAGAATGCTTTGGGTTGGAAGGGACCTTAAAGCCCATCCCATTCCAACCCCGTGCCCTGGGCAGGGACACCTCCACTATCTCAGCTTGCTGCAAGCCCCATCCAACATGGCCTTGAACATTTCCAGGGATGGGGCAGGCACAGATTCTCTAGGCAATCTCTGCCAGCGCCTCACCACTCTCACAGAGAAGAATTTCTTCCTAATAGCTAACCTAAACCTGCCCTCTGTAAGTGTAAAGCCATCCCCTTCTTGTTCTATCCCTACATGCCCTTGTCAAAAGTCAAGGCTTTTTGTTGTACCTTAATATTTGAGGTGAAAACCTTTGTACTATGTACAGCACCATTTGTGGGAGAATATATTCCTGCTGACAAATATAGTTTCATTGCCCTTGATTTTGGCCATTGAAGTAAAGTTTCATCCTTGACCATTAATAAGGCAACAATTAATTCCCTTCTCATTTGGCATCATGCTGCTCTGTGCATGAACTGTGACACAGGAAGTGAGGGAAATCCAAGAACAGCTAGCAAATCTTTTTTCCCCACTTCATTGCTGAAGATGTCATTTGGTATCCAGAGATTTGAGTCATTCCACTGTTCTGCAACCCATCTGCATGCAGGAATTTAAAGGGAAAGGAGTATTTGCTGGAAATATTGACCTCTGCATACCATAAAAGCAACTATATTCTCCGCAATGCAGAAGATTTCAGGTAAAACTGTCATTCTTGGTGTGAATTTACTGCCATCTTCATCAATATGACAGAAACTCTTACAGGAAAAGTGACTTTGGTCTACAAAGAGAAGTTATATAGAAAAAAGTGAGAGTAACAGTGTTAGGAGAAAGACATGCTGCTCTTATTAGCTCCTCCTTTGATAATTACAATAAAAATATTATAACAAAAATAAGACCCAAACTGGGAATGTTAAGGAAACTGAGATGGATCATGCAGGAAAGCCTGGCACTGACTTGCAGGATCCCCACAGTGTGCAGGACACAGCAGCATTTTCTCATCACCAGCACAGGTGTGACTTAAAAAATGTGCAAGTGTCTTCCAGCAAAGGAATGAGTCATGAACTTGTGGCGAACTCTGCATTTCCTCTCTTTGTAGGTCTAACGTGGTTGTCAGGAGAAAAGGGTCTGAGTAGCAAAGTATGACTTCTATGAAGATTAAACAGCAGATATTGTCAGCTTATTTAGATAACAATAGAAAACCCAAGGGCTCTTGGACAAGTCTGAACTTACAGAGATTTGAATGTATTTAAAATACATTCTGACAATGCTTAATGACTGTCATTTTGTAGTTTAAACTATGAGAAGTACTGCACACCTCCATGCAATTTTAAATAATAAACTCAGGGATGGGATGGAAACAGCTGCAGAAAGTGATGAGGTTCTGTCAGTGAAGAGGTTGTGTGTTCTGTGTGGACCAAAGCTGATGTTCTTTGAGACCTTGGGTTTGCCCGTTTTCCGTTTTGAGTAAAGAAATGTAAAGATGCCACATAGCCATCATTAACTAACAGGGTCTTTGTAAGACATAAAGGTCAGCAGTAGATTGGTAAGTGGCTTTCTTTGTCATTCCTCAAGTTGCTGTCATGAAGAAGAATAATCAAAAAAGTAGCTTTTGTCTCATCTCTAGCAAACAACCTTTAGAAAGAAAAGATTACAGATAGAAAATTTCCTAATTAGACCATTTCAGAACAAATGTAGGTGTTTCTCATTCAAATAGACCAGCAAAATTGGCTTTTCTAAGAATTTATAACTCTGAGTAGAATTAAACTAGAAAATTAAAAAAGAGAAAGAAGAAACACAGATTACAAGGTGCTTTAAAGAATGACAGAAAAAGAAGAATTAAATTAGCTGAATATTCATAACAGATCTTTCGTAAGAATTTATCAGTCCAAAGATCACATCCTTCTCAAAAACAATGGTGACAATAAAAACAATTTCCAGCTACTTACCAGGAGCTCGCTGAAAGGACTGTATTTTATCATTTAACAGTTTGCTTACTTTTTGGACTACTTGCTTTTTACCCTCACCTTTGTGACTCACAGAGCTGGCCGTTGGTGAGCAGAAGTCATTTGAAACACTGATGTGCATTTGTCTATAGGATATTTCTGGGCAACACTCCAACATTTCTTCGAAGCATGCACTTTCCTCATCCGTGTATCACCCAAGATCTGACAGTTTTATTAAAGTGTCTTTTCCTTGCATTTTTTTTTGCTACCTTTGGTACGTGGGATGGCCTTTTGAATTTTCAGCAGCTGAGAGCTGGAAGGTACTATAAAAGGATTTCAGTCTAACAACCCTTCCACTGCTTGATCTTTTCTGTCACAGATTGGATCAGTCACTGTCCAATAAATGGAGCTGTTGTTCATGATATTATGTCCCTTTCAGTTTTATTTTTTTATTGAACTTTGTAGGAGATGATATTAATTGATGGACTTAGATGTGACGTGAGGGTAAAGCTCGTGGAGAGACACAGCAGTGTATGTGTGTCTTGTTATGGCATCATACCAGTGACGCTACAGCTGTAGGACTAACTTTTAAGCCTTTTTTTTTTTTCTTTTTCATTTCTAGGAAAGAAATTAGCCCTCAGAGAGCATTTTCTCAAACTTCTTCGCAATAATTTCAAAACAAATAATGGGAATGCTGCAGAGCCCTGTTTGGTGAAAGAGATGCTCAGGATAAATTCTCCAAGATATAGGACATTTTTGTAGAAGTCTCCCTCAAAGTTTGCATCCTCTTCAGCCTCTATTATATCTGTTCTTCTCTAACCTTTCTTTTTTGTTCCTTCTCTGTTCCCCTTTAATAAATGGATTTTTTTCTTTCTCATTTTGCTTATGTCAACAGATATCTTTATTTAGGTGCCAATTTCTTCTTGAAATCCTATTAAATTAATTGGAATAAGGTGATGTGACTCCTAGAGCCATCTGAGGTTTTAAAAGTGGATAAAAAGGCTTTAAACATATGTAAAGTCAAGTTGTATATTATTAATTGCACTTTGACTTATATAAACAATATATAGGAATCACTCAGTATTAAGCAGAAGTGAGGGATGCACAAACCTTGCTTAGCAGTAGTATTGTTATATTAATACCTAGATGAACTGTAAGGTTTCAAGGAGCAGGCTGTCTAATTTTCACACAGTATTAAGCACAATGAAACCAATTTCCCTAGAAACTACCATGGCACAAATAAATACTCTTAATGACCTATGCATGTTTAAACTTCTAGAGTCCTGTACTTAGTGGTCTTGCAGCAGTGCCGTTGTTGGCTTATTGTAAAGTTTGTTCATTATAACTTACTCAGACAATGAATTAGCAAAAGGACATTTCCCCAGAGGAGGCATATATGTGAGCTGCTTGCTGCATAATTTAGGGGAAACTAAAAGGAATCTCAAAGGTAATGCAAGTAGAATGAGGACATTAAAGAACTGGTTTTGATCTCACAGTAACATAAGCCAGGAGGAACTCTTTGAAAATATATATTTATGATGAAGGGCATTGGTAGGATGGGAAATGAAGAGTAGGTGTTGAGAGAGGAAAGGAAAACCAAATAGTAGGAAAGGAGTTAATTTCTCTGTGAACATTGAAACTCCTCTTGAGGAAAGTTGGAGAACTCTTTTTGTTGAGAGTAGAACATGTTATCACCTGTGGAGCCAGGCACTGACAGTCCCTCCCTCTTGTTAGCAGCTGTGCACCCATCTCATGACCCAACACTGGTGTTTCCCACCCTGGGACAGAGGTGTTCCCTCAGTCCCACTGTCAGTGAAGGGAAGGAAAGCAAAGATCATGGAGGAAATTCCCTCAGTCACTCAACAGAGGGTCCTTGAGATGGCAGGCCAAATGCTGGATCATTTATTCTGCCAGAATGGCTAAAATTAGGGAGAATTTATTATCTGTGCAGTGGGAGAGCCCTCAACAAAAAGCTGCAACCTGCCCCAAACATCCTACAGTCTGAATCTTATATGTGGCTGTGGCAGTGCTTAGCATGATTAGGTATAAAATCTGTATTGAAGAGGTTATGTTCAATAAAAAGAGAAAAGGAAAAAAAGATGATCTAAAAAGAGGAAAAACCAAGGAGAGTAAACACAGAACATGTAATGAATTTCCTAAAAGTCTGACATTTCCATCACATTCTTTTGATGCATACTTAGGAAAGTTTATCGCAGTATTCACATCTTTCTAATTAGATGGAACAAGCCAGATGATTAGAGCTGTGAAAAAAACATCAAAAGGTTCACACAACTTTTTATATAATTAGAAGGGAATTTTCATAACCCCTAAAAGCAGGATTTAATTGTGTAATTTAACATACAATTTAAATATCAAGATCAAACTAGCAGGGCAAGTGACTTAATGGGATAAATGATATTAACATCTAGTGTCAAAGCTTAATTTAAACAACAGAATGTCTTCATTATGCAAAAGAGTCAAGCAAACGAATCCTTCAAAGGGCCTTTTTTTCAACAAACCCTTTCCTATTGTTTCTTTGAAAACAATGAAATCAGCTGTGGAGCAGCAACATGCTGAGAGACTAGGAGAGCACGATTGGCTTTGTCCACCTGACCTCACTGTGACATTGTGGTGCAAGATCTTATAAAACAAGAACCTCCTGCAGAGCTCACACAGAGGACCTTTTAAGAGCTGGTTAATTTTACTTTTGTAGCTAATTAAATGGGAGGGGGCAGAGAGCGCATGAAATGTTAAAAGCCTTGTGTTGATGCTGCTGAGCTTTGTTGTTTTAAAAGTACCAGCAGAAGCGTTCATAATTTGTCACTTTTCACAAAACCCTAAGAGACAAACTAAGAGCATTCAGGATCCCCAGGATATGGACAGCTCTTGTGTCCAGGACTCAGCAGTTGGACTTAAAGGAACAGATTAGAAATGCATAAGCTTATTAGAGTGAAAGATGACATTCACCCACATCAAGTGAGATAAAGAAGGAGAAAGTTTAAAAACATATACAATAATTCCTGAAAAATAAAGAATAGCCTGTACACCATGCTGGGGAAAATGTCAGTTACTCTAAAGATACTCAGTTCCTTCTCATGAGTTTCATGATGGCAAAGGGCAAATGAGGCAGAACAATTCTGTCTTCAGCATGTGTCCAAGACTGTAAATTACATGGAATCACTTCAACGTTCTGACAACAGCCTCTGTCTCCAGAAGTGACTTACCATAAACAGGTCCCGAGCACCTATGTCGACAGCTAGCAGAAATGCTTTTTCAAACCTTTGATACCTGAAAGAAAAAGGAAACACGTTGCTTGCTGAGGTTAATTTAAGAGCTGCACCAAATTTTGCTGATGGACAGACAAAGTACTTCAATACTCATCAGAAGTGATGCCAAAGCTTTATATACATTGGGGAAACTTAATAGGCTCATACTCAGACTGCAGAACTGTGGGGTAGGACAGTGGCTACCTTAGCCTTCTTCACTGTTTAAAACCTTCTGGAAGTGTTATGTTCAGTGTTGAGTCCCATCAGATCTAGTTGAAACTGAAGGAAGCTGAAGATACTGTAGATCATAACAAATCAATCTTTTACAAAGATACTGGCCACAACATAAATAAATGGTATTCCCAACAATGCTGGAACCTCAAAATCCTCTGCAGAAAACACTAATCCCAAATCTCACATGACTTCAGAGGTCCCTGTAGAAAGTTTCACTGAGTTTTGTCCTCACAGACCCCTCAATACTCTGAAGATGATAATCCAGTCGAGTCATCCTAAAGAGTCATGAATCCTCTGGGACTGAAACAGGTAGGGGGTGACACTGTTTTGTCTCATAACTGCCTTAGTCCAATACTAGAAAACTCCAACCCTAAAAAACTCCTGACAGTTTTCTGAAGACCTGTGTGAAGAAGGTTGTGTCAATGAGGTAAAATAAGGGGCAAAAATCACAAGCAAAAGTCACCTCTAGATGTGCTCTAGAAGGCACCACTTGAATATCACCTAGAGAGGTAGTGGAGTACGAAGGGGCAGTGTGGATGTGCAGCTTCACCTTTACAGTTCAGCCAGGAGGGCTGTTCCATGGCACACTGGGACCATTCCTCTGGTGGGCTGAGGGCTCGCTGAACAACAGCTCCTTCCATTTGTGGTGACAGACTGACACCTTCTTCCTACCCAGACACTGTACAACATCTCCTGGGAACTACAACAAATACTCACATGGGATGGAGGTACTGTGTAAGGCTGTATATATTCTCTTGTTTGCAGTCCTTGGGAATTCCATAGTAGTGGGAGGAAACAAGCCATCCACCAGAAGCTTTCTGAGGATATATATGCAACACTGCACTGGCAAGCGCTAATCCCAATGGGAAATTCCACACTGGGCTAATGCCTCTCTTATACTAGATGTAGATAACCATTATGTCACAATATACTATAAGAAAGTGATTCTATTTGTACACATTTTCTTCTGTTGCAAGTTTTTAGCTGTCTAAAATTACCAATGAAAATAGAATTGGTTATTTTCAGAAATGCAAAATAACAAAATATCCTAGTTATATTTCAGTTGGGAGGTAAAAGACCGATTCCATGTAGAATTATTTCTGTATTTTTCCCATTATTGGTACATTTGCACCCTTTTCACATGTTAACAATTTAAACGGTGGATCAGTCGTAGATACATTGAGTTTGGGAAAGACATGACGGGGCAAAAAACAGCATTGTGATTTCTCAGGGTTAGGAAGGTGTAGGTTGTGTTTGCCAAATAAATATTGTCAGGCAGCATCACATGGATGCCAGAATTTATACAAGTGCTGTGCCTTGGTGAGCAGTGCTGTATCTCCTCCTCAGGCTGGTGTGAACAAGAGGAAAGATGGGAATCCTCCTTCCCCTTAGTGGGTAAAGGAGTCCAATATGAGGCACCATTCTGGGATTCCTGTTGCTGGCAAAAGCCTCAGCGGTTTTCTGCCTCCCTCTTGTTACAGCCTTATCACTCCCTTCTCTTCCACCCTGCATTTGGAATGATTCAGCTGATTGCAAGATAGAGCCAGAGAGGACTTCTCCTCAAGGAATAACATTCGTGACAAGAAGGCATAATATGTTAGCTTGAGGAGAAAAGGAAATGCACTCTCCAGGTGAGGTTCCTAAGAGCTGGAGTGGGGAGTCCTCTCCTCCCTAAAGCTAATCTCCCTGCTGTGTCTTCCAAGTACTAATTTGCAGCCCTCCTCACAGAACCAGTTTAAGGCAGGGGAGGAGTTGAGTTAAAATTAACCCCCTGATCACTGGGGAACAGTCAGTGCATGCCCATTTTATCATGCATGTCTGTTATACCTGAAGCTTTTCAACATGATTCCTATGAAGGATTTTCCATTAAAATATATTGTCTTGTAAGCTGCTTCTGAAGCTATGCTTTAATTAAGACAAATAAGTACATGTTAAAATATGTTTATCTTGAACAGCGATCATGTATATATTTTTTCTTCTGGCACATCTTTCTTTTTCATTGCGGATTAAGTACACATTCTTAGTACTTAGAGGGGAAATTGGAAACCAAAGAGAAACCAGATATGAGACTAGCTAAAAAGAATGTATATCATTGTTTTGTTTCCCCAAAGTTATCACTATACAGACTATTTGAATGACATTTGCTTTAGCCAAGGCAAAAATGCCTGCAACCAAAAAGTGGAAAGTAACTTTTTCATTTGATTTTATAGCAGAATTCCCTATGCTGTTATTTCTTTGCAGTTTCACAAAGATTTCCATTTTTTTTCCTTTAATCACCATACATACTACAGTCCCATTATGGCCCCTATTCATAAAACTGTGAAGTTAGCTCATTATTTTCAGATTTGTACCAAGGAAAAAAAAGGTGGGAGGGGAAGAATATCTAAGAAATGCTACTCACAAACCGAGAACACTGGAAATAACAATCCCAGTTACTCCATAATTTATTATAAATGTAATTGTTTTAAAATAGAGTGGAGGTTTCAGAGAAGAGTAACAAGTTTGCATTACTTAGGCAAACAGCATTAAATCAGTCAAGAATGTCCAGGGTTTTTTAACCAAGCTTTACTAGAAGATAATGATTATTTTGAATCTCTTTAGTATGAAAGTTGTGTTGGTTTTAATCTACAGGTATCATTAGAGAGGGGTCCATACAGCATGAGACCAACCTCAAGCTAATAATGCCTGTTTTATAAAGCATGTTTTGTCCTGGGAAGACCTCTCGCTGTTGTTAGCACACTCACTTATAGTTTATCAGCTCCTCAAACAAACAAAGAAAAAAAACACCAAGCAAAGCACTCTCCCTTTTGTTCTTGTGCTACAATCACAAGACACAATATTTGCTTTTTAAAATGGATTCTAGGGGTTCCGGTGTCTTCCCACGTCTTCCTCCACCTTGCAACTTACTGCTTGCTTCACAATAACTCCAGCAATCAAGACCTACAGGTCTCTTGAAAAAGAGAGATAAGGAAATCTGCCTGTAAACCATGAAGTTCAGCCACTTGTTTGGTCAAAGCGACAGGCAACAGAAATATGACCTTCAAGATTAAAACTCACAAATTGCAATTAGCTATGCAGGACATATAGGAAAACATTTCTCTGCAAGCTGTTTAGTAGATACAATATTAACCTCAAATTCTCATATAACAAAATAATACTCCTATTATATGCACGTATGCAATGTTTCTATATATTCTACAAAAATAATTAAAAAAGGGCTATTAGTATGGACAAGGAAATCAAGGGGAATTGCGAGTGATATGACAAGGGTCTTGCAGGTCAAAAATGGTCAAGGCAGAGAAGAATCCAGACCTGCCTTCCATGGTGAAGTGGCAGACCTGCTGCTTGCCTGTGTTTTGGGCATGTGACTCAACTGAAAAGATGCCAGGAAAGCATTTTATTTTTAAATAAAATATATAACTAATAAAAAAAATAACGTTATCTGTAACTTCAGAGATGCTATCCTGTTTACTGGCATAAATAAAAAGAGGATCAAAATCCAGGGTTTCCTCCTGTTTGGATGTTCCAAAATAAAGTAATTTGAAATACTGTTGATCGAAACAATGTGCATGGATTGCAGTCTGCAGAGAAGGGAAAAGAAGTCTCTTTTGTTTCTATAAGGGGTTCTACAAATATATCAAAAGGCAAAATTTTGTCATCTGTATTCCACAACACCCAAATTGAATATGGTCACTTAAACACAGATGCAATTTTCAGGCTGAAAATTGTCAACTTGAAAATACTTGTAATATTTAGCCATAAAATTAAATGTCTCCTAAGACTTCCAGGAACCAGGAAAAAAAAATCATTTGGAGAGAGGAGGAAGGGAAGGGAGAGGGAGCTCATACAAGCAAGAAATACAGTGCAGAAAAGATGGAAACATTTCTTTAGGGACTAGTTACAACCAACAAGCCTTCTTAGACATGCTCATCGACCATGTAAGCATATTCCTTGTGCTGGGCTGATAAAGGAGGGCTGCAGCAGTTTTTTTCCTTGTCTTCAATAAGAGTACACAACATTTAGAAAATAATCTGCAGGGGAAGAGCTGTGGCACAAATAATATTTATAAGGCAACCCTTTTTAATGGAAGAAATTTCAGAGTCCTCCTCATCTCACAGTCCAATCAAGAGTGATACACATTCAAAAAGTGGATATTAAATATGCACTGAGCAAACAGAACAGGAAAAAATGAATATTGATATAATTTACATGTAATCAAACTACACTGAAATTAAGTTTTAATTGTTCAGTATTCCATGATGCATATGCAGATTTTAAAGTATTCAGAATATCAATCAAGTGTTTACTTACATCAAGCAATTGTATTTAAGCATACAAAACAGATGATGAAAATATGTTCAATCAGCTACAACTCCTAACACTTACTGCTGGGTTTACATGATCACTTTTAATTCAGTTATTTCATTTAATATTTCAATTTAATAGCTCATTCTTTCATTCAATTTCTAGGCATCTTGCCCATTTCTTAAACACAATAATAATAATTATTCATAAAAGGAACTGTTTCCCCATAAATTCTCATATCAGCAATTTTTGGAACAGAAATGGTTTTCATGCTTTTTCTCCCCCTCAAAATACGTTGTTATTATCTGAAATAGTTTTCTTTTAAATTAGACATTAAAATAAAGAATGACTTACATAAAATGAGTCTGAACCCCGTTTCACTGGAATTCTGAGCCAGAATAATTAGAGAGTATCAAGTTAAAGAAGGTAAAAAGCGTGTGGCTAGGTTGCTAAGTGGCTGATTTAAATGGGGACAGATTGGTTTTCCACAAACTGTTGAACGTAACACCACTGATTTGGGCATGTAGGTGTACTTCAGAACACAGTTCCAGAGCCCATGTACAAAACCAGGGCTTGCTTACAGAGTTAACACTCTTCACGTGAAAAACATTGATGTTATGCGGCAAGGAATGGATGATGTAACTGCAGTGCATCTTTAAAATGGCAATACTGAAATTCTACTGACCTCCAAAGAGATACTTTAAAGTAAAATTTCAGTAAATTCTGAAGACTTAGATTGCTATGAAATCTGTCATATGTAAAGGATAGTATTAGTCAGACTTATACCCTGCACTTTATAGTGCATGCTGAAAAACTGGTATTTAGAGTTCCTGGAGAGGAATAAATACATCAAGACATCGTGTTTCATAAAAATAGAAACCAAACTAAAACACTTTAAGCAAAAGTCAACCAAAACCTGACATGATTTTACCCTAATGAGTTCAGGAGGGAACCCTGTTTTAAATAAGACAGTTGCATAAAACTGAATTCAGCCTGAAGACCAGGAACTCCCCAAAGAACCTGTCTTAGGCTTCCTCGTACACAGGCTCAGCACAGTAACTCTTCCCATTCCCAAGGTACCCTGACAGAATATGCTCCAGCCAATACCTTCTCCCAGCAGGGCATCCTCATTTCCCTCCCAGCACTGGTTGGAGCAAGAGGCAATGTGGACAGTGTTTGGTGTTAAGCAGTGCATGCCTTGATTGGCAGAACATCTATCTGCTGAACTTTCACTGCAGCTTTTCTTGGGACAGAGATAACCTCCTGCATTCTATTTAACCCTAACTGGTTGCTGATTTTCACAAAACTTGCAGGCATTTGCTTATTTCTGAGACTTCTACCCTCTGTTAAATTGGTTGAGATTCACCAATAATTCCTTAAGTTAGGAGGGAAGTGGCAGAAGGATCGATGGATGCGTTGGGAAGCTACAACCTTTGAGATGCTTTGGTAGTAGTATTTTGGCAAGCTCTTGCTATTATGCTACTGGGATCTAAGATTCTGAGCTCTTTTGGACAGGTCATACAAACCTCTGAGGAGGGTCCACAACCTTGTTACCTTCTAAGATACTCTCATATTGACCAAGAGAAAGTGCTGCAGAGCACACCAAAGGTTAATGGAGGAACAGCCACCGGGTCTATATGTATGTGAGTCAAGGGGATAATCTCCTAAATTGTATTTTAGATGCAGGAGCTCTTAAGGTTGTCCAGGTATAATCTATACAACCCTTCAGGCCCAGATTTAGCAAAGCATTAATGTAAGAGTTTATGACCTATAATTTTCTATGGGCCCTAAATAAGGGCATGTTAAGTGAAGTGCTGGATTTGGGGCCTGAGTGACTTGTTTAAAAAGAAATCCCTTATGGGACCTTTCAAAGGTCATACACAAATAGGTCTCAGGTAAGAGTTACTGAAATAACCATGAGAAAATACAACACACAAATACAAAAGTACAAGTATCTCAAGGCACACAAAATTTCTGCTACTTGAAGGATGTTGTCAAGCTACATATCTCTGACCTAAAGGAAATCCACCTATAACTTTATAGATTGTTGGGCATAGATCCGAATGCCCTTCACATCAAAGAGTACCCTCTGGTATGAAGCAAGAAAACAAACAAGCAAACCAAATTAAAAAAATAGGAGGAAAGAGAAAGTTAATAAGGGGAGCCAGACAGTATGACTCTCTGACCAAAGCCCTTGAGGGTTGCAACTGGCTATGAATCCTGAAGTCGTTCCCAAACTGAACATAAAAAAGAAGTTAATACTCTTACCATGTGATTCCTATCTTCCAGGGTGATATTCTGCTCTAGGAAACCTATATGTGTTCTTGTGTGAAATAGTTCAGGTGAGTCTCTTAAACACGTGTTTCTTCTCAGGACAGACTTTCTATGTTCCGAGTCAGATATTCTAGCAAACCCAGTTAGTTTTTCAATGAAGTAGTTTAGTAATAAGGGATCTTTTAAACCCTTAAAATAGATATTTAGCCAGAAATAGTCTAGATGTATGAAATAGTCTATAAAAGGTAGTAGGTTTCACTATAAAGAAACATATGTCATTTATTTGTTGAACTTTGCTCAAATTAACTAAAAACCAGCACTAGTTTAAAACTCTAGAACTGCCTCATACCCACACCAAACAAATATTAGTTTAAACATCCTGATTTTATGAACACCTATGTCACACATTTCTCATGTGACATTGGCCAATCACTTTAGCCTGGGTTCTTGTAGGACAGACCACCGAAGAATAGGAGTGCTGGAAGCAACAGCAACTTTTCCTACTGTGAATCAGAATTCTTTCATATCTGTCAAGTTCTCTGAGAATTTCCATAGTAGACGCTATAAAAGTCTGGATAACAGAAATTTACTACTATCAACAAATATTATTATATAAATTGAAACTATTAACATTTATTTCTTCCAATCTGTGTTTCCTTTGAGTTTCCTGTGCTCCTTATTTCCTTTTTCATACTCATTTTCCTTCAAGAGAATACATTTTGTTGCCATAGCAGTATTTCCCTACCTTGCAATTTTATCATAGTGGCTTTCCTTCGGGTTTCTCTAAGCTGCAGCTGACACCCACCTGGCAAACACAGGCTCCCCCCGCCCCCAAACCTCTTCATTTCTCCAACCTCTCACTACTTAGTAACTTCTCAACAGTCTATCTTTATCTTTAAATACAGACACACTCCAACATACTCTTCCAGCGTACTCTGGGCTAAAAACAGGTGTTAATTAAAAATGCTGATAAGAGTCAGTGACACCTGTTGTTTCACATTTATTTTACTCAACCCTGTCTGTTAAATCCTAGCCTTTATTGCATTAATTCGCTTCTGCTTTTCTTCTTTTCCCGCTTTATCCCTCTCACTCTGGTGATCATGTAAACTTAACAGTATGTCTTGAAAGCTGGGTTTTATTGAGCAAACATATCAGCATGTCTACACACTAAAGACAGCTATATAACAGAGGCCCAGGATCATCGCTGTGGTTAAGGATGAGTTGCTGCCTCTATAATAAATCCCTATTGTATACGTGTGATATCTCTGCAATTTCCAACTGCAGCAGATGGAAATTTGGTATTAAAGTTAAGATGAACAGGCCCTTTTCCTCCTTGACTTTCCATGAGGTACAGGGCCAATTCTCCCTCATGCCTGACATTGGATAAGATGTGTTTTTTCAGTGCTAAGACTTCTCAGAGAAAATATATTAGCTCAATATTTTCTAAAGCTAGCTGTGTAAAGATAAATATCTCCTTACAAATCATGGTGCATGGCCAAATGTTGAATCACTCACTGAGTTACGGGTCCATTAGTGTAGATTTACTTTTTCTATCAAAGTTTGTCAATAGTCAAATTATTTCTTTGTAACAAAATAATGCAGTGGTAATGCCCATAAAATTCCCACACGTAGCGACTCCATTACAGCAAATGTACCCACAGGAGAAACAGATAGGCAATTCTCTTGAACTTTGATTGTACAAATTTTTGAGGGAGCAAATGAAAAACTATTGAGCATGATCAGTTTTTCTGCACAACACCACGTCCAAGAAGATGGAATGAAAGAAGAGCCATTTCCTCACACGGAAGGTACACCTGAGCTAATCTCTTGGCATTAGCTGGGCGCCAAGGAGAGGATACAAGAACAGGGCAAGCATATGGTGATATTTCCCTAAGTAGTCTCCTAGTCTCCAACAATTTGTGGCTCAGGGATTTGCTGAGCCAGAGGTGGTTTCTAGGCTGGTATTCCTCAGTGAATTTCTCTTCTCTGAACCTTGCCTTTGAAATCACATACAATTTTATCATCCACAACATCCTGTGGTAAGGAGGTTCACATTTTAATTACATGTTACATGAAGAATCACTATATTTTGAAACTGCCACGTGTTAGCTTTGCTTGGTGACCTCTAGTTTTTGTATTAGAAGAAGCAATGAGCAGTCATTTACTGTGCTCCTCTCTTCCTAACACTCACAATTTAATAGATCTCTATCTCAGCTGCCTCTTCTTCAGGTTGAGGAGTTTTAGTCTATTTAGTCATTCCTCTCACTAAAGCTGTTTCATGCCTTTAATCATCCTGGCTGCCCTTCCTAAACCTTTTTGAGTTCTACTATACCCTTTAACAGATTAAGAGACTCCAAAACTACACACAAAATTCAGGTGAACTGATGTTCACTGTTTTGTTGTCTAGTCCTTTTCTAAGAATTCCTAGCAGGCAATTTGCTTTTTGTACTTCTGCTGAGCACTGAACTGAGCATTTTATAGCTGTAGAGTTATAAAACCAAATTCTTCTTCCAAAATAATGTTGAGCTCAGACTGCATCATTTTATACATGAAATTTGGAGTCACACACACACCATGTGCTTCACTTTGAATTTATTTACATTTAATTTTATCTTCAATTTTGATACTATATCATTGAGTCCTGTGAAGCCCTTTTGCTGGTCTTCACAGCAGGCCCTATCTTCACTGGTGTTAATAATTTAGTATCATTAGCAAATGCTGGCAGCTCACTATTTGCTCCTTTGCCAGGCTACTTAGAAGTACAGATCTGCTATGCTTATAATTTCCATTGGTGACCTCCATGACAACTGACCATTTACTCTTACTCTGTTTCTTACCTTTTAATGAATTACTTATCCATGAAAGGGAAGCTTTCCTCTTATCCTGTGGCAGCTTAGTTTCTTTAAGACATTTTGGTGGGAGACCTTCCAAAAAGGTCTTCAGTGGTCAAACTTTCATCAGTAGCAGCTGGATATCCATTACTGACATGATTGCTGACATCAAAGAATTCAGAGTTTTGAGACATGACTTGCCTTTACAGAAATCCTGCTGACTCTCCCCCAATACAACGTTATTTGTCTGTATGTTCACATTTTTTTTGAATACAGTTTCTACTAATTTCGCTGGTACAGAGACTGGACTTACAGCGCTATAGTTCTTCAAGGTCTCTCCAGACTGTTTTGAAAACTGACTTAATATTTTCCATGTTCCTGTCCTCAGGTGCTAAGGTCATTCTAAAAAAGAAGTTATACACCACAGTGTGTATTTCAGATATTTTATGCTTGAAATTTTATGCTAGAAATTCTGTATTAATTTTACCTAGTGCTGGTCATATATAATCATTTACCTGGCTCTTGTATAACCTGTCTTACTGATACTTTAGCACTTACCAGTGTAAACAAAGAAACATCTGCATTCTATCTTGACCAACTAGTCAAAATGAGATTTTTAAAGAGATTGACATGGCTATCTGCTTTTTGTAAACTTTTCTTCATATATTTTTGCTGGTCTTTGTGCTTCTCTCCTTCTATTACAGAAACTACCCAAACATCTAAGATCTTTCTGTTAACTGGCCAGTAATAATGTGATACAGGAGCTAGGCATTTACAGTGCAAATCATTCCATTTATCTTCAAACAGCTTACCTTTACATGGCTAATTTAAGATAATTAGGTAGGCTTCTTTTATAGTTAATTGATAGGGATACGCACTGACGTTTGATTCTTCACGCTTATCTTAGACATCTCCCTTCTGTGGGATTACTCAACCTTTGGATGTCCATGTCTTTATACAAACTACAGAGGAAGCTCAGATGAGCATGTAGGACATATAAATTCTATATTATTAAGTCATGAGAGGTGAGGTGCACCCCCAAGACACCACATCCAGTTACTGGACATTGAGTATTGCCAACTTTTATTCTAAATTTTCCCTATGGAGTTCTTCCCTTAGCAGGCTCTTTGGCTCTGAAGAACCATAAAAGGCAGATCTGCATTTGAAGACAGAAAGCCCAGGGCTGCCTGACTACTAGCTCTTCCTGGAGGGCACTGGATTGGAAGTGGGAGAAAAGTCAGAACAAAAAGTCTGAGAGGGTGGGAGAAAAGTCTGATCTGATGACCTGAGTTCAAAACAGATGATCCACATGCAGAAGAAGTGTAATGATGGGACTCAAGAAGACTCTGAAGATGCAGGGAGAAAAAGTATCTTGCTAAAGAGATGCAATGTGAATTAGTCTGGAAAGACTTCAAGAAAAAAAAAATTCTTAAATTTGATTCTTGTTCAGGACCTCAATTTAGAAATTTTTGAGTGTCACTCCAAAAGGAGATACTGTTAGTGACTGATGGGGAAAGAGTAACTGATAAGCCACAAAGGCTGAGGCTGACTTACAGCAGCTGCTCAAGGGTGGAGATGTGTTTTTAAGAACTAAGTCTTAATTCTTTTTGTCCATGAATACGGTATACTTTCATTGTTTCTGCACTCGACGTATGTCCAAAGCCTGTAAGATTTCAGGGAAATTGCACAGCTGGTACAGCAGGAAAAAGTCACCTTGTGAGGGCAGATTATCAGTTACACAACACAACACAACAGTGGTCTCGGTGTGGGCTCAGCTTCTGAAAGTAGCAATATCAAAGTCAGATTAACCAGCACGTGGGAATAGATTTGGCACAAACAACATCAGTCCAGCGTAGCTGTTCTGTGTTCCTTTTTTCTAGTGCAGTCCCATGGGTGGGGACTTAGCAGAGAACTGGAGGACTTGTGGCACTCCAGGCCACCAAACAGCATCTGTTGGTGGCTGTGTGAAATGGCTCCATATTACAGCAGCTCTGGGACTGCTCTAAGTGTGTGGAAGGGGCCATTCTTCCCATGCTCCAAGCAATGTCTCCCATTAGGTTGAGCAGCAAATCTCTGACAGATATTTCTTGTGGTTTATCTTCATGGAATATTGTTCTTAAGCAATTATGTCTTGTCATTTGTTGTCACCCCACCCTACTATTTTTCTTAATATTCTAACATGGTAATCATCACTAGAGAATTAAATCCTAGAACTATTCCTGTAGCATCAAAGTATTTGTCTGAAATTGAAAATTGTGTTGGAGCTGGTTTAAGAAAAGAGCCACATTAACTACATAGGACTGAAGTAAAGATATTCTAAACTTCTATTGAAATATTTAACCTCTTTAACTGCAAAATAACCTAGTTCCATTAAATAGGTGGCTTTATTTCTTGTTTCTAAAACAGGTCAAGAAGCATGACCAGGGGAATCTTTTCATGTGCAGTTCCATCACAGCAATATAAATTCTCATTTATCAGTGCCGTGGTAATATGAAAACCTTTCGTTTTGATCGTTTTCAAAAGATGACAAAAAATGACTCTTCAAAGTCCTCTCTAGAAGGTGCTACTTTAGTCAGAATGCTGCTACTGAACTTACTCCCATAGAGATGAATTCTCTTGAGGCCACCATAGACAACCTGACTGCCATCAGTGGTCATTTTATCTGAGGGCATAATTTAATGCCTAATAGGTTACCTTATGAATATAAAAGACATTCTTAGTCCTCAACCATGTCATCATTAATGTTTATACATATTTCGTGACACACTATGTACCAACATAATTACAGATTCTACTTCTAGGGTGCTCTTAAAAAGGATCATAAAAGCTCTTTGCTCACTCTGTCTCTCAGTTCCATACAGTTGGCAGCAGACGGGATTGGGAACTATTCCTATGGAGCTGAGGCGCTTTTTTCACCTTTGATTTAGGGTCCTATTTAGGATGGAAATACTCACAGTGAATATCTACTTTGCAGATTGCAGTGTAGTGTTAGGGGAACCTGCTTACCAAGGGGTAGTTAGTACTGCATTAGTGATGTACCCGCAGGGCAGAAGAGCTTTATTTTAGCTTTTCAAAGGCCATCTTGGACTTAAGTGATAACTGACTGTGTCAAGGCGTCATGTCTTGTAGTATAGCAGTGCACTTCAGAACTCTTGAACAGTGAAGTGATCCATAAAAAGCAGTACTGGCTGGAAGCAAGTTGCCCCTGATGCTAATGACCACCTACTTTCTCATCTCTTTTAAGAGTGTTTATTTACAAAGGAGCTCCATCATGTCCTGTGCGTAAAGTCATATCACTTTATGAATCTTCTGACCAACATGTAGTTAATTCTTTGCATTTAACCAGTAGCATCTTGCAATGAGCACTGGGAAGAGTACAGCACTTCTGAGAAGATTTGTGAGGGAGGAGAAACAGTAACAGTAAAAACATGGTGGAGGTTCTCATTTTTGGATTTGCACAAAGGAGAATCTTTCAGGAATCCGTCCAAAATTCTACCAGTGAATGTGATCAGAGATGCACTTTGCTCTCACAAGAAGCGAAACCACTATGTTGTTATTTACAACTGGGCTTTGCTTTGCAGGGGAAGAAAAGCCAAATGACATTCTCTTACTGAAATTATTAGATGGAAAGGTCCAAGTGGTTTTGAATCTTAGTATTTTTCTATGTAGGGAATAAACCCAACAAAAACCAATCCTTAAACTGGGTATTCACAAACACAAAAATAGAATTACAAAAGAAGAAAGGGCACAGCAGCACCACAGAGCTGTGGCTGCAACTCCTGCACTGCATTTCAGATTTTACTTTCTAGCCCTGCCCTCTCACTCAAAAAATGGAACAAAACAGAGCAGGCGTGTGTTTGTGCCTGTGTGTGTGTGTCAAACAAACAAGATAATTTCATGCATTAGAAAATATGACAAGTACAATTTACGAACGCTTGATCAGAGTGAAGCAAAGCCATGAGTCAGCGATGCCACAGTTAACTAGTGAAAAATTATTCCAACCCATTCCGTGTTCCGTACACGGATAGATGAAGCTAGTAGACAAAGGCAGGAGGTTGTGCAGTCACTCCCCCGTCACAAAAATACACATAGCAAAAGGGTGGGGGCAAGGAGGTTCCAGCTCCCCAAGGCTTCCCAATAAATCCACCTCTGCTCAACATTTTACATAATGATATAACGCATTATATTATTATAAGCAGTGACATCATAATAAAATATCAGAGTGCTACTGAAGTGGCAAGGAGCACCTAAGATACATTTCTGTACTTGTAATTCAGTTCCTGTAATTTTTAATTATAGATAAGAATTTAGAGTGAAAATAATTATTCATTCCATAAATACTGCTGTAATGGATCCCTGGCATATAATTAAGAGGCCTTTAATTTTAATTTTGTATACTGAACGCCTATTTTTGGAGGTATTCCATATTCTACATTTAGAGCCTATACCTGCAAAGCTCTAAGCGGCTATTTTAGGGGAAGCTGAAGATGCTGCATGGTTTACAAATTTAAGAACACAGTTTTTATAATGATGGATACAAATAACATGGCTGTGTCAAATATATTGCAAAGCATTTTCCTTCCTTCTAATTGTGATCTGTTTCAGTCGTGCTGTCAGTGTTTCTTTGCCCATCTCAGGCTGGATGGAGCATCTTCTTTCTAAAGTGCTTGATAGCTAAAGAGGGAACCGACCATAGCAGCATTCAGAATTTTCTAGAAACTGATCTCATTGATGGTAAGAAAATAGCTAGGCTATAATATCACTGATAATGTGAAAATGCATGTCTCCATGTATTTGCAACTGGCTATACAACTTTTCAGCCTTCAGTAAAGATTAAAATCACATGATTATTCTTAGGTGAGGATAGCCTTTCTGGAAAGGTAACTGTATTTCTCAATTCTAGTAAATACAGACACTCACATCTTTAAAAGTGCAACAATCACTGGCACCTTTTTGGCAGACTCAGCAGGCAGGTCAAAGATTGTCTCAGCATGCACAATGAAGTAGTATGTCTCTCTCCACAGCGGGTCCTTCTAGAAAAGGCTTTAGGCAGATTGGTGGGGCATTCAAAGGAAAGCTGGAGAAGGGGGTGAATATTTTTCAGATTTAGATCTAGAAACATTTAGGTGTTTTAATGTTTTAATCTTGTATGGTAGACTCCGCCCTTCCCTGTCCATCCCTGATGTGTCTGGTCTCCTCTATATCCCACAACACATATTCTAAGCTGTCTTCCCCATTTCGCTCTGCACTCCCACTCTGCTCTCTTTGCAGGACACTGATGTCCCCATGCCTGCCTTTAGGCCTTTGTCCCCAATGCCTTGTCTTCTCATGCTCCTAATCCCACTTGCTTCCCTAACTCTTCCTACCAAACTTCTGAGTTTCTCTCCTTAGTTCCTTATCCTCTAGATTTAACTCCTGTGCATCTGCTGCTTGCTTTCTCTGAAGCCCAAATGAATTGCAGAAGGCCCTACCCTATGCCAAGAAATGCTTTTTGAATATCAGCCACAATTTTACTGCATGTAATTCAGGAAGCACTATGTGTCTTCTTGCTGTTTTGTCCTCTTGTGCTCATATGAGAGTAACAAAATGTTCCCCAGTGCCGCATCAAGTTGGCATCGGCAGTTTACCGGGCTTCTGTATTCAAGTCTTCTTGTTTGGTCATGCAGACACATCTGTTGTAACAAAAAAACTCACTCCAAAGAGATTCATTAGCTACTTGTAACGAGCCTGCAAGCACTCAGTGTTAAATGAATAAGGGCAAAAAGCGAATAAATCAAATCACAGAATCACGGAGTCGTAGAATATCCTGAGCTGGAAGAGACCCACTAGGATTATCCAAGTCCAACTCCTGCCCCTGCACAGGACAGCCCCAAGAATCACACCCTGTACCTGAGAGTGTTGTCCTAATGCTCCTTGAACTCTGTCCAGCCTGATCCTATGAGCATTTCTCTGGGGAGCCTGTTCCAGTGCCCAGCCACCCTCTGGGGAAAAAACCTTTTCCTAATATATAACCTAAACTTCCCCTGACACAGCTTCAGGCCATTCCCCAGGTCCTCTCACTGGTGACCAGATAGAGAAGAGATCAATGTCTGCCCCTCTGCTTCCCCTCATGAGAATGTTAACACTGCAATGAGGTCTGCCCTCACTCTTCTTTTCTCCAGGCTGAACTGATCAAGTGCTCCCAGCCTCTCCTCAGATGGCTTCTCCTCCAGACCCTTCACCATCCTTGCTGCCCTCCTTTGGACACTCTCTAACAGCCTAATATCTTTCTTATATTGCGGCACCCAGAAATGCACACAGGACTCAAGGTAAGAGCACCCCAGTGCAGAGCAGAGCAGGACAATCCCCTCCCTCCCCGGCTGGCAATGCTTTGCCTGATGCCCCCCAGGACAGGGTTGGCCCTCCTGGCTGCCAGGGCACTGCTGACTCCCATTCAACTTGCCATCCACCAGGATCCCTGGGTCCCTCTCCATGGCACTGCTTTCCAGCATCTCATTCCTCAGTCTGTACATCCAGAGTTGCCCCAATCCAGCTACAGGAGCTGGCACTCCCCCTTGTTAAACTTCATGCAGTTGGTGATTGCCCAACCCTCTAATTTGTCAAGGTGTCTCTTCAGGGCCCCTCTGCCTCTGAGGGAGTCAACAGCTCCTCCTAATTTAGTATTGTCTGCAAACTTAGTGTATCCAGGTGCTTATGGAGATGTTGAAGAGCACTGGCCTAAGATGGAGCCCTGTGGAACCCCACCAGTGACAGGTCACCAGCCTGATGTCATCCCGTTCACTATTATCATTTGTGCCTGACTCATGAGCCAGTTGTGTTTAGCCATCTGTGTGCTGGACATTTTGTCCAGAAGAATCCCATGAGAAATGGTATCAAAAGCTTTACTGAAATCCAAGAAGATTTTATCAACTGGTTTCCCTGGATCAGCTAGGTGAGTTACCTTGTCATAGGAGGAAATCAGGTTTGATAAGCAGGACTTTCCCCTCCTGAAGCCGTGCTGGCTGTGACCAACAACTGCGTTGCCTTTCAGGTGTTTTTCAATAGCTCCCAGAATAATCTTCTCCATAATTTTCCAGTCACTGAAGTGAGACTGNAATAATCTTTCCCCTAATTTTCCAGTCACTGAAGTGAGACTGACAGGCCTGTAGTTTCCAGGGTCATCCTTCCTGCCCTTCTTGAAAATTGGGACAACACTCGTCAGCTTCCTGTCAGCTGGGATCTCACCAGATTGTCAAGACAGTTTGAAAATTGAGAGAGGCTTCATGATGACATCAGTAGCCCTTTAAGCATTTTTAGATGAATCTCACCAGGCCCCATAGATTTGTTGGGAACCACCTCAAGCAGCAGATCCCCCACAACTTCAGAGTCAACATTCTCACTGGAATGGTCCTCCAGCTCAGGGCACTGGGACCCCCTTACTTAGTTACCAGTGTTAAAGACAAAGAATACATTCAACATCTCTGCCTTGTCTATCTTCCTGTTTGTGAGGTGACTATCCTCACCCTGTAACATGCTGATGTTATTTCTGCACTGCCTTTGGCCATTATATATTTAAGAAAGTTCTTTTAATTGTCCCCCCCAGGTTCTGACCAGCTTCAGCTCCAACCGAGCTTTTGACCACACTCTACAGTGGTGAACAGCACCTCTGTATTCCTCCAATGCCACCTGACCTTGCTTCCACTGGACACAAACCTTCCTTTTTTGCCTTATCTCCAAAAGAAGACCCCAGCCTTCTGCCTTATCTGCTTGACTTCTGACATTTTGGAATGACAAGGATTGAGACAGAGACTTAAAATGTAGGCTCCTTAACACCCAGAAACAGCTACTGTCTCTGACAAACAGGTAGTGGGAAGAACTCTCCATTTTCAGTGTCCTCAGAGGCATAACAGAGTGACCTGAAAGGGCAAGAGCAAATTCTCTTCTCATTTTTCCTCCTATTCTGAACCTACAGAGGTAAACACAGGCTGGCAGAAGTGGTTTGCCTTGGTGGCCTCTCAGAGATGTAATAGCAGCGGCTGCACTTCTGTGTGCCTGAATTAGTTAGCATTGGGCCTCTCTATGATCCTCACTGCATCATGCCTGGATGGCATTCACTCACCCACAACTATGGTTTACCCTTCCCCAGCAAATCTGCAGTTTTCTCTGCTTAGCCTACATTCACATCACTCTAGCCACTTTAGAAAATAACTAAAAGGAAATAAACACCAATTAAGGCACAGCCACTTTAATGCAATAATGATCAGCTCTGAACATCATTTCCTTGCTTTCCATCAGATAAATCTCCCATATTTGAACATTTAATTTTGTACTTAGATTATGTCTTCTAAGATAAGCTTTAAGCATTACCATCTGTTCTGTAGTAATCACATGATCCTATCACTTTGATTCAGCTGAATACAAATCTCTTTGACAACAGGAAAACAGCGAAATAATACACATTTGTTCCAAAAATCGCCACAACTGTAGGTTGTACAAGGGCTGCTTTATAGTGGGGGTAAAAGACTCTCCTGCACACCTCCTGCCCGTGCCCCACACTGTCCAGGCAGCATTCTGACACTGAAGGTTCTTGTTTTAGGAGGATTGAGTCAGTGTTTCAGCTGCGCTCAGCAGCCCCAAGGGCTGGCAGCTTATGCAGGGCCCCATGCCTCTGCATGCCTGCTAGCACTTGGAAGCAAACCCTGAGTCAGAGGGAATACACCTTTCTCTTGCAGATGTAAGAGCACTATAGGTACACCTTTAAGCAGTGTCTGAGGCATTCTTTTTGCATCTGTCCTCCGCAGGCAACTGGCCCACAGCCACCGCAAGTTGGCCATTGCCGCAACAGATCTTCCCTGCTGGTTTCTAGGAGAAAGGCAACAGCTGAGTTTGTGCCCACTGTTGTGGCCAAGTGTCTTAGGAAAACTCCAGTGAAAGGCTGGGGCATATTATGCAAATATTGGAGCATTCTTCTGCTTGGAATAATTTCCCCACTGGAGTGGTCCTGTTTACCACTAAGATGCATCTCCTCAGACTCAAAATGTAGAAGGCAATATAAAATATTTTTCTTAAGATTTGAAAAAAAAAGGACACTGTACCATCAAAGTGACTCATTAGCTTTGCCTATGCAGACAATGTATGCAATCTCAATGAAACACAGAAAAAAAGTGCATTGTAAGTCTTCTCACTGTGTCCACCTTCTCAGCAAGGTTTTAAAAACATTGTATCATTCAGAAAGGTAATTTGTCCTTATTTTCAACCACTGGATAATTCTCAGAGGGACTGTTTCAGCTATATTTGTGGTTGAACACATGAACAGGTGAGACTGCTGCATATTGATATATATAACTGACTGAAATTTAACCTATGTAATTTTTTGAAGGAAAAATAAAACAATAAACCAATGTGCTATAAATTCTATCTGAATTGAGTATTACCACTCTTCTAATGTAAGAGCAACTACCCTGTGAAGACAGGCTGAAAAAGCTGAGGCTGTTCAGCTTGGAGAAGAGAAGGGTGTCTATAGGGAACACAGAGAGGGATTCTTCATTAGGAACTGTAGTGGTAGGATAAGGAATAATGGGCAAAAATTGAAAGAGGGGAAACTTAGGTTTACTGTGAGGGTGGTGAGGCACTGGAACAGGTTGCTCAGAGAAGCTGTGGATGCCCTAGCCTTGGCCGTGTTCCAGGCCAGGCTGGATGGGACAATGAGCGACCTGGTCTAGTGGAAGGTGTCCCTGCCCATGGTAGGGGGGGTTTGAACTAGGTGATCTTTAAGGTCCCTTCCAACCCAAACCATTCCATGATTCTATAAAATGTACAGACAAATTCAACATTTCATTTTCTCCTCTTACATTAATGGCACCAAAAATTCACTGAAAATTACTGGAACATCAATTTATATATGAGAACTTCAAAGGTGAGAATAACAAAATGCTCTGATTTCAGTGGTGCAAAGACAGAAATGTCTTGGACCATGCAGCATTCTTTTGTGTTCTAGCAGTGTTTTCTCCAAGTTTGTAACCTCTTTCAATACCTAATCCAAAAGCAGTTGGTGAATATCAATCTCTCACAAGTATGTTATCTTTTTCCTATCAAGCTAAAAGGGAAAGGGTGATTCATTTTAAGTGTACTGATGACAGAAGAGCTCTGAATAGCACTTTATCTGAAATACTCTATTTGAAAGGAACGAAGTGCAAGTTAAACAAACACTAACAATGAATGCATTTTTTTCAGGGGTGGTCCTCTTGGAAAATGTTAACCACATTAAAGTAGGTAGTTACTGAAATATGCAATTCATTTTAAGCTGATAGAAGTTGAAACTGTCATTCACCTGAGCAGGTGGTGGAAGAACCTTCTTGCGTATCTGCTGATTGGGTCCCTGTACTCCAGCACAGTTGTATCCAAGAGGGGTCTTGTTGGAGCATAAAAGGTTCCAAGGCTTGCCTCAAGCTGTGCTGTGGAGTTCAAACACAGCAGCAATGAAACAAGTGAATCAGTTTCAATTACAACAGTTTGCACATGTTTGCAGTCAGTCAAATCCCTCAAACACTGATGAAATGTGATGTCGTTGTAGGACAGATGAAATTAAAATATGACAGATTGTACAAACACAAATGTTCATATAAACTTTCACTTTGAGGCAGAGCTGACAATGACTTTGAGCAATAAAAGCTATCAAAAGGATAATGAAGTCTATAACACATCAAGTTCTCACCAGCAGCCTACAACTAAAAGTGACTCATAAGAGTAATACAGTTTGAACAAGACTGTCCAGTAGAGATCAACTCTCAATTAGCTCAAATCGTCTTTGTCCTCTTAGGCAAACAACAAGGGAGTTCGGTTTTTCAGGGATTATTGTGTTAGGTCAGCAGGTAACAGAACCCTCTTTGTGATGGCCTTGAGGTCTAAGGAACCTCCTTCGGCCCACAGTTCTTTAAAAATTTTAAATAAAAGGTCTAGAAACCCTAAGGGTTTGAGAGCATGTAGTGGTGGGAAACAGGATAACCTCCCTTGTAATCAATAAAATAAAACCCTTTTGTTACACAAGTTCTCTCTGCTTTAAATACTTTCTGACTGACACACTCCACAGCTCAAGCTTAGGCATTTTGCTACATGTTTTTAACACAAAATTATAACTAATACACAAGATACTTTTGAGTCCCATATGCTTAGCTGAAAGGAAATTTGATGATCAATAATTTTTATACTATGTGACTTTTGCTTGAGAGTTAACAACATAATACAAGGCCTTGTAGGTGGAAAATGAAGAATTTATTATATATTTATTTGCTATATACTTATATTGCTTTAAAAACAAAATATAATCTATTGTCTCATTATGTTGACAGAATCTCGTTGATTTGCTGTTATTAATGTTTGTTTGAACTAGGCATTTCTGTATTTAGTGAAAATGGTTCTTTACTTCCAAGCATAGTTTCATTTTATTTCATTAGACTTGATAGCACTAAATGTTCTAGTAGCACTGTGTTAGTAACACAGGCAAACTGCTAGTAAATTAGTTTTGTGCTATCTTAAATCTAGATAGCAAGATAGTCAAACTTTAAAGGTATTTTCTTTCAAAGCAGCAGTCAGTTTAGATTAAAATAGAAAAACAAGCTATACTCTCTTGCCATTGCTGTTTTCTTGACAGCATGTTTTGTACTTCTGAAACATTTCAAACAACACGGAATATGAGTAACTACTAGCACAGTTATAGATTCGTTAGATAGCCCAGCTTGATGTTGAAGGCAGGATAAAGATCTCACAGATAACTGCCTCATCACTAGAAATAAAAGGCCCCACTGGGTTTTGCTAATAAAAAAGAAAACAAATTACCATGCCAAATTTGTTAGATTCAGATAGAATAACTCCTGGATGTTCCTTCTGCTGTAAACAGTGATAGGGAGCTACATGGGGGGAAACACACAGACATCTGTTTATAATGTGCATATTTTTAGACGAGTTTCATACTCAGCCCTTTCCACAGGTCCTTTTCAAAGTGTGTTTTATTTAGAATTGATACATTATGTTTGCAATACAGAGATTTTTTTAATCAGATCCCACAAAATGGGATAACTGATGGCTTGGCAGCAACGTAGGACACCTTGGAGTTTTTCTATCATCAAACACACCCAAATCCTAAGTATTCTTTCTTGCCACAAAAGATGCCTGGTGTCCAGCTGTCTGCCTGCTAGACTGGAGGATAACACCTTCACTAAATCAAGGCACTTCAAATCTTGAAGTCTCTTGGGTTCCAAGATATCAAGAGGAAGGCATCACACCAGGCTCCAGCAGAGATGGGGCTAAACCTAAAATTCATAATTTCTGTGAGGGACCCCAGCTACTGCTGCAGGGGGCCAGATTACAGTGAGGACAAGTGCTTTAATCCTAAAGGAGGCAGCAGAGGATAGTGATTCAAAGTCTTTGTATCTTGTAATGAAAGAATGACCCTTCAAAAGCCCCTTAAAAAACATACTAAAATCTCTTGTCCCTGTTGCAGGAAAACATCCCTCCTTAAGCTGGTGTTGTCTCAGCATGAATATATAACAAACATTTCAATCCTGCATTATTTGCCTGTAACATAAACTAAATTTATAGAATGCTAGGAAGTTACAGCACATATATGCTAATGCTAAATATTAAGTAATGCCTATAGCACATGTATACTAAATTATGCATTATTTTAGTATCATTATTGATACAAACAAAAATGCAGTCAACAGATTAGTCCAGATTTTATTGAAATGGCTTGTCTACATATGATATGTGATTATGAAGTACCATAATCTGGCTATCTGGATTCTCACTATTGTCTTCTTTATACCATCAATAAATATATTGTCATAATCCACATATAAATTACAAAGACACCACCAAAATACATTAAAAATATAAGCAGTCTCTTACCTTCTCTGTCTGGTGTAAGCTTTTGTTTAAGAAGGTGATTGCAAATGGCACTCAAGCAGATATAGCACTGATGACCCATCGTGTTCCAATTCATGGTGCTCAGGACATTAATTGCCTCGTGTATCTCATCATAACGAATGTACTGGTGGATGATTTCCACAAGGCCCAGTTGTCCTCTTGTGAGCACACCTTTAACAGGAAATATTAAACCCAAAGATAATGGGTTTATACTTTGATACAGAGTACATAAAACAGTAGCTGACTACTTTTCAGCACAGTTAAAAATAAGTGACATTGTTTAAAATGAATGTTTCTTGGCTTGCAGATCTCAGCTTATGAACACAGAAAAAAGGTGTGTGAAATGCTGTAGAAGGTACTGTTATATATTGTCTCTGACTGGCCAAATGATCATGTCACATAGCCCACACAGGGCATTTTAGCAAGTCTTGCTCCCTTTGGGCCACTGATAGAGTACTCCTTACCAATACTCCTCAAAATGTTAGGAAGAGACCGGAATAAATTTTCTATTTCTCTCACTTTAAATAGAAGCAGAGTGTTACTTTTTTATTTCCCGAGTTATATTCTGATGTTATTTGTTGAAACGAAGTTCTGATGAGAAAGGGAACAAGCTGAATTTCAATAGTGATATTAAAGCCATAGGACTGGCTGGGGCAAACAAAGTGTGATAACAGAGAAAACCAGTCTAGAGATATATAAAACATACCTCACAAAAATTTCATAAATGTTTTTGTGAATACTCTTTGTGATGCGAAATAAACATTGAGGGAAAAAAGTGGAGGAAAACATTTGACTATAGTTTGAGGAGAAGTAATGTACATACAGATCTGATGCTTTGGAGGAAAAAACTTCATATTTATATTTTGTAACAGAGAAATACTTTTTTTAGGATCACTAAAGAAAAGATGTGGTTTTCTATTGTATTTCACTTTTTATTTACATGTATTAAAGCTCGTGGACATTACAATGCGTAATAGCCATGTTTAACCTTTTAATATCTAATAGTTATGGCAGACTTTATTCTTCCTAAATGTTTAGTGTTTTTAAAGTACTACAGAAGCTGGGCAATCTTCACATTAACAACTAAGTGAAGGTGAAAATACTTATCTTCATGCTAATTAAATATAGTATAATATTTAAAATCCCTTTGAGGCCAGCAGTGCTGAACCACTGGCACAAGTACCACGTTTGGCATTATCCAAGGTCTGGGCTGACATCACTGACAAGAAGCCGCAACGCTTTTGGAAATGAGTTTGGCATTAGACACCAAAAATATTTGCCATTAATGTTTGAGGGTATATTTAATATGAATCTTTTCCTGAAATAAATCTGGGTAGACAGCACAATGGAGAATTCAGAGAACTCGTCCAAAATCATAATATACCTGGAAGTTAAAAACATATTTGTCTATTCTCATTGACATAGTTTCTTAACAGACTTCTATGGGAAACCATTCCAATTCACATGTTAGTTATGGATTTTATTTCAGTCCTGAATGGCTGGGTCTGGGTCTTGCTGTCACGGACCCTAAATTTTCTGTATATCTGCATTATTTCTTAAATAGCAGAGACCTAAAAACTGCTGAGGCTGTGAAGAAGGGCTCACTAATCAACACAGAGTTACCTTGGCAGTATGGCAAACTGAGTTGAAGGGGTGTAAAGCTGAAAACCAGGGTGAAATAGAGAACAGCATATTTTTGCCCAGTGGACTACAAAGAGGAAGGGAGAGAAGGAGGGAGAGGGCTTTGCCTTTTTCCTAGAAGAGATTTTACAGTAATTATACAGAAGGAATTTTAAAATGTGATAACTTTCAGCTGTAGAGGTCAACATCTTCCCATTTGGATGCTTGACTTCTCCTGGGTGGTGCGCTTCCAGGCAACCTGCTTGGGAAAAAGAGGTGACAGCCAACTCACTTCCTAATTGATTTAGGAACGGTGCCCAGGGAGACAGTCCAATTAAGTTTACAAGCTGGCAATTAGCAGGAAAGGCCTCTAAATCCCTGTACTGAGAGCCTGCTTGCCTTGGTAAGAACATAAATGTGCTAAAGATAGCAAGGGGAAAGCTGTGCTTTCTGGAAAGCTGTTGTGAGAAAACCTCACAAGGGAGGACTGAAGAAAAGCAAGGTAGAGGTGGGTAGAGTGCCTCCTGCTCAACTCCATCCTAGCTGAAATCAGGACAGAGATAATTTAGAGGGTTTGGATTTTTTTTAAATGGCCAACATGCACAAAAACATCAAAAAGCTGTTATAATTAGTGTTCTGGGGTACTCTGCAACTATTAAACCTGTCATTGAACTTAATGCAGCTAATTATCTCAAAATAAATGATAACCTGCAAATAGGTTTTTAATAGTGTTTTTTTTTTTTTTGGATAGCAGCAATAATCCGGATCAGCTCTTTTAAAACTACACAATTATAAGTCAATCCAACGTTTTTTTGTTGCAAACATCCTGTTCTGTTAATTTACCTTTTTGCAGTGGCAAAAAGTTTTTTTCTAATTTGGTCTTTCAAATTTTTAGGTCTGTGGTATTTTCAGTCAGGTTATCCCCCACAAAAGAAGACATGTATCTCATTAAATAAAGAAATAAAGTAGATTTTCAAATCTTACTGTCAGCTAGGTTGCTGGTTTGGATTTTTTGGGGGGTTGTTTGGTTCTGGTTGGGGTTTTTGTTTGTTTGGTTGGTTGGTTGTTTTTTTAAAGCTTTTTCCAAGTCTCAATAGCTTTATACAAAAGAATCATTAAAAACTCCCATGAAGATTTAGAGAGGCAATCTTGTTTTCTTGGACAGACAACGGGCAAAATGCTCAAATTTTCCAGGATGGCTGTCTGCCCTGCTGAAACACTGGCTTGGGAGTCAGAGGGTTTAAGCATGATTATTTTTTTAGCCCTCACAGTGGATTTGAACCACTGTAACTTGCCTGACTTGAATGAAATGAATACAGTTCTCACTGATGAGCCACTGCAGGGGTTTTATTCTTAGTTCAGCCACTGACTCGCCGTGTTAAGTCTTGGAAAGCCCTTTAGCTTCCCTTTACTGCTTCTTGTTATCCTGCCTGTAAAAGGAAGATAGTTGTGGGTTTACTCTTTTAAAGTCTCCTTATAGCTAAAATGAGAAGTGCTATAAAAATTCTAAAATTAGTATTATTAGTTCCTTTATTCACAACTCCTTGCAAATTAGTTGAGAGACCTAACTTCTCTGAAGGTTATGAAAAACTTCCTTCTTCTGTGATAAGTCTTCAAGGAAAGAAAAGGTGTTTCATGTACTGAAGCCAGGAAGAACAGAGTACTGGGACAAATATACATCATACACACAAAAAAATAACTTGGGAAAGAAAATAGCATTACTATTCTATTATTAAATATAGCTTATTTTAGCTTACTGGGGCTATTACTACAGAATGAATAAAATTCCTAAAATTATGTACTACAGATGAAAAGAACTTTCCGTATGATAAACTGCTTTGCTTTATTAGACTAGGGGGGGAACATGACGGGACACTGATCTGACAACAGATTGGGGTCCTATTTTGTCCAACCCCATATGGAAAGGTATTAAGTCATTGTGAAACATAAAGAATGCCTTGGTTCACGTCTCCAGATATCATTGCAACAATTTGCTTTCCAGGCTATGGTCCCATATATCTCAAACTAGGGTGTTTCAAACTACAAAAACATTGTGGGATACAGATGTTTCCTTGAGAGCTCAAGGTTCACCATATGGGCTTAATAACTTACCAAGTTTAAAGTGAAGTACTCCCAAGGGTCCTTTGTCAAATCTAACCAACAAAAGATCGTGAATGTCTACGCCATCAGGGCTGGCAAAGGCAACTGGAGGAGCAGCCCACTGGATCTGGACGAGGCTGCTAGGCACCTCAAAGTGCTTACTGAATTGCAGAGTTGCCTCAGGTGAATAGTCTTGTGCCAAGAGCTGAATTTTAACTGGGGACAGTGCCGTGTCAAAAAGTTGCAGCTCCCCTTGAGAGCTGCCCACCACGAATACAGCCCCGGATGGGTGGTAGGTTATCACAACAGGGAGCAGTTCTGCCTGGGCCAACAGAGTCACTTGGTTGTAGGCTTCATACAGAATTACTGAGGAGTCTTCACAGCCCAGGACTAGTTTGTCCTCTGTAACATCCCTGCAGCAGCTGATGGCCCTGGCCCGCAGCGGTATCCTGGTGACTGCTGCACACTGAATTTTGCTCCTCAGGCACTTGTAGACGCAGCTGTCAGCCATGGGCTCTTTGGCTGCTGACACCGAGTGCTCCACTGTGAGCACCTGGTAAGGCTGGTGAGAGCTGAAGCTGGCATGGAGGGGATCCCACTCTGTACGGACATAGCTCAGAACCTGGAAAAAATCCAAGGGGTTTTGGTGGTCATTTGTAGTAATTTATTCTTACTTTAATGATTTAAAAATAGACTGCTGTAAATACGCTATCCTGTGGGTCAGTGAGCTAAAACAAATATGCATTCTTTAAAGTCTCCTGTTTTAACTTTTAGAAGGTTAAATTATTTGATTAACATCCCCCCTGCAATGCAGTTTAAGCCATATTTGTTTGTCCAGATCTATTATTATAGGTTAGCAGAAAAGAAGATAAAAGAGGGCATGGTCCTAACAGTGTTGGTAAGAGAAACGAGCAACTAATTGATATAAAAGAACTGACTATTCACAAGTTGGGAGGGGGAGAAACTCCAAAATTCCTGAAAAAATCTATAATAGATTACTCTGAGCATCAAGTGTAGAGGATTCATTTGCTCTGGGCCATGGTAACAGAAAATATTACACCGTGGTGGTAGAAACAATGGCATGTTTAAACAACATCTACTACATATTGCCAAATGAGTAGGTGGTAGATGTTTTTTGGTGCCATGTAGCTTTAGATGCAGAATAGATGAATTTGTGATGGCAGAAAAGGGGGACTTGCAAGTTGAGTGAACTGGAAGAAGAACACAAAGGCAGAATGTGATAAAAAGACAGCAGTTGGCAAAGAGCAAGAATCTGTAGTGTGAAAACATGGGAAGTACCATAAAGTGGTAGAGGCAACAATGGAAACAGTGAAGATTCATCTCCTACAATATTCAGGTTTGAGTGAGAGGTGTTGTACAGGATTAGAGCAGGGAAACCCTAGAAGAAAAACCAGCTATAAGTAAGTTACAAATGAGCTTCTGAAAAGCTGTTACTCTGAAAGGGAGAGAAAACACGTGTCTCTAGAAGAATGAGAGTAGTGCGAGTCAGTCAGAAACTTGCTGGTGTTTGTTCATGCAGAAATAAAGAGTGAAAGGAGATTGTCAACCTGAGCCGAACCCCGCCCTCAGGTATACCCACAGCAATCTTCACACTGTAAATTACAGCTGCTGACCTGCCACAGCTTTAGGAAGCCCCTCGAGTTCAGGTGCTATGAAAGCACCTTTCACACAGAAAGGGGAAAAACATGTGATTAAAAGGCAGAGAGAGGATGAGGAAGGAAATTTCAGGTTGAAAACAGAAATGCATACATAATGTTAGAGCAATTTAAACTTGTTTTCCACAGATCACAAGAGCAACTGAACACATAATTTAGCCTTTCATCCTGCAAAAGAGAATAAGAAATTCAGATTTGTCTGGCATACTACCCATTACTTCAGAAGTAACTGATAAGTTTATAAACAAGCTATTTGGGATGTTGATCGGACTGATTAGGATATTTTGTTCTGACAGTTTACATATTTTGTCAGCAAAAGGGTTTCTCATTCAAAAGAAAGAAAAAAAGGATTGTTGCAGTTCTCTGGCTGGAAATCAGCTGACAGTTAATACAAAAGTTTTGCTGCTTTAAGATGAGTACCCAGGGACATGCAAAGAACCACTTAATGTGAAAACACCTAATACAGAAGCCAGTGCATTCAACCTGTGAAAATCTCATCAATCAATCCCAATAGAGCAGTGATCAATGAACATATTTATTAAAGAGGAAATAAAAGATTGTATTATTTATATAGTCTGAGAAACATTTTCTCACATCAATCCTTCCCTCACCAATGACTTAGCATCTATAACTAGGCATTTTATGCCCACAAAATGTTGCAGTGGCTACTGTGCAGATGTTAGAGCTGCTGAAGTGTGTTTATTAGGGTGTTAAATTGCATAGCAAGAGAACTCCTAAAAGAGGTTATTGTGGACAAAGGATTACTGTGACCACAGAGTTCTCTAACCCCATATAAAGACAAAGTAAAGTGGTATTGTTTGTTCTGCAGTTTTCCCTAAGAGTATGTATAGAGACCCAGGTAGTTCCTTTTCAAATGTGTGAAACAGAAATCTTGCCCAAGCAAGTCTTCAAAGCTTCCATAACTTCAGTGAAATGAGCCTTGAGGCCCTCTGGGACTCAGATTTCCATCTTCCTGTGGCAGGTTTCAATGCACTGCATTATTTAGCTACATGTTTTGACCCCAAACCAGTGTTTTTCTCTGGACATCTCCTCACAAGCTACAAGAAAGTCATGAAGATCCACATAATAACCAAGTCCACGAGAGATGAAAGTCTGAAAGCACTGTTAAATTCTGAAGAGAGCCTGGCATTGAAGATTAAGACATTAGAGAAGAAAACATATGAAACATGGATTTCACAACTCCATAGGAGTGACTGGTGGAAAACAGCAATGGAAACAGGCATGGAAAAATAAATGTTGCCATATGATTGTTTGAGAGGGAGCAAGTGAACTGCACCCAATTCATAATTTTGTTCTGCCTTAGAACAGAGAAGGACAAAATAAGGACCACTATTCTGAATTTAAAAGAAAGTAAAATGTTGCATTTTGGAAGGCTAGTCTAATGAGTCTCAAGAAGTTTTTTAGCTTCACACAATTTTGAGAGCAAATCCTTGAAATGAAGCCTAAGGTAGGGCTGGTTGCTGTAAAAAACACAATTCTAAACTAGCAAAAAGTCCCTGCAAGGAGAGAAAGACTATTTGCTGCCTTTCAAAATGTAAGTTTTGGCATAATGTTTGAACACATAAGGCTTAAAGGAAACTTTTCTAAACACTACTGAAAACTGGCTGAAAACAAGAGAAACATTTCTCCTTAGATTGGAACAGACAAGCTGCTTCTTATGCATCAGTGGCTTTATGTGCCTCTTGCAGGAAGAGTACCAAGCCGAGAGACCTCTTTGTTCTGGCTTCCAGTTTTGCTGAATGTAACTGGCATTTGGCATTCTGAAGGGGGAAAAATGGATATTCTCTTTCATCTGAGAGGGAAGATTTGAGTTTCTCTCAGAAATCGCTTTTATTATTCATTCTTCATGCCACTAACTGGGAAAGTAAAGCACAGAGACACACAACCACAGAAACATGTTAATAAGGCTAAGATTAATGCTTTGAAAGATAAGAAGTCTAATAACCAAAACTTTTTTTTTCCCCCCAAGAAGATGGTATTCTGCCAACTGTTCTTCTGTCTGGTAAGTAGCCACATGCTAGTAAAAAGAGTGCACATAGTGCTTTAGCAATCCATTTGAAGGAATCCACTGGGATTCCTTCCTGGTAAGCAGCAGTTCTCTGGAAAGGGTTACATTCAAAGAGTTAACAAAACATTTGCTTAGGGAATGGGAAAGCAGAAGCTGGAGGAGTTTCCTCAGAAATGGGTAGGACAGCTGTCAGATTTGTGGAGGAGGGGACATGGCAGTGGATCTGAAAAGACAGAGCTGTAGTATCACAAAGCAGGGTGTACAGTTCTTTCAGTGTTAAGTACTTTCCATAAATCTTGGGCTCAACACTTAGCCTTGGGTTTCCAGGAAAGATTTCTGGAAGTACTTTCCATGAAGTAAAGCCAATTACTTTCTGCAAAATAAATACATAAATAATTAAAAGAATTTTAATTCCCTTTTATTTTTATGACATGAATGCTACAAAAATACAGTACACACATTTAAATATTGTCCATATAATTTATACACATTTCCCTTATTAATGTGGCAGTGATGCCACCACTACTGCACATTTACGCTGTTTTCCCGCTGCAATACTGGCCTGGACTCTGCATCAGCTCATCAGCAAGATGAGGGATGCTACACATTCCAGGCTCTCAGATCCCAGAGTTAGGAATCATAAGAATTCAAGTAAAGGAATCTCTTTAATCTTCATAAATAAGGGGCCCAAACTATGCTAGTTAAAACACTTTCTTTCATTTTATGTTTGAAAGAAATACTAGCACTACATGGTGTGGGCAGTATCATTCTTCTCAGTGCAAATCTTTGAACACTTAAAATTGAAGTATTTTGCATAGAATACTGGGAAAGGATAAAGTCCACATATCAAAACAAGTGAGTTTTAACCAGTAGTTCTTAAGCAGAAAATTGGCTTACCAGGCAAAAGAAAAAAGAAAACAAGAGAAACAGAGAAATAAGCTTGCTGTGACTGAATTGTGTGTCTTTCAGATGAGAAAAAATTGTTTGATTTATTTTATGGATGTTAAAAAAGTGCTTATTTAATTTCACACAGTGAGGTTCCAAATAACAACAAACATTTTAATTAGAAATGTAAAGTGGGAAGTGTGGTGCACACCAGAGTAAAATATGTGCGAAGATGAAAGGAAAAAACCCACCCTATTTTTAAACATTTCTAACATAAAAATGCAAGTTTCCTACTCTAGGTTACTTCTACATGTAAAATCTACAGTCCTACATGCAATCCTATTATTTAGATCTCCAGTCAACATTTATTCTTATTTTCTTTCAAAATTTATCATCATCGTCTTTATCCCATATTGTTCATTGAACTTTTAACCCAATGTGACATCGAGGATTCTACACTCTTTGCTCTATGCGTGTGAGAGATGTTTCAGTAGATATTTTTCTGAGCACTACAGTAACAGGTCCCACAGAAAAGATCTGCTGTGTCTATTTCACAAATTTAGGCGCAATGTGGAAGCAATAACTATTATCTCTTGAGAGAAAGAAAAATAATATTTTCTCTCAGGGAAACTCTTCTTTCCACAAGATTGAAGTATAATTTCAGTCATTGGCACTAGCACTAAATGGAGTGAAAATAAACACGGTGAAGACAAATGCAAAATACTACAGTAACTGAGCCCTGGAACCTCCTGTTAATTTGTGTTTGCAGAGTAAAGTTCATGTTGGTTTTAACACGCCTTTTTCTCAAAGCGTTTAATCCAAAGATGATTTCACATCAGATCCTATTCATTCATAGCAAATTGTTTGAAGTAATTTCTGGAAGATTCCTCTTCTGGTTTTGAAATCAAAACACCAGTGTTATCTCCACATATATGGATCATTGGTACTTTAACACAGAAAAAACTAAACAAAATAAAACAAACCAGCCTCAAATAATTAAATAAATAAATTAGAGAATGGACGAGTTTACTGGAGGAAACCAATGCACACAGGAAAGCAGATAAAGGTCCAAAAGAAAAATACTCCTGCAGCAACATGCATGCATGTATCTAAATGTACATCTTACACTGAAGCAAAGAGAATGCTAAAGAGAAAAGCAATTTTATTTCTTCAAGGGACAATTCCTCACCAAATCTTAGAGCATTCAACACAGTAAACACTCATCTCAAAAAAAAAGTTCAGTAAATGAAGTTGAGATTTGAAAGGAAAAAGTTCTTTCTGTTTTTAGAGGAACAGTGCTTACCTGTAGTCTTAATAATAGTTACTTCTAAAACGCAAAGCCACATAGTAAAATTCAAATCAGATTTAGAGTGTATTTAAAAAGTAAAATGTATTTCTTTCATTAAGTGGAAAAACTGCTGGAGCACACAATATCCCAAACACTCTATGGGCAATGTGAATCATCCCAACACAGAACGTGTAGTTACAGGTGACGATGATGACGAGGGGTTGAGTTGTCTCATCCTAGAGCTATTCCTGTCCTCATCCGAAGGAACACTCTTCTGGTGGGCAGCCAATATCACTCAGAAAATTCTTTCAGGCAGGAAGTAGTATCAACTAAGTGCCCTATTTACCCTTGCTCTGCCCCAACACAGGAGTGTCAGTAGCTGGCAGGTCATTTTGTGGTTTCTGTAGGTCAGAACTGAGGTGATGGCTGTGGGTGGCACCCATTCATTTCCTGGGCTTGGCTTCATAAACCCAATATGCCAAACAGCTCTTTATGTTCTTGATATTCAGCAATTTATGTTTTCTCTTAATTCTAGATTATAACGCTGTTTTATCCAACTATTATTATTATTTCTATACATTATACTACTTATCCAACTATTATTTTCAGGTAAAATGTTGGTGGTATTACTTTATAACACTTCTTTTTGATAAATGTTCTAAACTGAATCAGTTCATGCTTCTCATTCTTCTACTGTTGACAACAATAATCTACTGGGAGAAAAGACTTTGTAGGGGAAAAAGGAACCTCAGTTAAATGCATATTGGGGGTTGATGCTACTTCTAGAACTCCCGGGTTATGACATTCTCTCATCCATGCACAGGAATTTAACTCCTGCCCATAAGGAATGCTAGAGAAATCAAGAAAAAAACCCCAACCAAATAGTACCATAGGTTACACTTACGGGCTACGTGTATAGGCAGAGTGTTTGGAGCCTTGCTGAGCATCCAAGAGCTAAGCACACAGAACAACCTAATTGACAACCAGCAAGACAGTTTGTTATTCATATATGACTAAGTTTTCCATAGCCCTGGCACAGTGCTTGGTATTTTATTGATAAATACAGGAAAAGAAATTTCATCTGAAGATCTCAGAATTAAAACAGACAAGTACAGGCAAAGAATCGAAAAAAGGGAAAGCAAATGCTTTTAAAAAGAATTTTCTTATATTTCTATTACACTATAGGCCAAATTAAAATGATTATGGGCCTAAACCCCAGGTGAATGTTAACTATCTTCGTGTGTAAAGCACTAGTGATGTGCTTATGACTATACCAGAGTCTAAACCAGAAAAGGATAAAACAAGGTGAGCAGAAAGATGCAAAGGAATGCTGTGATTTGGAAATCTCCCTATAACATATCAATTGAAACACAAAAAGCTTTAAACTGACAGGAGGGTTTCTGGGAATTTCTTAGAAGAAAAGAGTCTCTAAAAAACATCTCTGAAAACAGAGACTGCAAACTGCTATGCTGGCATTAGGGAGTTTTCTGGAAGACATGGAAAGGAAAAGAAAAGTAATGGGAATGTCGCTGTCAGACCCTGGACAAACAGAAGTCATGGTAAGAACTGAGGTCTGAAATGTTGGTAGGAAGAAGTTTCATAATATCAAACTGGCACAGGGACTAGGCTGGAAAAGCTTACAAAGAACAGCCAGGCATTTTAGCTCCCAGAGTAATTTTTCTGTGTGATTTGGCATAGCTGCAGGGGAAATGGAGAACTGCAGGTGTAGATCAGGCAGGGGAGAGAGATGAGTCAAAGATGACCGCAAGTGGAGAGAGGTCAATTGAAAAGAAGTAAAAAAAGCAGAGCTGGAGGTAATTTAAACTTCAATTCTACAGTGACTAATGACAGAAATAAGAAAGAAAAGCTGTCTCAACTACCTTTTCTCTTTTGCTTTCAATATGTAGAAAGTCCCAAGGGAAAAAAAATCTCACTGAAATGAATATTAGTTATCAAAATAATAGTTCCAAGACATTAAAACATTTATGTCTTCCCTAATTAAAGAGAACAGGATGCTGTTTGTAAGAGTAGCTTATTTTAAGTGTTACTTAGGGTTTTCCCCTACAGGGAAATAGGCTGTAATAGCTAATCCAGAAGAGCTATTCCACAGCTGATCCTCAAGTTTGTGCTCTTCTCCCACAGTCAGTGTCTTTTTACTCCATATTAGAAGTTGCTTAAGATAAATTGAAAATAAAATTCCAAATACAGGAGCATCTATACAAGATGGTAGTCCAGAAAAGCTTTTACATTCCAAATTCAGACTCCAGTTCTCTCAGATATGCCTAGATTGCTTCATTTTTATATTTCTACCTAAGCAAAACAAACTGGATTCAAATATTCTTGGATAGATGAAATAAAAATAAAATAGATGAAGTGGAAACATCTGTCTAAAAAGGTAAGCTAAGCAGGTGTCAGGAAGAGGGTCAGCTTGTAGCTTTGTCTTAACTTGTATTTAACATTCCCACCTGTAGATGGGGAGTTTTGACATTTTCTTTTAGAAAATGTCCGTCCCTGATTTGATCAATACTCATAGCAAAAACTTAAACACCGTCTGGGCACAGCTAGAATTGTAAAACAAAACACTTCAAATAGATGTAAAATGCCTATCAGTTAACATTGCAGAAAATGTAAAATAATTGCATCAGACATGCACACAAGAGTTACAATTTCTGACTCACATTAGGGGAACTCTGACATTTGTCAGTTTTAGCAGCACCAAAAAGCAACTCCTTGCTACAGTTCTCAGGTTGCCAGTTTTGATGTGAAAATAGCAGACATACTAAATAAAGTGCTTTTTTATTAAATAACAAACCTTTGTTTTACCGTTAGAATGGCTGATTTTCCTTTGTTATGTTTTTATCATATTCCTTTATATGAATATGCATTTAAGTTGAATAGTTCTTTCTTTAGCAAATCTGAAAAAATCATGGAACAAGAGAGTTCAGCACTTTACCTCCAATTTGCCATGTGCACAACCTAACAGCAATAGGTTGGCTCTGTCCCTCTCACAGGAAATGGGAGACCAAGGCCATGCTCCATCACTAGTTGCTGACCACCAACAAATGACCATATCTTGCATACAGTTTATTGCCAGGTGACGTTTCATCCTTCTACCTTCTGGTCCAAGTATATCAATATAAGAAATCTGACGGAAGAAAAAATGCAGGAAATATTTGAGGTGATAAAACAGCACAGTAGGAGCAAAAATGGGAGCTTTTACTTTGGATGTGTGAAAAAGAATGTATATGTACACAGTACTGCGTACATATATCTTCATATAGGCTGTCTGTAAACGTGAAAAATATCTCCTCAGACAGAAAAAGACACGCTCACACTTTTATCTGTGGGGAGGGGATTGGGATGGAAAGGAATATGAGTTAAGAAGGAATTTACTGCAATGACTCCAATCAATACCAAAATGTACAGTCATGGTTGCTTGACAGCATCGACCTCCACATAGGATTTAAGCTTAGCCATATTAAATGACAAGTTCTGCAAAGCTGACCACGGAGCTGAGGCTAGTGTTTAAGACATAATCAAATATTAAATATATTCTCCAGTATTTGAGCAAACATATATCTTTCTTTTTCCTCCCTATTTGAAGGAATCGAAACACAAACATCCCCTTTGCAAAAGAATATACACTTTTCTGCATAATGTGGATGAGCTACAGCATCATGCGTAAAGTTTATGCAGCTCTTGAGAATTGTGCCTCTTCCTCAGGAAGGATTTGTGGAATTTATTATTCAAACTCTGTTATTTGGAGCATGGTTATTTGAAAACATGAGCAGTGCACCATCTGGGTGACACATGCCAAGGAAATATAGATTGCACCGCATTTCTGCTTAAGGAATTAATGGAAGGTTGATAGCTAGGGGAAAAAAAAACTATCTTGCCATTGCTGGTCAGCAATAATCGAACCACTTTCTGGGGATTAAGCGCATGGCTAAGCCTACTGGACCAGACACTAGCAAAGGGCAGGGGGTCTTCTTATCAGAGAAATGCTTCTGGAGCCAGTCTCACTACATGACAGATTGCTTTCATATTCCTGTCTGCAAGGCAACAAAGGCTGGCAGTAATGCGATAATGCCAGAGAGCAATGGGTGTTAAGAACCCGTTGCATTTATGTATTGTATTTAGTAAATAATCAGGCTCATCCAAATTGTGATCTCAGCTCTCAACCAAGGCCATTAAAATCAAGGTTAATGCTTTAATAATCCTTTGCTGTTTTTTATATGGTCAAAAAGAACCCTTTTCTATTTGCATGGTCATAATATTATTGACCTCTTCATCCCCTGAATACACATCAAAAGGAACTGAAATCAAAGTAATTACCAATGTTGTTCTCTCATGGTAAACATTTAACTCCTTGTTCTGTCTCCTTCAGTAAATTGAAATGGATTAAAAAACCACAGACAGGAAAAACGTGCAAAAGGTCAATATTTTCAGAATAACCTGTGCTTTACTTGTCAAGATACTGAGACATGTAAAGACAAAACATACACAAAAGTTAACAGGTAGCTGGTACTTGAATTAGAACCATATATAAATAATTTGGTGACAACACATTGATTAGGTTGGAAAAGCACACATCCTTCCAGAGGTATTAATTAGTCCTGTATAGTAGCATTAACTATTTACAACAATTTCATATGTACTAGCAGCCACAAATCTTTTGTAAACCTTTACGTCTTGCATTAGACCCTCAAATATGGACTCATGCCATCAAGGAAAGGCAAATGAGAGTAGCTGGTTTTCTGTTTTGCTGGTCTTCAAGACTATAGAGATTCATATAAGAAATCTTCCTTTACTGTTTCAAGGTGTAAATAAAATTCCAGGTGGTATCATTCAGAAAGGAAGAGGATAGAGAGATTAATTCTTTAATTTAGGTATGCATTGTGTAAAAACCCCCAACTTTTGGATAAATATCAAGCTGTGAGGAGGAAAGCATGGTTGACTCCTTATTATTGACAGCACTCTGCTGCCAGTTTTGCCCACCATGAGCCTGGACGCTGAATGGTGTGAAGTTGCTTATCATTACGATAATAATATAACAGAAATTATATCATTGCAAGTATTTTTCTCATTTTGGGAACGGGAATTTAAACCCAAATACTATGTACATTTTTTAAGGTTACACCAAAAGCCAGCAGCAGAAATTAAGGCTACAATCAAATTTCCTGACTCTTGGCTCCAGATTTTAATCCCGTGGCAGTTCTACACCAGTGGAAGTTATCTTTTTCATACAATTTCTCTGGAAAAAAAAAAAAGAACTCTAAGGAACTTTTATTCCCCCCAACCTCCCCAACATTTGTTATTGTTACAAGTTTGCACAGTTGCAACTGAGGACCATCTTTGTTTTCCATTGAGAGTGACACGAGTGCTGACTGCGTCTGTGATCTTTCAGCTTTTGGAAGTTTGACTAAAATCAGCCATGAAGAACTGTAAATTAATGCAGAGAGCTGACATAATATTATTGCAGCAGTGAATAATACTTCCTGCAGTCTCACACTGGTGCAATTCTGAAGATAATAAAAATTATATTTAGCTGCCTAACTAGCAAGCCTCACACAAAAGAACATTCAATTAAAAAATGCAAATGCCGATTTTTTGGCTGGCAGTGAAGTATTCCACAGTGATTCCCACTGATTTCAAGAGAACGCAAAGTTAATGTTGAACATGGAGGTGTTTTGAGAAGCTCAGCTTTGTCAGCAAAGAACTGAAAACTTAACAACCCTATTAAGGAGCGCAGCAGATATTTCTGGTTTTTCTAAACATTAAGTCAGGGGCTGTGGCCCTCACACTTCAATGACAAAGGCAGTTGTCAGTTCACCGCAGCTTCCTCGTTAAACTTCAGCACTATTAAAAAAAAAGCCACACCACACACCACACTCCCTTCCAAAGCACAGCCTCAGCCAGGCACAAGGCACATCATTTTAAAGTAAAGTATGTATCAGCTCAGTTCCCAGTGAACAGTGAACTGTCTCAAATCCACGTTATGGAGGCTGGATCAATCTTGCAAACACAAGCCATTGCTGAAAAGAGGCCCTGAACTGAAACAGCCTGGAAAATGTATTAGATATTAATCCTAGCAGAAAGTATTTCTACCAAGCAGGTTAAAACACATTATGGCAAAACTTAAATTAAACATATCCTTAAAAAGCTTGCCTTGCAGATGCAAGCTCCCTTATATCGGCAAGCAAATTACTAAGGGGTTGTCAAGGGGAAAATATTTGCTAGCACAAGGTTGTTTTCCTTAATGTTTATCCAGTCTGAAATAAAAACAAACTCCCTCTTTTGCTCACAACATCTTTCTGCTTTTCTTGGGGAAAGGCTTGACCCTTCTTCATTCTTGCAGTGAATTGGATGCAGCCCCTTTCCTACTTCACCTGTTTGAAATTAATTGCCTTGGCTGATTATTTTTTCATAGTGCTGTAGCACCAAGCACTTCCACCTAAGGTCAGCTGCTGCCCTGATGCCAAAGACCTTATGGTCGAAATAAGTTAAGTCTGCACAGCCCAATCCATCCAAGACAGTGTAATTCAGCCTGAGATGAGCTGGTTTCCACTGACATGCAGACTGGATAGTTTAAAGGCAGCTCAGCTCTCTCTAGGCTACCTTTCTGCTGCTGCTGTGATTGTGGTATAGACACACCCACACATAAACTGCTGAAAAAACCCAGTATTTTAATCTGCACTGTGTAACTAGTGAATTGAGATATAGAGGCACCAAATCACTTGCCTAAGGACACACACGTAGCTGGCCAGTGGTGAGAAACTCATCTTCTATACCTTCAGTCCTAACTCAGTGGCTTAATTGTAAAAGTGATTCTCCCAACAACACCATTACTGTAACTAGAGGGGAAATTAAGATTTCTGCAAGGAATTACAGCAGTCTTGGAGCCCGGACAGATGACTGAATTATCAGAGATTCAAGAGTTTGTGTCTGTCAGCTGAGCCACAGTAACTGACCATGTGTATGTTTTCAGCCCACAACAAACAAGAGGTAAAACACATTAACTTCAATCTTTTACACTGAGGTTTACCATTACAGATTGTGCTTCATGCTTGTTAGATGCCAAGAATGTGCAAAAGGTCAGTTACTGCTGCTCAATGGACACAAGGTAATCTGTCAAGCAGGGGTCACTCAAATAATTGTGTGTCTGAGCCCGAACGTAAATACTGTAGAAATTTGGATTCCTCTTGGCTTGGTATTTTAACTCATCAACTCAGAAAGCCATGTAATTTATTTTTTTTAATTTTTCAGTAACTGACAGAATTTGAGCTGCTTTGGTCAGTCATATAAAGGCTTGCAATCTATGTTGCTACACAATATCTGTGAGTACCAGTGACTCATAATGTATAGTTTCTGCAGTATTTGTAGTCCCCACGGACAGCTCTACCTTCAGGTCCGAACAAGAGAGTTTTTCCAGCCTTTTATTTACATCGGGAGAATCCATCTTCTTTGTAAATTGAATAAAGCAGAGTTGGTTATGGTCCTCAAATGACAAAATGATGAAATTGTCTGTAAAAACAGCTGAAGAAAAAAAAAGCCCAAAAATTGTCAATACTGCAATACCTGTTTCTAGTAACAGAAAAAAGTACTGAACACTCCACTGAGACAACTGCAAAAAGCAATTTTTTTCAAGATAGTGTCTTAAATATTACACAGAAAGCCCTGCAATGTCCTAAAAGACATCAAAGTGTCATCCTGTCAGGACCTTCTTGGAAATGAGAAATAAAGCCTAGGGAATATTCTGATTACATAAACCTGAATAAATTATCTCATATTGAATTGCCACTACATCCAAATATATGTTTTATGCCCTTCCACATTAATTTTCATCTCAGTTCAGCCTTCAGTATTTTTTTTTATGGTTACATCCACCAGTATTTTGGAAATGCACCTAATGCACTAACAGCTTAGTCTGTGCTAAGGGTGATAAATGCAAGTTAATATTTGAGATGTATCTGGTATTTGACATTGTAAGGTTCCTGGTGCTGCCGCAGACACCAAGGAGGCTGCTACATACAGGATTATGCTTTAGAGGGGTTATGACTTGACAGCATCACATGGGAATACCCAAAAAATACAAGTAACCGAGATGGAACAGGGAAAAGCACAGTGGAATCCCTGCTGTTATCATAAGGGGGTGCTAGACCAAAATAGTTCAATGTAAAAAAGAGTAACTAATCTGAAAATGAAAATTACTTAGAAAATAGTATCTAGGATTTTTCCCAAGTGTTACCCAGTTATTCAAGCGGCACCCACATTTAAAGAGATGTCTGAGTATGGAGTCATCAGGGTAACTAGTACCACATCACTGAGGAATCATTGATGAGAAACAGGTTTTAAGTAAAGCTAGCGAGCTGTGTTCAGACAGTAAACTCAGAAACCTCTGTTAAAAGGAAAGTGCCAAGTAAAGTGGAACTGGATTTTAAACCAAACAGAGAACCCTGTGAAACAACCCCCAAAAAACAAACTTAAAAAAAGCATTTGTTATTAATAATTCAGATTCGTAAATCTAAATGTTACATATCCTTAAGTAGATTGACAGTTCAGTCTTACACAGGAGCACGGAAAACTGGCTACTCAGCTTTGCTTTGATTCAGTCTGATTTATAACCACTTGCATTTTCCAACAGTCATGTCCTGGCACAGCTCTGAAGTATCTGGTATGCAAATGCTAAAGGGTAGAGTTTACAGCCAAATAACTGCCTTTGAAATGTAACATTAACACTAGCTTTTTTGGTGGAAAAAAAAAAAAAAAAGGTGATAAAGCAACTGATATGGTGACTTAGAAGCTGTAACTGGGATCCTGCACACACATGAAAATTGTAAACCACTGAGTGCAGTATCCTCAATATGTATGCATACAGTTAAAATACTTTGATGCCCTCACAGACATCGTTTACATCAAAGATGAGTTACAACACACCTCAGATGCTGATGAAATTTTGCCTATAAATAATCAGAACGAGGAGGACTTTACTAGATGCAGGAGGACTATAAAAGCAGTATTAATCCTGTATTTTGTGCACACAATCTGACCTTTATTCCAAATGTTAAGAGGACGTGCTACTCCAAATTAGAATTATAACATTTCATGAGTAATTGTGGTGGATTGTAATCCTTATCCATTTCTACATGTACACAATTGCTAAAATAAGAACTATTATTTTTATACAGGCTTCTTGTACTAAATATAGAGTTTGTTATGGCCAACTTGATAACCACAACCCTAATTCCCAGTCAGATTTGGAAAGATGTGCAGGTTTTTTTTTAGGACAACATTATGATGTGGTTCTCACATAAGAATAGTTAAGTATAAAAATTTATATTTTGAACGCTATTTGTGTGGGTAATAAAAGTATCTTCTTTTGTTGTTCATGAAAATAAAAACTGTACTGCAATGAGTTACTGGCTGGTTTGCTTTAACTGAACAGAGGCAGTTTTATTTCACCTTTGGACTTGGGTATTTTCTTAAACACAGAGGTTTAAGAAAATCCTGAATAAGTGAAAATAAGGATAAACTATTCTGTAACATTATTAATATCATAAATACAGTGGTCTAAATGTAGTAAAACATATTTGTTGCTTTATTTTTTTTTTAGTTGTAACTTTTTTAATTAACAATATTTTTTAGACAAATATTTGTATTTCTATGACATATTAAGCCAAGGTAAGGCACAATTTGTATAATTTAATTTTACTCTTTTTTTTTGAAGACTGAGTATTCCAAATAATTTCTACAAACAACTTCAATTCGGGTATAACCCTAGCTTCCATGCTTTCCTGCTTTTTGTCACCTGAAAATAAGGAATTCTCCCTCTGGAAACTGAGGGCAAAAAATTGGAGATGGAACCCAGCAACTTCAGTGGAGTGGAAAAGAGGAGTGAAGAGAGTAAATGTGTTCTATGCTCTGTGTGTAATTAGATGATAAAATATGAGGTTAGGGTTAATTTTTTTAATAAATAAAGATTCTACTAACATAGTTACATTAATGTTAATTTTCATGACTAAATTACAAAACATTGATAAGAAAGGATCAGAGGGACATAGTATTGTAGGTTCCTTAAAGAACCAGGCCAATATTCAACAGATGCCTGGGTATGGAGGAAAATAAATCATTAAAGGTCAAACCTGAATTAAGTGTATAATCTTGCTGGAGGGATGTAACGTGGGTCTACTTTTAAAGAATTTGGAGGATGATACATGTGTAATGTGGCTCACATCAAAATTTCATATTCTTGCTTGTGCAGAGGCCAAGATACCTGATTGATTTCTCAATGATATGATGGTCATATTATAAAGTTACATAAAACAGGCACGTTTTTCTAAGTTTTCTTCTGCATTAAATGAAAACTTTATTTTTAGCAGTCCCTAGTTGATAACAATTGTGAGATTCTGGATTTTCAGAAACTAAATCAGAACGCCTTCAAACAACTAATGCTATCCAGCCTTTCTTAACAATAACTTTAATAATGACTATGCCATGCAATTAATCTATTGACTAATGTTTGATTCTGTCCCTTTTTCTTACCTAACAAAATAAACACAAGTTCAAATGGCATGTTCACAGTGATTACAATGTGTAAGAAACTGAATTTTAGAAACCCATGTGGCATTTGACAAGCCTCAAAACTTTGATGTTAAATATTATTCTTAAAGTGTTCTTAGTCCTGAGGGTTGTAACTATGGCATTACATGCAATTACTTGTTGTGTTTGCAAGTCCCCAGTGGCAATAATTAGTCTACCTGTTGACACACTGTTTCTCTGCTCTATTGTTAATGCAGGCAATTGATTTGCACATGGGTGTAATTACCATCACTGATGGTGTCGGAGATGAGCTTCCCCACCAGGGTCCTGTCAATCACCACTTTCTCCAGCTGTGGCCCAGAAAGGCTTAGGGACACCAAGACACCTGAGTGAAAGAGGAGCTAAATCCAAAGAGCGAGAAAACAAGACATCAAAAATCATTAATAAAGTGAAACGTTCCAAGGTACATATTAAGCAGCCGTCCGTTATGTAGTAACCTAATTTTCAAAATTACAAAAATGAATTATCATTGATGTGAAGATGTCTTATAATGACTTTGAAAGCTTTTTCAGTGGAACAGAGAAATGCAACACAACACTGAATTATATGGGTACAAGAATGACAGTTGCTGAACACTTGAAGAAGCATCATGCTGAGTCCAAAATGCTGCATAATATGTACTGAATTAGTTTGTTAAAAATGGAGATCAAAATTCTGTCCTGAGTGAGGGAAGGAATGGCACTGATCACTCTACCATCCATGGACCTGACCTTTTCTGTATAAAATAACTGCATAGCCTGCATTAAAAAAATATATAAAGTAGGGTTTAATGTAATTTTATACTATTATCACAGATCAAAACCATCAGCTTTTTACTGTCCTTGTTATTTCTGATCATTGTTTAGCTTAAATAATGGTGCCCTACCACAGAGATAGCTGTGAGCTCCAAATAAATCCCATTCACTCTTCGACATAAGGCTATAGATGTCTCTCTTAGAAAGAAAGAAAGAATTTAAACTGTTGGACAGAATAATCAGAGGGTTATTTCAGAGTTAATTGAATAATTCTGCCTAATTAATTTAAATTAAATAATACGTATAATCTTGAAAACTAAGTCACAGTATTCATCAAGTCCTTCTGATCTTGCATGAGAGAGAGACTGCTCAGTGGGAGGAGTTGCGAAAAACATTTATTTTTGCATAATTAAACCATTAGTCATTTTCTGAATGCAATTACTATAGCAAAGGAAATCAGAAAATAAAACCCATAAAAGAAATCCTCAGTGGAAAGACTGTTGCAGACAAGTCCAGAGGGATCACCAAAGGCCAGGAATCTCGGACTCGGGGTCTCATTCTACCTAACTACAGATTTTTAAAGAAATTTCTGTGCTTTTAATAAACTAAACTACTAGAGAACTACTTGCTCTTGTAGGAGAATTTGGCAGAAAAAAAATCTCTGTTTGTTCTATGATGGAGCTGTGAGACAAACATGGTTGCAATATAGTTTTTAGAACCTTCTTGCAGTCAGATCCACTGAATTATATAATAAATAAAAAGTATGGGGGACGGGAATGTAGTGATCTAATCAAGCTTGCCTCTTGTGCAATGCCCTGCTCCTGATAATTAAGTTATGAAAACTCTCATTCATGCATATTTTGCTTTATTGCTATAGCTCTGTGCTCTCCATAGCAAAGAAGAGAACTATTTAAAGAAATTATCTTCTTGCCCTGACTAATATCTTTAACCAACACTTTTGGAAAATAAATTCCAGTGATGTGTAAAACTGATACCAAAAAATCCAAAACCCGTGATGTGAAATAAATTTTTAAGAACTAATAATCAGTTCCCACCCTGCCGAAGTCTAACCACGCATTCACTTGATAAATATATACAGTCAGTGTTTCAATATTCCCTGTCATGACAGATGTCCTTTAAGGTTTTGTCCTAGTAAAAATGTTAGACACGGTTACACTCATGCAGCTTTTATTACAATCTTTCAAAACTTCAATTTGTCCTTATGTTGAAGTTAGAGTAGATAAAATCACAATTTATTTCCAACGTGGTAACGTGAAGTCCAGCAAGGATTGACTTCTGTTAGCTATAACTGTCCGAAAAACCTGTTGAAAAAGTGAGGGTTGAAACCCAGAAGCTGCCAAACTGTGATGTAAGCAACGATCAAGCAAAATTACATAAATATTCTAGAAAACTCACTTCTAAATTACTGAATCAATATCACCCTGATGGAGAAGAGTAGAACACCCCAAATCTTTCAGTGTTACGTGCCAACAGGAGAGATGGTGCAATCATATAAATAAACTCTCCAGTTTGTGTCTTCCACAACACCTTTGCTCAGGAGGTGTTACTGTAATGGTAGGTTGTTCCCAGGCTTCCCTTCCTTGAAGGGAGCAAGGAAAACAAATTGGAGTTAACCTGGGAGAAAACCCACAGTGAATCAGAACTCTCTTTGTAACCTCCGGGTTTACCTGACAGAGTAGGGATAAACACCACCCATCCAGGTAATGAGGAGAGGCAAAACAGGAAAAAATGTGTTTTGATATATAGACGGTTAAGGATCTTGAATGACTGCATTATGGAATGAGGCCACATGTCTGTCGTTCTGCTGACATCTAACACATCCATCCACTACCCTGTGTACAAATGTGCTTGCAAACTCTTGGCCTGAGTGCAACAAATAAGTTAGGGGTTTTTAACTCTTAAAGATTTCAGGGTGTAAATTCACTTTATGGCCATATATTCATTTCCTGGTAATGGCATAGATCACACCTGATACAGAGCTAGAACAGAAATCAGTGAAAACTGCTCAGGTGTTTGATGACATCTATATAAATATAAAATCTTGTGCTAATGGCTGTGCTTTGCTTTACTGTGCTTTGCTATAAAACTAGCCATTCAACCAATCCCATGGCTTTTCAATATTGCATAGATCTCTATACTATCAGCGTGGCATGACAGAAAGTAGGTAAAAATTGTATAATTTCCACGGTTTTTATAATTTCTGCCATTGTGCTCCCTCCTCCTTTCATTTTACAGTTAAAACATTCTTTCCCATTATTGTCCTCAGAAGTTTGAGATATTTGCGAAAAGCTTAAATTTTAATTTAACAATTTTTTGCTACAACAACTTACCATAGTTGGTGATATACCTGCTCTTCATAGGTTTAAATTCATTCTTCTAGGAACTTTACAGTGTAATTTAAAAGTAATTCATAGGCCTTACACACTATTTGGCCGTGTAAGGTTAGTATTTCATCTACTTCCCTTTAAAAATGCTTTGGATTAGAACTGAGGTTTTTTTAAAAATGAATTCTTACAGTTTACCATGAAGTACAAGCAGGTATTTAAATAAAGCAGCGCTGGGGTGAAGTCACCATCTCTGGAGGTATTAAAGAAGTGTAGATGTGGCACTTAAGGACATGTTTTACTGATGGACTTGGCAGTGTTAACAGTTGTACTCAATCTTAGGGATTTTTCCAGCCTAAGTGATTCTATGATTCTATATTATCTTTTGTCAAAAATATTCTGTAAAAGAGAAAATATTTATGTGCTCAAATTAAAACCACAATTTCAATTTGTTACTCAATGTGTAGTCCATGAAAAGACTGTTACATGATAATAAGAGTTAGGTGCTGTTACACATAAGCTTGCACAGTTAAGCTCACATTTTGGTGGATGGGAGCAGTCCAGTCATAAGCACAAATGAATATAAAGCAAATAGGGAAGATTGCAAACTTGGCTTGAGATACACAGTGATTCAACTCCAAAAAGTACTGCTCAAGGGAACTGCCCATCATTGCTAAGGAATAAAAGAAAATGTAAGAGGCATTATTTACACAAGGCACTAAATCATTCCAGCTAACAGATACTAAATTAGGGAAGGAAATTCACAATAATGAAACACACCATAATTTTTTCAGATTGAAGTACTGTGATGGGAAAAATCAGAAGAGTAATCTCTACAGTTTAAACAGTCTCAAGGTGTTCCAAAAAATATGAAAGCATGACTTCATACCTATTGGAAGAATAGGCAGAGCCTTTGTACTTGAATGTAGTCTGAGTGAAATGTTTGGGCATGTGGTCATTCTGTATGCTAGGAAGGAAGGGCCACCTAATTCTGTGTTGTTGAGGAGTTGAACAGTGAAGACTTTGATAGAAGGGATTATGTACTTTATGTGCCCAAAATTGTTCTCCAATGAGCAAGAAAGACATAACAAGGAGCTGAGGATACTCAGAGGAAGACTTAGCCCCTCTCTTCCCCAATAGCAATGTGCTCTAATATACATTTGAGTTAGTCTTTGTTAAGCAAAGGACTTAAGCTCAGGTTCATCACTTATAGACTTTAGTAGAACTTAAGCACGCACTTAAGTGGATTCCTTTATCCTCAGAAACCTCAGCCCTTGACTCCTCATTCATGCAGCTTAGCTGCTTATCAGCCCTTCTACCTAAAAAGATACCTGTGGAGCAAAGCCAGGATTTGCTTCTATCTGATTGAAATTGGAAGAGAAGGAAAATATGCCTGTAAAAAATATTGCTGTAAACTGTTTTCCCTTCCAGAGTCCAACTGACAAAGGAATATGCAAAAGGAGAAGAGAATTGCAAAGCGTTTCTTGTTCAAGCAGGTTCCCAGGGTTTTTCCCCACCTCTTCATTCCAGATTGCTTTCTTAGCCACCCCACCATAATTACTGTGTTGCATGCCTTATTACAGATGAAGTTATTGTTGTTACATGTTACTGTTTCACAATAATCAATGCATTTGTACTTCTAGCTCGAAATATCTAAAACCACACAACACATTAATGGTTCTGATCAAAAGGAACCAGAAGAATTTAATATGAGGCCAGTGTTCCTCTCGGTAACTGGTGATGGGTACTAACTTCTCAGGTATTCTAGTTAGAAAGTCTTGATTTTGGTATCAAAAGTGTTGCTGTATGTCACCACATATCTTGCTAAATCAGTTTGCTTATGGGCATTGTAGCTGATAGAACAGGCCACGTCAGAAACCATTGCTGTGGATCTCAATTCAGAATCCAGTTCTCAGTATGCCAGTGATGGCAACAGAAAAACCATTTATATGCATATGTAAATTGCAACACAAACACAATTAAATTAAATAAAAACGATTTAGCAAAGAATACATAAATCATTTTCATTAGCAGGTAACAGATCTGATTCATAGCTAATGTTTGGCTCTTATACAATAAAATGTATAACAGTGTTGGCATGTGTTTAACTCAACATCATAATGCAAATGTAAAAAAAAAAAAACTAGTTGGAAATCAAATATTTTGGCTCGACCTCATTAATTTTCACTGTCTTATATTGTAAAACTGAAGTGAACCAATGGCATCATTTCATAGGAATATTTCATGATTTTGTGGCAAAACTTAAAAGCATTCCAAAGAATTGGAGGAGACCAAGAAGAAGGGAAGCAGCCAGAGCTAAGATGAGTAAACTGAACAATACTGATAAAATTAATTCCTTTCCTTATTACTCCTCAGCAGGGAGAGCTGAGGAGCACAGTGGCATCTTATTGTAAAGACTTCTTGTCTTTTTCCCGTCATCCTTTTTTTATGGTCTATTTATTTTCCTTTGACATCGGCTAACTGAAGATTATAGGATTATTTCAGTAACCCAACACAGCTCATCAAAGTTGGGGGTCAGAAGTACCATACATAAATGGTGGGGGTTCAGATCCTGTTGGAACAGAGCTAAAGAGAAGACCTCAGCCCTTTAGGACTCAACTAAGCTCTTTTAAATATGAGAGCAAGCTCCTTGACAAAGATCCCTGTACTGCCTGGGTTATGTTTACATGAACTGGCACATCATCTATTTCAGAAGCTCTAAGCAATACTAGAATGTGTACTTAACTGCAAAAATAAAGGTCAGTGGGGTTTTTTTGGCAATGGACAAGGAAGTAAATCTGAAACTTGTAGTGCACTCATTGTACAAAAAAAGTAATAGGAGAAATTTTGATACATAATATGAAAAGAAAGGTAGAAAGCTGGGCCAGCATTATGGTCATTCTAGGCAAACTCAAATAGAAAAGCCAACTTTGAGAAATAAATGCATGCAATGGACAAGATAATCTGCATGCAAAATAACTAGATTTCTCATTGAGGCTTATGCATGAAGTCTAATTGGTTATTTGCACATAAACGATTAATGTGACAGCACACTTATTTTTATCAGAAGTGTGTTTAAAATTTTTGCCCCAAGTTTTTGCCTGCAGGCTAGTTCTGAGATGGAAGTGCTGGAGGAAGCAGTGAGGGATTAGGAATATTGATGTTTAGGTTACAGAAGGCACGCTAGCAGCAGTCCTATGCTTGCTTTTCACAAAATCTGAGGGAAATCCTACCACTCTTTTAAAGGATAGCCTTGTTATCATTGTATCATCTTTCAGATTTCTGTCTTTGTTCTGTCTTGCTCAAGGTACAGCAGGCACTGAGTTTTTGGATGGCACATTGTTATTACAATACAAAGGGAACTGCTCCTGCTTCAACTATGGGTATGACAGATTCAGATACAAAGAACACTTCTTGAAAAATGTGAAGGCTGTTAAGTTAAATACTTTAACTTCTATATATAAGTTTATTTGACAAGGAATTGCTTCTAAAACCAAAGAGCTAAAAAAAAATATTATAATTCAACAATATACTCAAATTTATACCAAAACATAGAAATTATGGCAATTAGAGTAATTCACTATATGGTCTTCATGCTATTTGTCTTACACATTGTTTTCTATTACTCTGAAAGTTAATGAAAACATGGACTCTTCCCCACTAGCTCTGGAATCCACACAAAAAAGGCTGTGAATACAGTAGTGCTATGCCACAGATCCCACCATTACATGGTAGGCACTTTCTGCTAAAACAGTTAATTAGTATTCTACTTAGAATTGAAAAAATAAAAATAGAAGTACAATATCTTTTCCAGAGGCTTCAGAACATTTGCATCAAAAAGAGGCAGTCCAATTATTGCTGCAAAATGCTCAAAGACAGATGAGCAGCAGAAAAACAAACCATCTGACAACAAAATTGATAGAAGACAGGCTTTCTGTTCCAGATTCTTCCGAATGATTCATTTGTCTCTATTTTATTTTTATTTGTTGGAGGCCTTTCAGGAAGACAGAAAGTGGAGTAACACAATTGTTCAGGCAAAACATTCTAAGCCCTCTTGAAGATTTCAATAATCAGCCACTATTACACAAAAAAATACTTTGTTCTGTAATTGAGAAACCAAAAGCAGAATTTCAGGACAGAGAAATGACTATGACTTTTATCTGTAACTTTCACTCTGGCTGTGTTATAATCCATACCATCTCTTATACTCTGGCTACACAAACCATCTACAGAAATCCCAAAAAGACTCAATTAATGAAACTACTCCTTTACATGATTCAACCCAACATAGAGTTAGACCTAATATACCAAGATGAAAGCACCCATCTCTTTTCTTTCCCATCTTGTACAAGAAATAAGTAAAATTGTATTTGTCTCATTTTTGTTGATATAAGACTGAAATTACTTAGAGGATGCTGAGTCAAAAAATAAAAAAAGAAGACTTTTATACTGATAGTCAACCAAAGGTGTTATATTATGAAGGCAGAATGATCACGTTCTGGCAAGAAGTTCACTGTTTCAAAATATGCATTGGTAAAGAATGAGAGTGGATGCAGATAGCTGGGAGAGGAAGGAAAATGATAAAGGAAGAATGGACAGGGAAAGCAAATGAAGAGAAAGCAAACTGGGAAGCAAATGAATACACTCACAGCTAATTTACTTGGTATTTCTTAACCAAATTCCTTTCCTAATCAAAACAATAATAACAGGAAAAAATGAGTCCTCTAAATTAGTATACAATTAATTCTTAAATAAGCTCTAGAAGATTAACAGTCACAGATCTATACTATGTAATCTGTACACGAATGATAGACATTAACTAGGGGTAAGATCTGATAGGCAAATGCAGCTTGACAATAACATTTTTATTATTGATATGAAAAGACTACATACCATTTGGCATATTGAGCATTTAAAAATTTTGCTATCCTAAAGACATTCTGGAATTTTAGCTGTATAATGTTCAGAAATTTAATATTCATTTTGTTGACACTTATTTGGAACTATTTGAATTAGAAGAAAAAATTATGAGACTGAAAAAGCATAAGAGAAGACAAAATTTCTTTTCAGAAACAGTAATATTGACAAGTATTCCCCACACCAAAGCAGTTTCAAACACGATGCACATTCCTCATGAAGGGTGTATAAACACATAAAATTCATGACACGTTTTTCAGAAGAAGTGTGTGATGAAGGAGCTAAAGGACATGTTGTGTTCAGCTCTCCTACCTGCCTTACTGCCCTGCCTTAACGACGACGTGAAAACGTTTTTCTTGTACACAGTATGTGGAACTCATACAGTCAGAGAACACAGCTATATGTGTGCCACATGTCACAATATCCTTTATTCCACAACTTGATTAATGATCTAGTTGGTTTAGAGTTACAGTTTCCCTCCCATATTACACAAGCAAAAAGTAACAGTGACAGACATGCAAATAATTAAGACATAAAAATGTAATATAACACAGATTCCAGACCTGTCCATATATTTTAACTGCTCCCTCAGCCTGCTATTTTGAGGTACATGATGTTTCCAGTTTCCCCAAGTAATAATAGTAATAATAGTAATAACAACAGCAGCAATCATCATTATCCTCTCACACAATCAGGGCCCTTTAGTGTAATTTTTTTGTGTTGATAAGTCCCAGATATTTTACTTGAGTCATGTATTTCAGAGTAAAAATTTAAATAAATCAAATCTAGCTAATAAGGGCCCATATATTAAAAAAAGCCCAATGATTTTCTGTGTTAGTTAACATTTTAACGCTACTGATTCCCTCACTGACTGGCTGTTTAGCACCACTGACTGAACACTGCAAAACCTTGTCATAACACAATACCTGACAGGTATGTTTGTTCTTCCATTTGCTCAGCACACACGGACTCTTTTCCATTAAGTCCTAGAGGGCAACAGAAAACAGAGAGTGGAGTTGGCAGCACACGTTGTCACTATCGGTTAACACACTTCTGATTTTCAGGTTTACAGATGAAGCATTCCACACAAAGATGCAGCTGTTTTAGAACAGCCCACCAGACAAAAGCACATTTATCATCACTGTGAGAGTTGGATCTTTATGAAAATTAAAGCTGTTGAAAGAGGTTTGAAAACCGGATTAGATGTTGCTGCACTTGAAACTTTTTCAAACATACCTCTACCTCCTTGAGTGCATCTCGCAGTTTGTCTGGTCTTTTGGTTTTCAGTCTCCAAGGATAATCTCGGGCTGTCAGATTAAAATAAAATAAAATAATATAAAACAAAAAAAGAGAAGAAGAACAAGAAGGTAGAGAAATGTGTATATATAGGTGACTCTATATATTTATGTGTGTGTATGGGTGTATGCATGTGTGGGAGAATGCACAAACATACATTTTTACATATAATTTTAAAAGTTGCTCAAGTTGAGCTTCCTTTTCTATGGAAACACAAAACTTAGATTTCTAGGAGTTACTTTAAATGTAAAACTTACCCACCATTGGAAGGAAATGGCTACGGTTTCTATTGTCAAAGGATGTCCTTATGGAAGGCTCAGTCATAGGACCGGTTGGCATCCTCGATCCACACTGACCATGACTTTCCCATGGCAATTGTGTACAAAGCTCTCAGCACCTTACCCAACTTGCAGTGAAAAAGTATCTCCTGTTCAGTATGTTAACTCAGATTCAAGTTATCAAATCCCAAACAGATTCTATTCTTCTGAACTAATATTTCATTGCCTAGTTTCAAAAAGCAGGCACTAACATGTCTGCAAAATATATATGCATGAATATATGCATATATAGAAGTAATAAAAACAGGCAATTGTGAATGCTATAACTTATGGAGTACAGTTATTTATAGGATTTGTTCTTGAAGATTTGGTCTAAAGAATCTGCCAAGTCAAGCAAAGAAGAAACTGCGTGACTGCTGAAGTCCTTTAACAAATTTATCAATGTTCAGCACACTATTGTGAAAATTCTGGCCTAATACATTAATTCTAGTAACCAGGAGGCAAAACTTCCTCTGGAGTTGCCAGTAATTGGCTTGTTTCAAGTCTGAGAATCAGGCTCTAATAACTTGTGAAATTTCTTCATTTAAAAGTGAGCAGTGCTCTGCTCATAAGTGTACAATAAAAACCATGAGAAACTAGAACACATTGTTCAAAATCTGTTCCTATTTAAAGGAAACCTGATGAAAAGTTTTGAGCTCCAAGCTGTCAGTTTGTATGCCAACTTCCAGACTGAATGACTTAGCAGTTATGCTTAAACCTCCCTGCAAAAAGGAGCTTACAATAGAAGTGCTATAGAGTGAAAAAATGAAGGATTTCATATATCAACAAAAGAGGACACCAGCATACAACTTCTCTTTGTGTTTTATTGGACTGAAGCCAGTGTTGGTGTAACTGTTATGATAATGTTAATTAGGCATGTAAGATCACATTTTCAATGGGTGCTTTCATAAATACTGGAATATTTAACCACATATGCAAAAAGGGAAATTGCCTGTGCAGATACCAAACTACCTATACAAATCAACAGCTGTGAATAAAGTTCCCCAGTGCTCCTCCCTCCAAAATGTGCTGTGCAGGCTTTGTGCCAAGGGCACCCCTGTATTCACAACAATGAGGTGCAGCAGCTTGTGTTCCCCTTGCCTGCCACATTACGACAGGTAACAGCCAGGGCTTCCACGTAAGGGGGTTTATCTGGGCCTGCTTCTCCTTTCAGACATGCAGTGCCTGTAAGATGACACTACACTGAGCACAAGGGATGTAAATCCATGGTGCTCCTCCCTGTGTACAACCCTTGCTCACCTGCCCAGCTTTACAGAGCTGTATTGATTCCCACTGACACACAACTCTCTGCAGTGTAGATTTACCACGGGGCTGTGTGCACCTGCACACTCATCCCCAGTGGGGCTGCAACCTGCTCCAAACACACCTCATGGTGCTGCAAAGAACTAATCCTTCCACAACACATTTTCCCTTCAAATGCATGCACAATTCCGTGGGAATTTTCATTCTGATAACAGCATAGATATTGCTTTGTGAAGCTGTCTAAAAAAAATCAATTAGAATTTTCAGAGTTGTCACATAATAATGTTTGAACATTAACGAATGCTCTGAGCAATAGTAAATATGCAGGAGTTGTAAAACTTGAGCTAAAGAAAAGTTGTACTAATATAAAAATCTTACTGCCGAGTGATAGTATGAACTAAAATTGCTTTGAATCAGGTAATGCAGGAACAGTGTAAATGTTTCAAAGCTAAAAGTATTCTATGAAGGCAGCAGATTAGTGATCTGGAATTTGATTTTGTCTGAAAGTACTTTAGTTATAATTTTCAGTTTTAAGGCAGTTGGTATTACAATTCAAGATCTGATTGGGAAAATCTTTATTACTCATCTGCTAAATGTATTTCATAAGGAAAAATCTGGATTATTTTTGTGATTCTTTTTGACAACGGATTTGAGAATCAATGGACACTACCATGCTAAGTGACAGGGAAAAAACCACAGATTGCAAATATACCAGGAAGAAATAATTACAAATTTTCAATTGTTTTGTGCTGTGTAGTTTTGTGGCCATTTGTCTTAGATGACATGTGAAGAAAGTTACACTGAAAGCAGTCTGAGGTTATTTTAATGCTTTTCCAGAGGCATCACGAATCCAAATGAACAGTTTGGTTTTACTGTAACAAGAAACTCAGAAAATATCTTTATATTCTGCTAGCTTTTGCTTCTCTTCTAAGTAACTGTGCTTCATCTGTGATGCTAAAGGAAAGAGGATGAAAAGATGAACGATAATCCTTACAACTGCTGTCAGCAAATATTAATATTAGAGGACTCACACAGTTCGATAAAACACAGAAATTTACCAAAAAAATTAAGACAGCCCCGATGTTTTCACCTCGTAAGGCAGGTATCTTAAATTCGCAGTGAAAGAAAGGCTTACAGAGCCCAACAGGTGGGCTGGTGTTACTGAGCCCCCGTCTCATCAGATAGAGAAGGGAGGAGCTGCAACCGAGCGCAGCGCCGGGCTGGGTCCGTCTGTCCGCCTGCACGGACACACGGACAGCAGAGTGCGAACCACAGGGTGACTGTGCAGCCCGGACCCAGAGAGAGGGTAACTGTAGCCCAACAGACCTTTGGGCCCCTGGTGAAACTTGTAGGATTAACGGGATTAATCAGATAAAGAAAATGGATCGTTCTCTCTGAAATGGCCATCTCAGATAGCGGGCAGGGCGCCGGGGCCGGGCGGGCACTGCGGCGCGTTCGAGATGCCCTCTGCTGGGGTCCCAGCATGTGCTGGGCTGAACAGAATATAAAATAACTTTAAAAACATGAGAATTCAAAGTATAAATTCCCACTGAGGTCTATAGTTACATAAAGTGAATATTTTTTCCAGATCTTTTTTTTTCTTCTGTGATTTAAAAAGCTTTTGGGAGAGAGAATCTCCTTCTGTGCTTCCTTACTTCCATAGAAATAAAGAGACATACAAATTTGAAGCTGTGTTTCTCAGAGCAAACGGTGTCAAACATTGAACATTTTGAAGTTTTGTTTAATTTTAATTATGGTTAGTTATATTTTACCTGTTTCCTTCTTGTCATAGTACTGGTGGATCCCAATGTCTTCATCTATACAATGAAATGGAAATATATTTAATAATGAATGGGACATTAGAAACAGAACACAATTTAGCAAGCAAAGTTCAGCATGTCAATTTTTGCTAGCTGAAGCAGTGCTAGGTGTTAAAATACAAGCAACAGCGAAAAACCCCCAGCATACAGCCTGGATACCATTAGGACTTCCAAGAACCAGCAGGCAAGGCATGAAGAAGGGATGTGACAAGCCCTTACATTTATTTGGAGCTGTCATTTCCCTCACATACACTTTGATTCTCCTCAACATGCAAAAGTATTTTTACCACCTTCCTAATCAGCATATTTCACAAAGAAAGGTAAGGATCGTGGTGGAAGGTGTACCTTAGAATAACTTAAAATGTTTTTGAAATGACTGACACACTTGAGCTAAAGACAACAGGGGTTTTTTTTAAGATTCATGAACTCATAAAGCTGCTCTTTCAAAGGCTCCAATATTCTTAATCTATAGGTATTCTTGTCTACCTGGTTCCCATGGCAAAGAAATTTGGATGTTTCAGCTGCACCGGGACTGCAACCACACTAGTCAGTTCCTGATGTGGCTGCCAGATAAATACTTGGGTGTGCCATGGATCTACTCCACTGAGTAGATCTAAGGACAGTGTTACACTGCATCCTTTAAAAATAATTAGCTTGTCACTGCATCTGTCTCCTTCTAAACTCAGAACCACGGGGAGAAATTCCTTACACGGAGGAAGAAGGTAGAAAGGCACTGAAATGGCAGGCAGGTTTTAAACCAGGACAGCAGTCCTGTCTTCTGCCTCAGAATTTTTGAATGAGGTCTCTAGGCAATGAATAAAAAGAAGCAAGAAGGTCAAAAGTGGAAAATAGGCACAGTACTCCACTCCTTTAATTACAATAAATCACAACTGTGTTTTCCTTCAAACATCAGATTTCTATGAAATACAGCTTTTGACTTTTTGATGCCATTGTTGTTACAGAACAGTTCTCACACAAAGATTGCATGTCAAAAGCATATTGAGTCAATATTTGAATAATAAAATTCAACTGAATATCCATTGATGATTCAGAATAATATTTCAACAAAAGTATTGTACACTACAATTGGCACAATGTGTCATAAATAATATTTTGATATGATCCACTTATAAACCAGTGGGGTTTTTTTTTAGAATTACATTTTAGCAATAGCAAGGCAAGATGAATGAAAGTAATTTCTACATGGCTAGTAATTAGTCGTGTGCCTCCTGAAACAATCAATCAATAAGATAAATACATCCTTGCAAGTATAAAATTCCAAGTAATAATGCAAAATACTCAGAACATGCAGTAATTTTTTATTTTCCTGTCGAGTACAAATCACACTGCCTCTGCAGATCACCTGACTATAGATCATTCACCCAAAATAGTCATTCAACTGAGCCGCATAATCAAGTAGGCCATAGCTTCCTGAGACGGGAGATGCATCCAATTCAATATAATCTTAGTATTTTTTATTTGAAAGGAAGCTCCAGTTCTTTGACAAGATAAGCAAAGAAGCTGATGACATTCAAATACTATATTGCTGCCTAATTTTCTTTCCCCTAAGTATAAAAACCACTTCATTTGGGTAGTCAGAATGCTACATTAGTTTAATATTCCTCAACAAGCTTTGCTGGTTTTTTTAGTAACAGGTAACAGCTTTTAGTAACTGGTAACAGCTCACCTCTAATATGTAAGTTGGTCTTCAAAGACCACAGAAACATCTCGGTCAGGAGGAAGGACATCTGGTGACATATGGAGCCTTAGCACCAGCAAAAGAACGAAAGAAACCTCATGAGCCAATTTATTACCAGTGACATTGCAAGTATTCTGGAAACTAAGTGCTAGAAGAACCTAGCACTGATGATATTTTATTGCATGCAAGCTCTCATTTTTGAACGCAATCAAACGAATAATGCATGGAAAGAAAAGGATAAGAAATGTAATATTCCATATACACGTCACACACAGAGACAAATCAGCATTTCCTTAAATGTACAGTTGCTCTCACAAAAGGAAATAACTTTGTACCTGATGTCTCTCATATACACATTATAATCTGCTTTTACTCTATGGCTATTACCCTGACATATGCAAAAAGGAAACCACTACTTAAATATCTGGCTTAGATAGGAGAATTTGACTTTCAGGCCAAATTTTTTAAACACTGTGCATTGGGAAGTGTCAATGTAGTCAAGAGACAGCTTTGAGCACAACATCTGCAGACAGTAGTCATAGTACCAAAACCAACAAATGATGTCTTCCTAAATAAGAAAAAAGCACTTGGAATAAATCAATTAGAACTGACAAAACAACAGATGTGAAGCATATAGAATATGAGTTGAAATATCATGCACATTGGCTACTTATTAAATGTTTGCTATGTTCTATATTCCCAGTAGAGTATGTGTTGTGTTCCAAAAGAGCATTGGGAATCTTCCAAGACCAAGTACCCAGCAGACTTCCCTGACTGGTTTTCTGCAGTGCTGTAGCTAAAAGTGGGCCACCAGACCAATGACTTTCCCTACTTTTGCTAAACCCAAGGATCCCCTGAAAGCTGGACTCAGCAGGGGTGTTTACACAAATGTGGCACATTTCAGAACCACTGTTAGTATGGTACTATACTTGGACATTTTTCTTTCTTGAGGTAGACTTTTCATTTGCTTTCCATGAGTGCCATTTAGACAATGAATCAATTACAAGATGATTGTAGAATTTCTAGCATACAGAGCACCAGACCTTTACATCAAGAGAGACATGATGAAAAATATGTGCAAGAATCTCAGGTGGCATCAAGGAAGCTATCATGGTCCCAGTAGAGCTGGGAGACCTAGAGGTATTATCACTCAAGCTAATGTGTATGTTTTGAAGTACTGCCTAATCCACTGCAATAGCACCAAGTGGAAATAGCATTTTCTTTCCACTGATCCCCAAATGTACAAAAAGTCTTGCTGACTTACTAAATCTCATAGTTCTATGGGAAAAAAAAAAAAGATCACAACACACCTAGTAAATGGAATATACCTTCATCTTGGGTGAGAATAAGGTTTGGAAAAAATTGCGAAGAGATTAGTAGCATGGAGGTCTGTTGAACATGGGAACCATTTTTGGTATAAATATGGATGAGGGCAGTCCCTCTTTTTCCTTGTGGACTAAAGTAAAAGGAAATTGTACATTATAATTTTATCTGTTTTCTCGTTTTTTCCTTACTTTAGCAAGTGAAACAAAACTTCAATTCCCCAGGGCCCACAGATCCCGGATTAGAATCTCTCACTAATAGGAAGTCATCAAACTGAGTGAGCTTCTCAAAATCCTATCATGGCTTGACTAAAGGAAAACAAGGACAGGGAGAGATCACTGACCAACATGGTCAAAACAGACTTGACTTGGGAAAATCAGTTCAATTTATTACCAAAGAGAACAGAGCAAGATAAAGAGAAATAAAATCAAATTTTAGAAACACCTTCTACCCACCCCTCCCTTTTTCCTGGGCTCAACCTTACTCCCAATTTCTCTACCTCCTCTCCCCTAGTGGTGCAAGGGGATGGGGAATGGGGGCTGTGGTAAATTCATCGCATGATGTCTCTGCCACTTCCTCCTCAGGGAGAGGACTCCTCACACTCCTCTCCTGCTCCAGTATGGGTCCCCTGTGGGGGTCAGTCCTTAAGGAACAGCTGCTCCAGTGTGGGTCCCACATGGGATCCCAAGTTCTACCAGCAAACCTGCTTCAGCATGGGCTCCTCTCTCCACAGGGCCAAAGGTTCTGCCAGGAGCCTGCTCCAGCACAGGCTTCCCAGGGGGCCACAACCTTCTTCAGGCATCTCCCTGCTCCAGTGTGGGATCCTCCACAGACTGCAAGTGGATCTCTGCTCCCCCATGGACCTCCATGGGCTGCAGGGGCATCTCAGCTCTGGTGCTTGGAGCATCTCCTTCCCTTCCTTCTTCACTGGCCCTCATGTCTGCAGAGTTGTTCCTCTCACATATTCTCACTCCTTTCTCTGGCTGAAATTGGCTCTTGCACTGTAACGTTTTCCTCTTTTAACATGTTATCCCAGAGGTATTACCACCATTACTAATGGGCTCAGCCTTGGCCAGTGGCAGATCCATCCTGGAGCCAGCTGACATTGGCTCTGTTGGACATGAGGGAAGCTTCAAGCAGCTTCACACACCGCTATAGACCTTCCCAATACCAAAATCTTGCTGTAGAAACCAAAAACACAGTGGAAGATTAAAAGACTTTGGCATGACAAATAATCTAGCCTAAATTCCACAAATTATTCCAAAGCCTTTGTATGTCGGCTGCATGGGCACTTGCACTTGTGTCCTCCTACGGAATATAAACCCATCCCACAGTGCTGCTGTGTGCCTTCCCAACTGACAGATCAGAGAAGACTTTTAAGTCCTTATTTTTTTCACCATCAGACACATAGGAGGAACTTGCCAAAAAACAGAAGTTTTAAAATGAGCGCTAAATACTCAGCATCCAAGATGTATACTTTTAAAAAAATTTGTCCTCAAAAATGTTTGTAAGAAAATGTTAGAAACCCAAAGACTTCTAAAGAACAGCCTTTCAGTTCCACACTGCATAACCTTGATGAAGCAAAATTTCTTAATGTACCTAAAAAGAGAGAAAAGATCTTGTCAATTATCATAATCTTGAGTTTAGCTTTTTTCTGCTCCCTTTCCTTGGACTCTGAGCACTCACTAACCAGCTAATTATTGGAATGCTTGTTACTGTTGTGCCAGTGAGAATGGACATCTGCCCAAAAATACTGTTCTAGTCTAACAAATTCTAATCTGAAATACCTTCTGATTAGTTACAGTCTACAGGGGAAAAAAATAGAGAAAATTTGCTTCTGTAACAAAATACATTATAAAGTCTGAATATTTTATTCAGAGGAATTATTCTTTCTTGCTCCTTCTGAAGGAATACGTGCCAACTTTAGAGTTATGCAACTACATCTCACCATTTCCCACCTCATTATATTCCAGCACAATGGGGATAAGGTTGATGACGACAAAGTGATCTTTCTGTGTTTGAAAAGTGTCTCAGAATTTGCAATGTTCCTTCAATTCCCTGAGCTGAGTCCCACTATTGCAAAGAGGTAGGTACGAAAACATAAAAATTCCTCCCATTGAGCTTTAAGGACTCCATCCCTCCCTCTTTAAAACTGATTAGAATTTGGAAAAAAATTGGGATGAAATAACTCTACCGTTAAGGTAAAACTGTAATTCAATTTACCAGCTGTTCTTTTTCTCGCTCACGCAACACTGACTGTCTGCTTTCACAATATCACCACAAACAACAGGGATATTTTAGTGGTTGCAAAAGCTTACTGACAAATGGAGATGTTTTGCAATGGTCAGTCTGTGCCAGTATCTGTGTAAGGATTGCTTTGTTTAAAAAAAATCTTCATCTTAGTAAATCATCCAGAAAATAACTGCCTGGCCACTTTGTAACATCAACAATTGCTGAAATGGATATCAAGGGTCCTCTCTGAAACCTCCAATATAGATGTTGTCGTGACAAATAACGAGAAACTATGCACTGCCTGAGTGATTTGGGGCACTGATACTGCATTTCTTCTCATTCCATAGTTACCTGGAGTGGGGTGCATGTGAAAGGCAATACTCAGCTCCTGAGGTGAGTGCATCCCAAGAACATGACCCCTGAAAACACACTAGGAGCAATCTAAAGCCAGAGAATAGGAGAGGCTGACTACAACAGATCATCTGAATTTTGTAGTTCACGTGCCAGAAGCATGGCTTGGTGTGACAACATTATCTGAAATGCCCCTCTAAGAGTAAACTCTGTAAGTGCCAGGCTACAGGGCAGCATTTGATGATCTATTCCACTGAAGGTGGGCCAACGTGCTCCCAGAAACCCAGAGTTCCTAGTGGAAGAGCAACAAACAAGGGGGATCCCATTCAAAATATTGCTGTAGTTTGAAACAAACTCCTAGGAGTGGAGACAAGGTAAAACACAAAGTCAGTCAGAAAGCAGGTCGCTCTATGCCATGGCCAAGTTACAGAACTGCTGCAATGACAAGTGTACATGTACTAGATGAGGTGCTTCAGATGTGGGCTTGGGCAGATGTTCTAGGACAAAATGCTCAAATAAAAGAAAATGCTGCAGAATCAATTTTCACTACTCAAGTGGTATCAGAATTTCTTGGCAAATAATACAAAACCAGGAATTATTTTATAAGAATTGTCACAGGGCACGCTTTTATGTTCTCCTATTCCATAGAATCACAGAATCATAAAATATCCTGAGTCAGAAGGCACCCACAAGGATCATTGAAGTCCAACTTCTGGCCATGCACAGGACCATTTCCAAGAGTCACACCATGTGTCTGAGAGTATCATCCAAACACTTCTTGAACTCTGTCAGGCTTGCTGCTGTGACCACTTCCTTGGGGAGACTGTTCCAGCACCCAACCATCCTCTGGCTGAAGAATCCTTCCCTAATATCCAACCTAGACCTCCCCTGACCCAACTTCAGGACATTCCCTCAGGTCCTGTCACTGGTCACCACAGAGAAGAGAGCAGTGCCTGCCCCTCCTCTTCCCCCCATAAGAAGTTGTAACTGCAATGGGGTCTCCCCTCAGTCTCCTCTCCTCCAGGCTGAACAGACCAAGTGCCCTCAGCCACTCCTCACGCAGCTTCCCCTCAAGGCCCTTCACCATCTTCACTGCCCTCCTTTGGACAGGTGAGGCTGCCCCAGTGCAGAGCAGAGAGGGACAATCCTCTCCCTCGCCTGGCTGGTGATGTTTTGCCTGATGCCCCCCCAGGACACGGTTGGCCCTCCTGGGTGTAGGATCTGGATGGCTTTCATTAAAATAAAGCTTAACCTTTTTTTCTAATAAGTAGACGTTCTAGTCTTCATCTTTCACTTTGCAAAGTGGCAAAGTCTGAGATCAATAGGAGCTCTGCAGTGCTTTACAAACAGCACCCAGTTCGAGGTCTCACTTACCATGAGACTGTGGTTAAGCACAACAGTGAATCCTGTTGTCATTCAAGATCAGACCAAAAATGCTGTGGCTACATAAAGCAAAAGACTGACCTGACCAAATTTGAATCAAATGGGCTATTAATTCTTCTGTAATGGCAACTGCAAAGCTGGCTTGGGTAGTCCCCATTCTTTCCACTGCGTTGGCTCCCCGATACCTCTACTTCCAGATCACCACTGCAGTTTGCCACCTTGCCCTTTATAAGCAGGCTTGTGCTCATCTTCCTTTTCCTCCCTTTTTCTTAGAGGCTTGTTGAACTCACGCTTCCTCTTGCCTGCAGCTATTTCTTTCTGAGCCTAGGCCAGCCCCTCCTCACAACTACTGCCCCTGGGACTGAAACATCCTGCCTGAGATCTTGGCTATCTTTACTAGCCCAGTGGGCTTCATTCTTATATTCATTTATTTCTGCTTTAAATCTCCTTTCCACTGAGAAACGAAGTGTAGATTTTGTAGTATAAATGAAAATCAGATCCCCTGTCACTAAGACCAACCTCTGATTTTAAGAAGTAGAAATACAGATATGCTTTTATAAATCTATTCAGTGCCTAATAATTCATACTATAATATTTTCAACTCACACGAATAAAAAGTTGACCAATTATCATCAATCTGAAACTCTAGGCAAATATTTATGTTGCTACGTTCTTTCTCTTCAGAATTTGATGACTCAGAATATTTTTGCCGAACACATCAATGAAGAAAATTCTTTTAATTATTCTAACTTCCCCAATCTAAATAGGGAAACTATTTTGTAGATGGGTGAACAACACACAAGAGCTGTATCAAAATACACAGTGAAACTTCTGTTGTAAGAAAGGCCTGAGTATGGCTTGCAGAATAATCATGGAAAGGAAATACATTATCTGATAACTCAAGAATTCTGGCATGAAAATTATACATTGCAAATTTATTTCCGTATGCTGTGAAGTTGTATCATGTTCCATAGAATTACTTTATGTGAGGTTTGTTTTATTGTTTTGTGAGTCTGAAAATAATCCTCTTTTTTTTTTCAGTGACAGTTCTATTTACTGAGTTTTCATACCTTAAGATATTTACATGTTGAAGTATAAAATATACATATAACCCCTTAGCAACATTAAGACTATTTGTCACACAGTAAGAACACTGAAAATCTGAAAATGCTCTAAAACAGAACTAACATTTTATCTCCAGTTGATACCAATTAAGACTAGTTTTTGCACAGTTAATTGGGCAAAAAGCCACACGGCCATTATTCACAATGGGAATTGTTGGCTGAGACAGCTGTCCAATTCATCCTCTGAGCTCTGGACTAAAAACTCTGTCTACTACATAGAGGGTGCTGAAGTTCAAGGACATGTGCAGAAATACTGCAGAAAAATCTATATGGGGGTAACTTGTTGCCGCCAAATTGCTTGTTCATGTGTCAAACCTGAGGCACAGTTTTTGCTGAGTTGTCACCCAAGCAGATGATGACAGGATCACAAGCTGAATTCTCCTGCCACACCACCATCGCTCCTACCTTCAGGAACACACTTCCAATAAACATTATTTGTGTTTCGAAAGACAGCTATTGATTAACTGAACAGATAATAAGATTAACAACGGTAAAGCAGAATTAATTTGAGGGAGGTAATGCCATTTGTCAAGAAGGCACTTAGGTTTATGTATCAGCCACACCTCTGACAACACTGATGAGGCTAGGAACCGTTCTCCAATTGATACTGCAGGCAAGTATTACAATCTATAACAACTCACACGCAGAGTGGGTGTGAAAAGTTAAGAAGGTCACAGAAAATAGATATAATTGACCTGGGTTTTTACTTCACAGAGTGAAAAGTTCATATACACATTTTGATAAAGACCCCGAAGGCCTTTATATAAACCAGATAGTAGATAAATGATCCAAACTACAGATATCCAGTACTGACACATGACATAAGGCAATTACAGAAGCACTAAATGTCAAGCTGTTCTATGACATTCTTTCAGATAGTGATTTCTGTTGTAAATAACCCAATTTTTCAATACTTAAGGTCAGTAGGTCATTAAATTAAGGTCATAACAGTTATTTCTTACTGCCAGCCAAAGGAGAAGAAAACAAAAATCTCTCTTTTTTTAAGAGAAGCATAACGGAGGTGGAAGGATCTGCAAATAATCCAAGCACAGGAAAAGTCCTTGCTCTGCTGCCCTACCAGTGTTGCAACTCCTGTCTGCAAGGAAGGAGGTTGATACTGGCAGGTCTTTAAACTCACACCACCAGTTCACATTGGCAATTAATGATGGAAACGTGTGGGTTTACAGCAGGACCCCTGACAGCAGCAGACCTGAATTGTTTCTTTCCATCTATGCCTCAATGCATAGGCATCTTAGCTCATCAGCTGCCTTGCAGTATGGGCTGCTACTATTAAATAGTGACCAGGACAAGTTAAATCCAAAGTAATGGGTTAACCACAGTTCAATCTGAATTTTAAATGTACTTGCATCTCAACAAATAAGATTCTTCTATATTTTTATGCAGTGTTTCAGGTTTAGCTATCACACAACTAACCAGATCTGTATGAATGTCAGTTAAAGAGCAGCACTCAAAATATAGCATGAACATCTATTTAGTTTTCCATTTGTTTATGTGCTGCACCAACAAATTTCTTGCTGAACTGTACAGCTCTTGCCTTTAACATTTTATACTCCGCATGTTCACTGAGTGTGTGTTTAAAGAATTTTCAAAAGAACGTCCATAAACACATTGATTTAATTTACAGATCTTGCAAATTTGCAAGCTGCCTTTAAAAACAGAAATGTTTCTGAGTATATTGCATGAGTTGAATAAGTTTACTAGAAAAAACACTATATTTAGATCTACAGTATCTTTAAATGTATTTTTTGCATTCTTTTTTAGAATATTTTGCCATTGAAATAATTTTCAGTAGCTATGTCATGTTGACCTATTTTGTTTAGATGCAGGCAATAAATTAGGCAAGCAATAAATTAAGCTTCCCTAATATTTGAAAATCACCTTTGAATAGCCTTTTGCAAGGCTCATTGAGATTCTTGTTTGAGAGCATTTAATTTTTTTTCCTGCTATACTTGAATTCTAGTTAATCCAGTGAGACTTGTATCTTGTTTTTTTTCAATGTAATATTAAAAAACTACAATGGCTGTGTGTCAGACTTCCTTTTAAGAAAGATTTGATTGCAAACACAAACAAAAAGCTTTTCTTCTTTTGTACTCCTTTATGATCTTCAAACAAGTTTCTATGAAAAGGACTAATATTTTTTCAATTTTAAGCCATACTCACCTTTGCAGTTAGGAAAGACAAAAAAAAAAAGAAAATTTCATGTTACAATAATTAATTCCTGATTGTAATGTTACAGTATAGTTTATGTTGTGTTCTAATTATGCAGATATGCATAAGGGAAAACAACTTTGAAAGAAAAAAACGCATTTGTTTAAACATTTTCATAATTACATTTGAAACTGTTGAGTGGTGGGGTCATATATAAACCAAAATACACACAGATTTTTAATACTGAACTACAAACTACTCTACTACTCTTATGAGAACCATGAGAGTAAAATACTTGTATTATAAGTACAGCTGGTTTCAGAAATCTACCTTATTAAAAATGCAAACAAAATAGGTCCAAAGTGATGAAAAGCTCAGATCAGCTTCATTCTGCCTCTGACATGAGCAGAGTAAGACCAGCTGTCACTAAGATCCCTGCAGTTGCCTTTGTCCAGTACTTAAAACAGGTTTGGTCTCAAACCTGTCCTACAACAGAATGACAACAGATTTACTAACTTCCAGCACCATTCCTGTAAATCTGAGTATCCATAGTAAAGAGAAATTGAGTTTTAGGATCTGCAAGAGATCACAGAGATAAAGGAGAGCAACCAAGACTTTTAAGGAAAACCTTCCTCTTGCTAACAGTACTATCACCACTGTTTAAACACTGTTAGGTGCCACTTTACAATGAGCTTCATCTGCCTGAACAAGCAAACAATTACAGTATTTTCATTTGATATACTAGATATATTGGATACTGATGGAGAAGTAATTTCATCCACCAACCCCAGTTTCATATATGCAAGTGCTCTAACTTCTTGTTGGCCTGAATCAAGAGTCCTTCTTGGCTTCTGTAAAATAATGCAGTGGTAGAATTCATATGTATTATGTATTAAATGAAAACTGAAATGAAAAATGGACTTTAATACTTCAGAAACACTTCAGAAACAACCAGCTAGCTTGTAGCATTGCAGCATCTTCCCAACACGTAGTCAGATTATGGAGAGAAATGTGAATTGGTTCTCCACAAAAATAGCCATCTTTTTTTTTTTTTTTTTTTTTAGATAATATTGGTGATATGTTCTCTGGCTTTAGGCTTACTGTCTTACTTGTCCAGCTGAATATTGAAGGTGGTTTTCTTGCAGATGCATTTGAAGGAGCCAAGATTCACAGAATCAAAATATGTGTATCCTTACTATCTTTAGTCACAAGTTAGCATGTCCAGTATATCTGTTCATCTATCCTTTCTTCTCATTACAATGTTTATTAGCTCTACTCCTATCATTAAGTGATGGATTTATGGTACTTATTGAAAAAAAAAAGTAATAGAAAGCAGCTCTTGCTAATACAAGAAATATTTACTGGAGGAATCAATCCTGTTAAAATTATAAGTATAATACCAAAAGGTGTAATTAGCTTACCAAAGTATAAGATTAGGCAGACTCCCTGTTTTCAATTAACCAGTCATTGCTACCTGGTTCTAATTTTAAAATACCAGTTGTGAACTCAAACAGTGATTTACAACTGCTATTCAAATACGCTACCAGCAGAAAAATCCATCTAGGTCATTTTCTAAGAGTGTATAACTTAAAATTGGATCCATCCAGCTCAGAGCAAAAACTACTTATGGGTTGATTGGTCCAAGCTCTGAGAGACCAGAGTGTGTTCAGCGAGCAGAGTGTGCACACCAGTATTTTGTTCCAAATTACAGTACTGTTCTGATTTGCACAAGAATAGCGCCAAACACATTCCCAGATTAGGGCTAAATTTTGCTGGGCAAACATTATAAACTGATTTCCTTAGCACCTTGTTATATTGTTTTCATAGGTCTGAGCTAAAAATCTCTTTGAAAATCTACGGATAATTACTTTCAAAACAACATGACATAATCTTCAATACCTAATACCTTCACAGCACTCACATACTTCCAGTTACCTGTGTATTCATTCAAAAGGCCCAAATTTTATAGAGAAAGAAGAGGATATCCAATATCCAATCATCCACAATATCCAATTATTCCATGCTAAAGAAAAAAGTTTTACTTTTGCCTAGATTCTACTCTCAAAATAGAAAAAAATATACTTGAATCTGGACTAGACAGTACAGGCACTAAGGAAAAAATGTACACCGTTTAACAGCGAAACAAAACATAAATGAATGAGTATCATATAAAACCTTGGAAGAATTACAATTACTTTAGTTATACAACAATGCATGTCAGCTTCACAAAGCACACTCATTGATGCTGAAATCTATACTGCTTAAATATATATACAAATAATAATTCCCAAGTTGTTAGTGAATATGAGGTTAGGAAGATTCACTGATTTTAATTCCATGTGTTCTTGCAAGGTAAACACTGTCCTTTGAGAAGAAAGGCCCTCATAATCTCAGAAAAGAGATCCAAGTGCTGTACATGTATAACTGCAGACAGCAACACAAGCAGCCCTTCATATAAATATGCCACTATAAGCATATCAGCAGATATTGGCGCAATAAACATGTGACCACTTAGGCCTGAAGGGACATTTCGCTACCCTTTTGAGGGCTTAAGAGGCTATATGGCTTCTTAAGAAGCTCCTGAAGAAGATTCGATCCCTTTCCTTTCCAAGCTCAGTGCCAATTCCTCCAGCTGCCAACCAATATTTTACTGGAGAAGGTCTTTGGTAGTTTGGGCAGCTTTCAAAAGCAGTTGGATATCAGAAAGCTGTAACTTGAATCTGAAAATTAGTGCAAAGATGCATCAACTTCTCTGAGAGGAGTATTTTCAGAATCACCATCTCCATGGGCTGGATTTAACAAAGACTTGCAGGTGGCAGATTTCTTTGCTGAGTGCTCATGATCATTCCTGGGCATAGAACTGAGATACACTGCTTTGTACTATGTTCCACTTTTGAAATTTAATGGCTTTTATCCAATCAGTCTTTGGAGCAGGTTCCATAACTGCAGAATTTTCTCTTAGAAATCTTTCTATTTCCATTCTCCTTCACTCACCTTGCACCAATGTCCTGGGTCAGAAGTGCAGGCTTTAAATTTGTATTCCTGAGACAAATGGCTGTAAAACCTGTTCCCTACTTGTCTGCCTGCACATCCTTACAGCAAAGACACAGCATTCTTAAGTTTGCTACTGAATCAGAAATCGTGATTATTTTAGAGCAAAAAACCCTCAGCTTTACTGTACTGAGAGTTTAATTTTTAAATCTTTACTAGCAATGACAGAAATTTGCAAACTACATCTATTTTACAATTCTTGCTGCAAATACATGCACTGGAGTTATAATGAACAAATCTGTTTCTAAAGAAGGCAGTGATATTGTAGCAAGTGCTGTAAAGTACAGATGCTCATCTCTGTCATTAACTAGGTAAAAGACCAGCCCATTTTTCACTTGCATGGGGTCCATGTATATTTTCTTTTGTTTTTTACAGTAACAATTATGATATAAAATAATTTTGCTGCTTTGAATCATTCCACTTTCTCTGTATCCCCTTTAGTTATCTGCATCTTAAGCCTCTGAATTCCAAGAATAGTAGTTCATGAAGGAATGCAAATTACAGAGGAAATTGGGTAATTCTAGGAAACATAAAATGATTCTTCGTTAAATCTACAAATACTTAAAGTTAAGTAAATTGGGTTTTAAGGAAAGAGAGCTCCTTGGTGCAGAAGCACCCTCTAATGGCTGGCTCCTGACTGCTCTGAATAACAACTGGAAAAGCAATGTAAGAGCTCCCCTAAAAAGCAAGGGAAACTGCTAAGATTAAAAAAAAAAAAAACAAAAAAAGAAAATAGAAATGTGAATATGCATATACACACACACATAGTCACATTTCACAAACATTCTCTGTTGTATATCCCTAACAGAAAATGAGCACCACGAATCATCTGATAAACTTTTTTAATTAGAGTCTGTATTTCTTTTTAAAACAATATTCTCAATTTAGCAGATGAAATAGCTTTTTATGTTTTCCCAGGTTCCAACCATTCTTCAAAATTTCAAGATAAACAGAAGCTGAATTTCCTCTTATCTCAATTAACTTTTACAAAAGAAAACTAGTCCAAAAAGGCTTTAAGAAAAATGCTATACCAAGTCCAAATCTTACAGTACTTTATGCTGGAAGGAACGTGGAAGTCATTGGGTCCAATCCCTGCTTAAGTTGGCTAGTTCTGAAGTTACATCCCAATAGTAAAATACTACATTAGGAAAAAAAAATTCCTTTTGGTGCCTAAGCTGTACTGGAAATGGAAACCATTTCTGCTGTCTAAAATATACCTTAATAGTTTTCCCCCCTTCTATTCTATGGCTTTGCAGATTTTCTTTTTTCTGAAAATATCCCAGATTTCCTCGTATAACTGCCTTGTTTTACCTCCACATTAGAATATGTACTTAGCATACAGTCCTTTATTATTAACTCTTAAGTATAATACCTCATTGTTCATACAAAGCCAGTGGCAGATAGAGCAGTTAATAACATGGAAGTAATGAGGCTAACCGACCAACTTGCTTCTCAACATCACTTTTCAAATCTCTTTGGGCTAAATTTTCAGTATGGGGAATTAGCCATAGAAATCCCATTAACATTAATGAATGTTCCATGGTTAACTCCCCATGCTCTGTGCTGAAGATTTACCCCTATATCTCTAAAATAAATATGTGCAGATGCCAAAATTCATTTTATAGACCCTGAAGAAATTAAGGACTCTATTCTCAAATAATTGACTTACGCACATGTATCTTCTCCCCCCATGGATCATCTTCCACATATCAGACTGGGTGTAATTTCTGCATTATTCTCATTGAGTAGATTATCCGAAGTGCATGTTTACTGCACAAAGGGCTCAGTTTACTAATGGTATATTTTACAAAAATAATATACAGATTGAGTTGGATTTTTCTCGTCATTAAATACACGGTACACTGGTTGAACAGTGTTCAGTACCATTAAGAACAGCATGTATTTGTGCTTATATTTCTGAAGAAAATACAATACTTAGGAAATAGTCTGAAAGAATTGGAAATTATTCTAAATCCCTACCAAAAGCCAAAATACAACTGGTGCAACAGAAGTCTCTGCAAGCAGTGGCTGAGGCACTGTGTAAAGATGGTAGGGGATGTTTGGTACATCAACTACGAAAATATGAAGGTGGGAAGGGCTTCTAGGGACAAAACCAGCAGCTGGTCTCTATTTTTGAAAAGCAGGGGTGAGGAATATATAGCCATCATTTTTTCAACTCCCATTTGCAAAAATATACCCTTGTTACTTTTGCAATTTTAATTTATAAGCCTACTTGACCAGTTGAGCTCATCATTTTAAGCTCCACAATAGCTTAAAAAAAAGTGCCCAAACAACTTCCATGTCAAAGCCCTGTTTTGCTTTGGCAAAGCACTAAAATTTGTACTTATAAACATTTGGCTCCACTGGCATTAAAGTACCTGCATAAATGCTTTATTTACCTGAGAGCTACAATTGCCCATAAAACTAATGTGGTGTTGACCTTTTATTATACCGAGATTCTTTCGGGCTTTTGATGCATCTCAATCCATTAAGTCAATGAACTGCTTCAAATCATATTCACTTCCTAAACTTTGGGAAATAAATCTTCAGTAACGTTTTTCATACACAAAGATTTACCTCACCTTCCTTAAAACTACTCTTCTTGGAAATCAGAGAGGAATATGTTAGGTATAATACCTAATTGTATGCATCTCCCATTGAAATTTAGTTTGTTGGGATCCCTAGTTTGTTGGTGTTAGAACTATAACCTCAAAGAGGACAGTCTACTTCCTCCTTGAATACAGAACCAAAAAGTCATTTACATGGAGCCTGTACAAAGTGTTTTATCTGAAAATAACATACCAGCTAAATGAAGGCAGAGGAAACCCCTTGAAATTATCCAGTAAAACTGTATTTGAGAAAATTCACTTAGAAAAAATACAATCCTTCTGGTTGTGTCTGGAGCTGAAGATGGCACATTTAGATAAAAATTCTTTTAGCTTATGAGTAGACTCTTAAAATCATTTCCAGATCAAAGATTAAATGTATAGTCCTTCTAAGAACATCGAACTATGCGACCATAAACCAATTCTCTTTCAATAGCAACACATTTAGACAGATTCCCTCTTTCCATTGAAAGGTCTTTCATACAAGTCTTTCATAGCCAAGATAAAAAAGGGAGTTTTCCTGGTAGCATTATTCACAAAAATGCTTTCAGCTAGAACTGGGAAATCTGGAATGAGGTAAGGTCAGACTGGTGGGGGTGGGGAGGAGAATCAGTCATGTAAACAGGTTTTATATTGCATTTATTACAAACTCCCCTTATTTTCAGTTGCTTCTTTGGAAATTAGCACAACCATGACTGGATTAATTCTCTGTGGGTTTCCCTCTGTACTATTATTGAGCTGTCATGGGAAAACTCAGCCAAATGAGTATGGCTCTAGTGAAGCCATACATCTATGAGGAAGGGCAATCACCAGAACACAGGGTTTGTCTAAAAAAAGACATTCAAACAGATACGGCACTTAAGCTGACCTCCCCAAAGTGATGTCCTCATACTTTAATTGAGCTGAATTTTTGATGTTTTATGTCACCCTAAGTGAAAAGGAATAATTTTAAAGACAATGTTTGTTGGTTTTCTAGTTTTACAGACACATTCCTACCTATTCTTCTGGCAGCCTCTCTGCACTTCAGCCCTTCACTGCACTGCTTCACATCTGAGCAGGTCTTGTATCCATATCTGTGCACCCTCCGAGACTATGTAGCTGAAACGTCTCTTTAAAGCGTTGTAAGGCAACCAGGAATGTTTCTTGACAGTACGATGAGAAACACAGACAGTATAGCAGCCACATCTTTCTCATACCTTCAGATCACGAGAAAACAAAAGGCAAAGACTTTGGCATGCCTACAGCCACATCCGGCCTTTCCTTCCCAGTGCTTCACAGCTGGTGTTCCCTTTCCACTGCTGCATCCCCAGGGAGGGATGCCATCCTCGTAAACAGCAGCAGTGTTATCTCTATTTTTTTTTGTCCAGTGATTTTCTGACACAGTCTTCAACATCTCCTGGGAATCTGCCTCAAGACATACTCCAGCATTGAGACACCTTGCACGGGTTTATTCACACTGACTAAATTGCTGACATCTGTTCTCTGACCTACTCCCCTTGGCAGCATCAGCTGGAGGGCTTAAGTACATTTGTCCATTCTTGATGCTGTCTGCTTGTGGCATCCTATAAAACACTTTTTCCCATCAAAATTTTTGCTTGTACAGGGTAATGGGTGAAGGGGAAAGAGGGTAGGTACTTCTGCCTTCCCACTACCACTTAAACGTGTTGAACACTCTATTTATTAAATGTTCCCACTGCTGGTGCACTTCAGAGCAGCCTCCTCCCTAAAAGCATCAGAAATTGCCCATCAGTCCCAACAGTTGCTTCTCAATATTCAACTAGTTTGCAACTGAGTGAGCTTTCAGATGGGAATGGCAAAATACCTGTTGGCACTGCCAGGAACTCTCCTATGTACCCAAGTCACTGGAGTGAGTTCAGAGATGGTCAGTGGCCTAAGTTATGCTGAATTTTTGTTTTCACCATTGGTCACCCCAGTTGTTCATCAATACTTCCCTATATGTATCAGCAACCAGCTGATCTATTCCTAAAGCTGCCACCAAAGTCGCTTCAGATAAACGCCCCGGGGAAGGAGCTGCTCTATTCATCTACCTGCTCCTCCTCCTTCAGTAGCTGCATGGCCACAACTTCAAAAGTTCTATGAAATCACGGAGCCCAAACCATCTTTCTACATGACTACACATGCACATGCACAATCTAATTTCCATGAATGATTATCATGATCTACGACATAGGCTCTGTGCTGCGTTACAGCAGTTCAAAATGGAACAGCAAAATTAATGGACGGGGGGAGATGAACCATAAACTTTCCAACTTCATTCCCAATACTAAGATTTCCGCAAGTATTCCAGGCATTGACATATGAAAAATTGCATAAACATATAAAAAAAGTGACTGATCCACTGCATGGAACTGAGCAGTATAACACTGTACGATAGGTCCTACCTCCGGGATACCCCATGGTTAAATTACAAAAGCAGGGCACACAAAATACATAACTCCAGCATACTGAAGTTATAGAGAGGCATTACAGTTTGTCAGAGTCAAGTTGCTCCACATGGAGTAAACAAACTATTCCGGTTCCCCCAAGCGCTCTTCATATCTGACAACACCTTTCTATACAGATCCTTAAGGCTCAGGAAGAGCCTGGGATACTGCAATTCCTGCATCAATACACGTTTGAGGACTTTTAAAGGTCATTCATTGCCATGAAGTCTCAGAGTTTTCCTGGCCTTTTTCCTTTTCAAGGATTTCTTCTTGAGATGTGTGATATTTAGTAACCACATTCCACATTTGTCAGCCTTCTTTCAGGATTGCAAAACACACACCTAAAAAATATTCCATTGCTCGATCACGCTAACACAAGTCATATTAATTAAGAATATGTTTGTGTAATTACATGGGAGAGGTGCTTTGCACAGCAGTTAAAGTATATGCAACATCTATAATAAGCAACCCTGTGTGTAAGATATTATTACAGAACAGGGTTCTTGGTCTGAAAGAAAGAAGTAGTTTGAAAATTGATGCCAAGTCTTTGGTGTTTTCTAGGTCACATAAATTGTTATTAGAACCTGATATATTTAAGTAACAAAGCACATTAAATTGTATTTTATCTGACTCAATAGGAACAATCATTCTATAGAATTTGCTGAATAAACTCAAACACATTTCTTCCAACAAGTTAATTAAAAATGTATCCTTTACATACAGCAAACAGATCTGAATGGCCATTGCCAAACTTCAGGGGTTTTTTGACCACTTTACCTAAAAGAATAAACATTGATGCAATCAAATTTTTGCATCCTAAAGTTACAATGATTACTTTGGTTAGAGCTAACTCTTCTCACAGATGCAATAGGCAGAGTTGCACACACTCTATGATAAAGATTTGCAGGCTAAAAAAACTGTTAGCAGGACAGCCCAAGTGTCCTTAGGCAAGCCAGCTCCCCAGTCGCTGCCTAAACCAGGGAGCAATATATAGAAATAATGTGCATATGCTCAGCAAATCCATTTGTTTGCTTTTTAATTTTAATATCAAAGTATTCCAAAGCTCAATTATGCTTCATTAGTGAAACTGTGACTATCCCACTTAATTATTTTAATATCTCAGGATTAGACAAGGAATGCAGAATTTTGGTAAAGCAGACAATGAAGGAAACACACTGACTGTTCCAAGAAAAAAAAGCTGTATTTCATGTTTTGAGCCAATCAACGATGAGCCACAGATATTGTATTACAGATGATTGCTTTAATCCTAAGGCATTTTAGGGTGTATTTGAAGTAACACAAGGGAAGCTTGTTTTGATATATTCACAATATAAAGCTGCTAGGAGATGGATTCTAGATTCACACTGTGAGTTAAGTTCTCTCTCCCCCTTTGAAACCAAAAAAGGAAAATACTTGCAAGCAAACTTAAAGTCAAAAGAAAACATCAATTTCACACAGTTCTTTCCTGAGAGATCCCTTTTCCTTCTGCATATCACAAAACCAGAACTCCAGGCACACTACCCTTCATCCTGTGCTACAAATCTTTCATTTGCACCTGCTAACTTCTCTGTACACTGTTCTCACAAGTTTTTAAACACTGTTTTCACCTTCATTGCCTTCAGAAACTCCACAGAAACACAACTTTACACAATGGCACCACCTTGTGTTTCAATCCTTACGCTGACTTCAACTTCTTGCCTTTCACTCACAATTGATGAAGAACGCCACTATTTAAATATAAACATATAAAATATTTAAATACAAATATATTAATTAAAATGTTGTTGTTGTTTTGCAATATATAAATATATGGCAAAAATTTAACTATTTATTTCAAATGAGACTCATCCCATTTTGTGTCAGTTTGCATTCCTGTCTTTCATACCCCAAAAAAGTTACAACACAACTTCTGCGAGCATATTCTTAACTTAGTCCCTGGTTGGTTTTCATTTAAAAGTAATGCTCAGGTCCCAATGGATGACCTATTTTGTGGCCAAAGTCAATAAAATTGTCTCTAAAGCAATATTTACCTGCTTGGTCAAGTGGAAATCAAGCTACACATTTATGTATTTTAAACCATTACCTAATAAATGGATAATTTAAAAAAAAAGTATTGAAAAAATGTTTACTTCAAAGACTAAAGACAGACATTATAACATTGGAAAAAAGCGTCATGCAGTGCCCAAGCTTTAATTGTTATTGGCAGGGTGGCAGCCTTGCCATTTAGAAGTGTCAAGCCACCTTACTAATTTTACAACTGTACTTAAAAGTTGTGAATAACTTTGCAAAACTTCAACTTTGTGAGTTGAAAATCAACTAAGTTTTCACCGGTTGACTTTTCTTTTCTGGACGTGGAAAGTGAAGTAATTTTGCAGCACAAATGGCTCAGTTGTTTATATTTTACAGGGTGAATTGTTATCTTTGAAACATGTTCCCTGCTACGCCCAGACTGGACCTTAAAATAAATATCTCTGGCCTTGGTGGGAAAAGTAACCATGCAGTTCACAAATAATCAGTAAAAAAATCAGTTTCAGCAAATAAGGTCCACAAAAGTTCCATTCCTACTTAGGATGCTCCAGTCTCCCTGTTCTCAATGCTGATTAGGCAGTACCTGATCCTTTGAGTCCCCTCCTAAAGGCACTACGCACCATACTTTTCAGGCTCCTGCATTTCAAATAAAAGCATCCTACTATTCCCAGACAGGCTTAGTCCAATGCACATTGGATATAGGGATTTGGCTTCAGAAGCTGGAGGCAAAACAAGGACCCCAACCAGAATTCCCAAGCCTTCCCTCCACTGCAGGCACAGCTGATCCCCGATGCAGTTCTCATACACAGGGCTTTGGGTAACAGGTATATTTTGAAAAGCTTAATGTTAATGAAAGAAAGCACAGATATGGTCTCGAGCCCCGAATTTTATTTTAATTTTGTGGGGGTTAAAGCAACCTGAGCCCCAATAGAAAGACTCCTCCAACACCTCATCTTTATATAGCACAGAAATTCTCTGTTCTTCTTGTAAGGAAGGACTTGCACTGCAGAAATCTTCCCAATTCTACCTATTTTTCCCAATCTAAACAGTTAATACTTCTCCATGTAATATATTCCTCCTCACAAACCTAACCCTGACTTTAGGTGCAATCCTCTCTATTCTACTCTTCCACCTGTTATTATCTTCTTTATCTTAATGCATTTTTTAAAAATAAGCTGGATATTTTAAATTACTGGTTATAATCAAGTCACATGTGCTCAATATAAATAAAGGCAAAATTTATAAAGGCAAATTTTGTCAAAAAATACCAACATTTTTCATCAGGATTCCACCGCACAGTCTTTGAGGCTGCTGATATAACGATTGCACATCCCCCTGAGCCACCAATATCATGAAAATACCACTTTTCTAGAATCTTCTTATGCAGACCTTTGCACACCTTCTTCACCAATCTTTTGCCACTATATCTTCAAAGGAGCTCCAGGAGTTCGACGGTCTTGACAACAGACCTCTTTTAAAAAAGCCAAAGTTGTTGATCTTCCTTCATCTATGCTGAATACAACTGCTTATAAAGCCGTAGAAATTAAAATGTTCAATTTAAAACCAGTTCAATTCTGTGAATCAGCTCATCAGGCAACCCTACAAATAGTTTGCCGCTGCAATTATGCTAGTGATGCAAGGACAAAACAAGAGCTGTGTCAGCTGGCAGGCCTGCCAAAAACATGCCTCTTAAAACTGCATTCTCAGGAGACATATAATGTGAACTACTGATATCTGCCAGGTGTTTTCACCTGGACTCGGCTGGACACAACAGTTCCACAAGGAGAGGATAACTCAGAAGGTGCCTGAAACAGTCCTGTTTCTCCCCAGCATAGCAGTGGAAGTTGAGTGGACAGTGTGACCAAGCAAATTTATATTCTACTGATTATTTACCCCAAGACATCTGACCATATTCTTTTCCCCCACCATTCAATACCCTGCACTCCAATACTGCAGACATTGCATCAGAGTTGCTGAACAAACACAAGACTGGTATATTAAGATTAATCAAAACCAGTCACAGTTCACATTAATATGCCAGACTGTAATCTGGGATGATTCAACTTGTTTTTATAAGCAGCAGAGGCTGGAACAACTAGAGGCATCTCACAGTGCCATATTCCTCACAAACTGAGCTGTGTTTACATGATTTGTTCTCCAGTTGTGCCCATTCTCTGTTCTCCATATGATGGGAAGGGGACACACCCTTCCTTTGGGAGGCCAAGGTAAGAGCAGCACATCAGCATGCCCCAAATACCTTGCACTGAGTTACAGGCAGGTAAACAGCAGCTTTTGCTAGTCTTTTATTTTCTCTGAAGGAGGCTGGAGACAGAGCAATGGTTATCAGTTCAGCCACCAAAGGCAAACGAGTGAACAAACTGAAGACTGTGACAAACATTTTTATCCTTCCTGGATAAAATGGGATTATAGGCAATTTGAAAATTTAAATTCACTGCTTGGCCACAGCTAGAAAAATGAGGCATCGTGTGTCAGACGAAAATCAAAAAGCCAATGTAGGCACAAATGAACACAAGGCCACACGATAACTCCATCTCCATGGACTGAAAGGCCATAAAGGTCACAAATTTTTAACAAAGTTGATGATGATGAAGAAAAAGAAGAAGAATGTTATTTTGACAAGCAGATATACTAAAAGGTGCTCAAGATGGGGTTTCTACAAGGAAATCTGGAAGCATGGCAGGACTACACATCCCCGCCAGGATGAAGGCCTCTCACATCAGACTACCACTATCCAATTCCTAAAGTTAATATGAAACAGCAGAAGAACTGAATACATATTCTTGATCAAATTATCATAATCAGAGAGAACTGTCACTGACTGCATGCAAAATGCAACTGCATCTGCATGCACATATCAGAGCCATGACTCCTGTTCAACACAAACCAACCTATTAGATCTGAAGAAGTTTAAAAGTTTTTGAGAACACTAAGTCTTTGTTTGGGTCCTTTATAAGCAGAAGAATCCTGACTGCAAAACCCCCTATTACTGTGCAGGGAAAGAAATCCTGTAAATATATTCCTTTAAAAGTATCTTTGCTGCTGGACAGTGTACCTAGAAGGTGAACTGGACATCTGTGTGCAGGAAAACATTGCAGTACTCAAGGCATTAAATGGTTTATTCTTTATCTACCTTGCTTTTGAATGCAGATACTGAAAGACTGAGGGAAAAGCCAAAGCATACAATCGCTCTAGTTCAGTGTGCCCGTTCTTGAGGAGGGGCAGATTATTACAGTACAAAGCCAACAGCTCATACCAGTTGTACCCCTAATTCTCTTCTCCTTGGGTCCGAAGGGGTTCTCACCCTGCTGCAGGGTGGCTGAGCTACTTGTGAAATAGGGATTTCACAGTCCTGCACTGATGCAAGGTACAGCTCAGTGCCAACCGTGCACTAGCACCAATTTCAGTTCTCCTTAATTCACCAATGTGTACTTTGTGGACCTGCAACATCAGCAACTGAATTATTCCCAAAGCAGAGGCAGCGCAATAACCACAACAACCATCCCAAGATAAATTGTCCTGGATTGTGCATCAGACCCCTGAGGCATCTCATGCGCCTGTGAGCTCAGTTGAGAAGCAGCAGCCCTTGGCACTCTATCTGGTTGATTAACACATAGACACACCTCAGGGGGAGCCTGAACATATTGCAAAGAGTTTGATGAGCCCATCATGCTGATTGCTTAATGCAGATGGTCACACACAATCCTTACTTTCCAAGTAGATTTACATAGGAAATATAAAATAAATAGCAAAAAATTCCTTGCATCTAGAAAGGGGATTTGAGAAAACAAGTTCCTTCTTAAAAAACAAAAAAGCATGGTAAGCTGTTGTGATGCCTTGCAGTAGCAACTTGTACCTGTGCTACAGAAGGAAGACATTAATGCTGTGTTCCACCACCCACTTTCACTCATGGTGAACTGAGATTCCTCTTTGCCAAGTTATGACACAGATGGAAGCCCCAACAACATGTCTAATTCAAAGGATCCACAGCGATAAAAAGTTTAAGATATGAGAACAAACAGCAATGCTGAAGTATATTATCTGCAACAATCTTCCAGGTACTCACGAAAGGAAAGAATGATTGACTTCGTTTTCAGGCTTTGTATGCTGATCGGTCAATGAAGTATGACTCAATATTAGAGGAGGTTTTGCTGTTAGGCAGAAAAACAGTGTCAGAGCAAAAGCTAAGGGAATGGGAATAATTCTCTGGGTAAGTTGTGGCAAAGACCTTTATCCATGCTGAGAAAAGTCCATAATCAGATAGGCTGTTGCTCTGCATTCTTGCAGGCCATCAAGTTCTATTCAAGACATTTGATTTTTCTTTTTTTTTTCAGTTTTAGACTACACTTTCCTCTCTTTGTAGCTTTATGATGGAAGTCCACCGATGTCTGTTGTGCCAGGAGTTGATCTCTGCTCATTCACTTTGGTCAGTGGCTCAAAAGTGAGACAAGTGCATTTAGTGAAGATGCAAGGTTTGGCGTGCTAACTCTTGAAGGTCTCACAAGCCATTGGCAAACTCCAATTTTTCAAAACCTATTTAAAATGTCTGCTCCAAAAACCAGAGGCATCCGTATCTTCAGGAAAGGGGGGAAAACCTTAAAAAATTTTAAGAGAAAGAAAGCCCTCGGCAATTTTTCCTAGCTTCATTCTTAGGCAGACTGGCAAAATCTTTTTACTTCTTCCAAAAACCAATAGGTCTAGACATAACATACTTCAGTTACAGCAATTACGGTCATAAGCAACTGAAAGTAAGTTCTTACAACGTGAATTAGGCAACCTTTCTGACCTCACCTACAGCAAATCATTCAGTTCACTGAACAATTTCATATGCAGTTACATATTTGGAAATGTCATTTGTTCTTTTTGTGTAACTAAGAGACTCTCAAATTTATAAGGGCTTGGATATAGATGTTATGCTGTACAAAACAAATAAGCAAAGTATACAATTGCCAGCAGGTAAAATCCTCCCAAATACAGTATTTACATTGAAGGGACTACATCAGTCCTATTAAAAGTGGTATTTTAGTACTCCATAAAATGGTGTTTATTCTCTACCCTTAAAAATGCTAAATGCAGTTTTGGTATGCTCTCATAAATAGAATGCTAACAAAAAGTTAAAAATTTATGTTTAGGTTACCTTTCGAAACAACCCAGCAATTAATGTTTTTTATTCAAGTCTATTTCTTATATTTAACATTACTGATATTAATATCTAAATAATATTTAAATCAGTCACCTGAGCTAGAAGAGGATCTGAATTCTGATTTAACTTGGGATAAGTCATTCTTTGTTCCACAAAGAGAAAATGCTCATCATAAAATTACTGCCTCAAATCTTCCTTCCCTCCAAAATCAAGCCTGGTATTTCATTACATTTCCTTCTTCTTCTGCAGTTTGAGGAATGCTGTGCTTGTGTTCACGGGGACAAATAAGGATGACAACCAAGGAAGCAATTACAATAAACGTCTGATCTGCCTCCACTAAAAACATACACTTCAGCTTCAAAACAATATGCCACTCAAATGGAGTAAACCCTACCTGACACTAAAATTACCAATGTTTGTCATGTCTGAACACATTTTTGGACTAAATTAAACAAGCAAGTCTTGCCTTTATCAACTTTTCTAAAAGCAAAGGAACATTTAGTGGCTTAAAAAGCAAGTCCATGTAGCGTGTTTCTGTCACTGTGTCTTAAAGAGAGAGTTCTGGGCACTTGTAAACTGTGAAAATTATTTATTTTTTTTTAAATGGCATCTTGATTCTTGGTGGATTTCACTGGCAGTTGTGTTTGCAGCTTTGAAGTCTCCTCCAGGTCTGTCATTTGGTAAGGCTGTTGATGGGTGCCTGGGGTGCTTTGTCCTCCGGGAGGCTATTTTCCTTTAATTCATCTCTGATTAGAAGCAATTTATGCATTTTCATCTGTTTTATGTAAAGATCAAAGGGATCATGGTTCCCAATGTCGACCCTATTATAGACAAAAGGGGTAGGCTGCACATTTTTGCTGGGTTGCAGTTTAAGCCTCAAAGCACCCGTTCATACTATGCAGCTCTTGATATATCTCTCATAAACCAGCATTTCATATGGAGACCAAGTCTTAGCTATTTGCTTGCCTGTAAACACGTGCACACTTTCACACTTATATAAAACAAAATTGTGGGGTGAAATTCCCCATTCTCAGATCTGCTACAATAATTATTTGCCCAACAAGAATAAAGAGATAAAAGATTAAATTCAATATTGCTGTAACAATACTCTTCTTATTGGTCCCATTAATAAATTTATGGCACTTCATCTAATCACAAACCAATGCAGCTGGCCCTGTATCAGAAAGTATGTTCAAAGCTTTCTCAATATAGTTTTTCTGTCTTCAAGTTACAAAAATAACTGACTTCAATGCAACCTAAATAGAAATCATTCCCCACACAAAGATAACTTTAAAATTTATTCCAGTACAATCAATATGCAGTAGTCCTTGATATTAATGATATTGATAATAACATTGTCATCAAAACAAGAGCAAAAATACAGATGTCACTAAAACTCACCCTGAGTGAAAAGATCTGCATAAGGAAGTTTTATTGTATTACTATTTTTTTAAACAAATTTGGTACATATGCCAGCAATCACAAAGAGATGGGAAACTTCCAGGACGTTGTCCCAAGTCAGCAAATGCACATTGTAAATGCAAATGCCACTTCTTACTTCCAGTCAGTTCAACCTCTCAAAAGCTCAAACCTTCCTTTCTCTTATTAATCATGTGTAGAACAGGGGGGAAAGCCCACCAAAAATCCACTTTGTTGGAAAAGGCAAAGCACTGTGTTTGGGAAGGCTTCTCACTTGGCAACATTAGGAGAACAAAGACTGCCACTGGTGGCTTGTGGATTTAAAGACAATGAACTAGGGTTGTACTTCATCAGCAATGTCCTGAAGAGGATGTTCCAAATGAAGGTCTTGCAATAAATGGCGGCTCTTAGCCTGAGAATAGTGGAGGCCACCACTACCAACTCTAGAAGCTTTGCTAAAACCCATCATGGTAATTCTCTCATAAGAGTGACAGAGGGGCTGCATGAAGCAAGAGAGGTGCAATAAAACAGCGTTAAAAAAAAAGATGACCAGGAACTGTAGAGCTTATTTGTTATCAAGATAAACCTAACAAGACAAGAATATCTAGAATTTCTGTGTTGGAAAATATAAAAAAATATCTATTACGTTGTAAAGGACTTTGCAATTTTCTCCTCCAGGCCCGTGTTTTTGCTTAACTCTGTGTTACCACATACATTTAAAAACAAAAAAAACCCCACCATCACTTCAGGGAACTGCATACCATTCTACTTATGAAACTTGTGACACTAGCTATGGATTAAAAAGAAATAATTCTTAAATGCATTACAATGTTCCCATGTACTCGTTTGCTTCCATAGCAGCCTTTGCTGGCATTCTGCTGGTTATTCCCAATCTCCCAGAGCCATGCATGTGGTAACTTGGGCTGAGTGCAAACGGGGATCTGGAGGAGAAGATCACAATGTCCATTACAAGGTAATTCCTATTTTTACTACTTTACAACACTTAAAAACTCCCTTAAAACCGCTTAAAAAATCTTGAAAGCCATAGTTCCAAAACCAGACAGGCTGAATTCTTGGCTTGCATCATCAACACCACCAACACATTAAACTCAGGTCTTTGATAGTTCATAATATACCAAACCCAAAATGCAAAAGAGGTCCTAAAACACACTCCTGACCTTCCAAAACACAGAAAACTCCAGCCTGTAGAACAATTTAAGAAATAACTATGGTAAAGAACCTCAGGCTGTCAATCTTACCCGTAGCAAAAAAAAATAATAATTGAGCTGTCCGAGAAAGTGTCTGAATTCAAGACAAATTCTAAGACAAAAACACCCATGGGGAAAGAAACACCACTGACAAAGAAAACACAGTTAGGTCTTTAAATTTCAACAGGCAACGAAACTTATAAAATACTTAGGGATGAACATTCCAGAAGAAACGGAAAGACTACAAAAAGAAAAAATCAATGCTGCTTTTAAAAGACAAAAATTACCTTGAGAAAATAGGTAAACTTGCAAATTCATTTCTAGGGAGCAAGAACCCGTTTCCTTTTTTCAGGTCTGACTTACCCCTTGCCTAGGGATCCCTTAAACTTCATTCGGAGACATGTAATCAAATTTATATCGTAAAGGAATGGGAAAAAGAACTGCCCAAGGGCAAAAGGAAGGTCTTATTTTTGGGGAAAAGAAGTAGGGCAGGAGGAAAACAGGTGAAGGAACCATTCCCTTCCCTCCCAGAAAACTGTTAGAAGGTGTTGTCTGATTTTTGGTAGAATTCAGGGTCTTTTACTGCTTAACAGAATTCAAGAAAAATTATCTGGCAATCTATTAAAATCTGAAAGGACAAAAATTAAATTCTACATGTAACAAACTGACACAGGAAAAAAAGGAAATAGAAATTAAATGCCTGTAGCTTGTTACTTGCTTGTTTTTTATTAATCACTTTATGATCCTTTGAAACCATGAAAAAGATTTCCTTGGGTTTTTCACTGAGCCCTCAGACCAAGACATTTGACAAAAAGGGAAACAGGTGACTTGACTTGAAATGGTTTACTCTTTATGAGAAACAAAATTTCACTGCTAAAAGTACTTGGCCTAATTTTCTTCTTGTGGAATTCAAGAATTCACTCCAAAAACTTGAGGAAACTCTAATGCAAAAAGTTTAGTTTCAGTAATATTTTCAGCTCAAAATACTGATGGGTTTGAAGTGTTAGTTCTGGTTAGAATACCGAAACGGAATAGAGAGGAAAGAACTAAACTGTTCTATATATTACAGCTGGAAAACAAAACATACTGTCCACAAGTAGAAGAAGAGTCATTCATCTGATTCTATTGAAAAAGCAAAATTTACCAATTACTCCCACCTATTTCATAATTTTGGGTAACAAATTAATGAACAATTAGACTGTGACTTCAGAGAAGTTTTCAAAGTCTACTTTACAATACAGTAAGAAAACAAATTCCTTTAAAAGCAAACTGAAGAACACAACATGATAAAAAGTGTAGTTTTTTACCTTATTGAACATTGCATTTTCAAATTCTCCATTTTTCTGGTTTAGGCAAATAAAGACGACAACAGGTTTTAGGATTATGATGATATACTTCCAGTTCTGCACAAAGTCAGGTGTCTCATAAATCACTAGAAAACCCCTTTAGCAATTAAAATTTGAAAGCTTGCTCTAGAAAGAGACATGCAATTTTATGTAGCAGGCTTTTAGGAAGAAAATCCAGTTTAAAAAAAGAAAACACAAAACTTTTGTTCTCATGCATTTACATCTCAGATTAATTTTTAACATTTTCTATAAATCTTCAACATTGTTCAGATATATAACATAAACATGAAATGTGGCAAAAGTCGACAAGTTAATTTATGGCACTCTGTAATCAACAATCTGTGCTGATCTTCAGAAAAGATAAACTAGAAAACAGTTGCTTATTCTGTAAAGGAGATAAAAGCAAATGGGAAACTCTGAAAGAGTTCCAGAAATGCAAATGAATACATCATTTGTGCTGAAGGCAACACCAACATTCTCCCTCAAACGAAGCAATATATCAACATGTAAGAACAAGGAAGCATTCTTCTGTCAGCAGAAAACAAAGAAAACATTGCCCATGATGAATAAGCGATCAAACTAAAAACAAAATGGCAACAGGAACTACACATTACTTAAAAATATAATGTCAATGTTCCTGTATATGCTCACAGCATGTACAGGTTGTAACCCAAAGCACAGGCAAAACAGTTAAGGGCACTGTAACTTGTAACTGATTTTCTATGCATTGGTGATCTACAAGCCCAACTCCATGTTCCCAAACCCCCATGTTAGGTTTCCTGCTTTTCACTAGCGTTTCCCAAATTCCTTCTACATTACACTCAGCTTGTTCACTTCTTTGTAGCCATGCCCTTCAAGTCCCTTTTCTTTCCTCTCCTCTGCCACTACATGCACTTCTGATGCCAGCCCAGCACGAGCAGCACACCGTGGCTGCTCCGGAGTGATAAGCTTGCTCAGCCATCAGTACATATGTATTCAATGACTGATATCAAAGGCCAAATTAAAAAAATCCTTGAGCTCAGGTCACAGTTTTTCTTGAGGAGTCTAGGGAAGGGCACACCCATTTGCACTTCCTTAAATTTTCAATAGACACATTCACATTTGGAGCGTTTAAGATCCCTACCTTATCCACCAAATCCAGCAAATCACACAACATGCTCCAAAAATGAATGTGGGAACTGCAAGGTAGACTGTGTGAGCTTATTCCTTCAGGTAATCAAAGAAAAATCCTGTTTCCTTACTCCACAGATTTTACTTATATAAGTCAGGTGAATAAAAAAGAAAAGGAAATAACAGTGTTCTGAATATAAAAGCATCTGTTGTCTATCTGGAAATTAGGGCTGTTACTTTGAGCTAAGAGTTTAGTTCAAAATTTGAAGACAGGAAAGCTCTCAGGTACATTTCTTGTGAAATCCCTAAGGTTGCAAACCCAAATTGATTCTAGTATTTTAGTTCTGCAGATTAACTGATTTAAACCATAATCACAGTAGAGATAAAGACACAGTTTCCATGACCAACAGAATTAGTATTTGCTCACTCCAGAAGAGTAAATTTTTACAAAACCCAGCTTGAAATCTACTTTTTTTTTTTTTACATTCCAAATCTGTTTAGCTTTAATGTTAACTAGCAAAATTGTGCAACTTTTTAAAATTATCCCTAACACTATACAACATATTCATTAAAAACACCCATTCTTCAAAGAAAGATCCATAGCTCATAGCATGGTCCTGTAGGGTTAGCAACTTACTCCTTTCTCCCTGCACCTCCCAAAGTACATTATCCTATTTCAAACTGCCACTACCTAAAATAAGTATGTAAATCCACATTCACATTTCACTTTTGAAAAGTAGGGCACTTATAAATTGGCATTAGAACCCTGAATTTAGACACTTTGTGGTTATGACAAGACTCCACTGCACATTAAGCATGCTACTGGGCAATAAATGCTGTTCCCTGATTCATTTTTGAACAATGTAACATCTTAATAATCAAAAGGAATGTTATCCAAGCTCTGAGGAAAGATGCATGGATGAGTGATAAGATAAAGTATCTTCAGAGAAAAAGAATGAAGGGTAACTCGTTCCCAGAAAGAAAAGGTAAAAATAGCAATGCAAAAGCCATAAGTACTTCAGGATTTCTTTCTACACTTTTTCTAAAACACAGGCAAAAATGAGAACAAAATCTGATTATTAATACAAAGTAGCTGTGATAGGGGTCACAAAACCTACATTTTGGTGTGCATTTCCCCAGAGGGATAAAGTTCCTTATACCCCACTCTTGCCATATCCAACCACAAACCTGACTTTGCTGGGCAGATCCACTTTTTCATCACTTACACTTCATAGCAAAAGTGTGCCCTGGAGCTACAATTCTAAATGGCAAACAATAACTCATTTCATAGCTCTTGCTTAAGTGCAGAAAGTGAATTCTTATGTATTTCTCAGAATCAGAAAGAAGTGGGACATATGAAAATGTTTGTCAAGTAAAATCTGGGAGAGGTCCAAGAACAACTGAAGGTGTCAACAGGACTTGGAGAGGCAAAAACCACTTAATTTTCTCTGCAATTGTTGTCATGCTGAGGAAACTGCCTCAGTTCTTGCCGAGCTCATTTCTGCTCTCACATTCCCAGGCAGCTAAAGAAAAATAAAAACCCCACAGGTTTTTTTTTTCATAGTGATTCATCAAGATAGTTGTATCTTTTTGCAGTATGATGAGTGCCTAATTACAATGATTCAAATCTCTTGTCACCTTCAGGCTAGACTACAGATAGCAATGGTTTTTACCCAGAGCTGATAGGGAAAATGAACTTGACACAGCACGCAATGGTTTGTTAAGCATGATATAATATTAAAAACATCACTCCCCTTTTTAATCTAGCCAGGAGGAGGAAGAAAAATCACATGATTTTGAGTTCAAAGTTGCTAAATCCCTTCTCCAGCAGGGGAACATGCTTGTCTGATTACATTTTCAGGTTGAATGCATTTGTCACTCTATCACCTTTCTCCACATTCAGTCCTGTTTTGAGCCCTGTTGGCTTCAGACAGTTCTTTCTCCTCCTAATATTGCTGTAATTTCTCAGAAGTTCCTTCAGCTTACTACCCATTTTTCCTCTTGGGAAATGATTATATGCAGCCTAGGCCCTCTAGTGCATCGGGACGTTAATGCACTACATTCACAGCCCTTTTGGCTTTGTCTTCCTCTACGAAGCAACTTCTGTAATAGCATCTACTCTGCCCAAGTGACTTTTGCAAGGGGACCCTATTTATACTTGCATAACTTCAAAAGAAGGAGGAGCTGACTGAGAGATACCCATGCTGGTTGTACTGTGGCTTCTTGCCAAGACTCAAACTCAATCACTCAGTGCCATGAATGGCAGCGTCTGCTAAACCCCTGCAAAAACAGCATCAAAAGCCCAGCAGGAAACTCAGGAGAGGAGGACAGACAAACAGCTTCCTCACCACGGGCAGAAGTTCAGGAATTAAATCTGCTTAATACTTCAATACAGGTCCTTTATGAGGCCAGTGACCTGCACAACCCCTTGAGATGGGAAGAATACGATGGGGTTCATACCTGCACACGGATGAGGCCAAGGTGGGGAACCGCCCCAGCGGAACGTTCAGCTTTGGCTTAAGCTGAGCCCAAGCCCCTGAGGCTGTGATTCCCTCAGTCGCTGTGCTGCATGTCCTATGCAAGCATATCAAAACCTGCAGCACTTAGAAAACCATCCTGGTGCTCCTGTATCACGTTTTTTCATTCCTCAGGTTCTATTTCACAACCATTTAATATAATTATTCTTATAATGTCAAACCATCTGCTTGTCTTTCACTTTTAGTTTCTTTAGATAAAAAAGACCTTGCTATCAGGCAAAACTGGAGATGATTAAAATGCTTTAAATAAAAAAAAAATCTGCAATTATATCTAAAGAGGCATTTTTTCATCACTTAAAAATTTAGGTTTTTAAAGTAATGAGTGAAATGTTTTTAAAGTAGGCAATACTATGTACATAACCAAAATTTACACTGACAAAACTTGCAATAGTCCAGGGGAAAAACATAACAAACCACAACATAATAAAGAAACTGGCAGCAGTACAATTAGTGTGAACAATATCAGAATAATCTGCATTAATTCTCAACACAGCATATATACGTATGTATGTATGTACAACCTCTAAACTGATAAAATCATCAAAGATCAACAAACACAGGTATGAATGTCCTCTGTATGAATGACTGCTCTTTACACTGGGATGAAGCTTTTCAGCCTCAATAATTAACAAAGAAAAAGGAAGTCTAATTGAATATCAGTTGGATGGTATGGGCAAAATTATAAATTCTGTTACCACTTTCCAGGTTACTGAAAATTTAATGGACCTCTTGGCTGCATCACACCCAGGCTATGTTTCAAAAGAAATTGTTGAAACATGTGTTTTGTTTTGTTTTTCAAATAGCTTTTAAAACAACTTCTGCCAGCAAAGGCCTTCCCAGTTTTTGGAGGGGAAAATATCATTATAGGCATCCTGTAAATGTCACAGAACACAGGGAAATAGCATACAGGTGACCAATTTTGCTAATAGGCTTGGAGTTACCTGATGAAATCACTGCAAGGCAGAAGCATTTTGAAACTTTTCTTTCACCTCAAGATTAATTTAATGTCTCCTTTTAAAACCTTCAAAAAGTGTTCATTCCCATTCAAGCTGTGTATATGATTTGTGACAAAAGGGTGTGAGAAAACACGAGCAAGTTTTAGAAAACCAAGAATGGGCTTATGTTCAACTGCTGTGGATCCCTTTAAAACAAAGATGAAACCTGTCCTCATGGATTTTTAAATAAAACAGAGTTAAATTCATACCCCTGACATTAAACTTAATGGACCAACAACTGTTTACGGTTTCTCTGTGAATTCTGTTAGTAAAACTCTGGATGTGGTCACAGAAATTATAAATCTGCATTGTTATCTGGAAAACAAAACGATTATAATAATTTTCTGCTATTACAAGCAATTGTCTTCAATTACCTCAACATATTACTTCATTGTCTGAAAAGAAAGCATGTCAGCAGGAATTGCATTGGTTTGGCAGCCCCAAATTACCAACAACCATTAAAAGGGTGCATGTTCTCTCTATTCCCTTCTTCAAAAAGATGATCTGAGCTCTCACGGAGGCTTGACTACCTCGGTATCACATAAAATTAAAAAAATTAAATTATAAGGAATCAGACAACTTAAAAAATTTCAGGTGGTGTGTTCATATCTTTTAACCTTGTTCTTTGCATCATGCATATCTTTTAATTACTAATTACTTCACAGTTTGACCCCTTCTTTCTACAAACCCATTTCTCACTTGCCTCCAATTTACACCAAAGGTAAATGGCAATGCAATGGAAAGGGCGGTACTGAGCAAACAACCTATTACTTGACAATTATTCTGCAGATGGACATGCAAGGATGCCTTTACAGCATCAGTCATTCACCGGCAAATAACTTACTTTCATGGGGTTCAAAAAAAATCAATGAAAAAAATCAGAAAAAAAAAATTAAAAAATATAGCAGCTACCCATTACCATTATTGCTGTGAGTATCAGCTCCCACTCCCATTGCCCTGTGTGGCTGGAGAGGAGGAGGGAGGGAAATTGGGACTGAAGTTGAGACTATGGGGAAGGAAGGGGTAGGGAGAAGCTTTTTTAAGGTTTAGTTTTCTCATTATCCTATTCTGATAGCTTCATAATAAATTAAACTTATTTCACCAAGTCAAGCCTATTTTGCCCATGATGGTAGTTGGGCATTGATCTCTCCCCATCCTTATCTTGAGCCATGAGCCTATCATTATATTTTATCTTATTGGGGGAGTGAGAGAGGCTTAAGTGGGCACCTGGTGTCCAGCCAGGGTCAACCCACCACTGCTTCATCCAGGATTCCTCACCTAAGGACACTGTTTAAAAATGCATTAATTCCAAGCAATTTGGACACATCTTCTCTTAAAGGAGACCTGTGTCTGACCATTCTAGTCAGCTGCAACATTTGGCTCTTTCCATTTTCACAGATGTAAAAGATATGACTAAATGAACTTATCCACACAAGTGGCAGAGCAAAACAAAACCAGTGAATGGCTTCAGCTGGGGGAAGCAGAGTGAAGTAATTTCTGTATTTTACACAAGCCTTTATTTTACATACGTCTTTTTAGGACTGATACAATATTAGGGTCCTTCTCCTTTTATCTGTGGATTTTTTTTCCCAAAATCTTTGTCTCAGTTGGGTTTGCTCAAATTAAAGTCACAGCTGCTGCTACATTTCTGTGTGATGTTTCCTTTTCATCCACGTTCATGTTAAGGGAAGCAGCAATATTTTCACCATTATCATTATTCCTCTACTTTTAAACAGAAGGCCAACAGCATAATCTTCACACTAATCCATGAAACAGATGACAATTATATATATGTGAGAAAAGATGCAGAATTTTCATTCTTCTGCTTCCTTGCCCTATTCAGCAAACACTGCAATATTTCCTTTCATGATGATAACATTTCTTTGATCCCAGCAAAGAGATTTTTGAAACTTCATTGTTAGAAATACATGCAGAATAACTAACTAACACAGCCTCAATTACAAAATGGCATTTACTGCAGTTCATCCACGATGAGAGTTTTAAAATTCACGGCATGCTATCTTCTGAAAATCAAGCAGCAGCACTTCACAGGTATGTGGCTCCCGGAGCTTTGTGCAAAAAGTCCATACTCAAATGTCCTTGAATTCAGAGTGATTAATAACCTTAGCAAGGTGAACATTTTAAAAGAACACTCATGCCAAAGCTGGCATTTATTCACTGACATTTTGTGTGGCATATTTTACAGGTTGCTTTTTAAAGGGATGTTCAACTACCTGCATATTGTTTGTAATTTCAAGAGCATTGCACCAAAGTTCAGCCATGCACTGGAACCGAATGCATTGCATAGTTTCATAATCAGATTCAGAAAACAAGCAGTTTTGACAGCAGTGCAATTCATTTGTTAAATAATTTACTGAATAAGGAAACAACTTGATACACTGCAAAGCAAAGAGACTGAAAAAGCCACTTAAGGGGTTTCCTAATATCACATATAAAAAATGTATCCAAAAAAACCTCTTAGCAAGATGAAAAAGTTGATAAACCTCATCACTGACACATGCCAAAGAAGCTAGTCTACTTAGGTCTTCGTGGCATCTAAATATTTAATTTGCCCTTTGATGAAATGGCAGTAGAGTTATTTTGAAACAGTCCCAAGGAGCAAGGTCTGCTTACTACCTGAGTATTTATTCAAATGAAACTGCCACCAATGCCACTGTTTCACAGGTGCCTGGATTTTGTATTTTAACACAAGCATGGCACCGTGTTACAAGTTTTCTAGGACCACTCTTACCCTGAATTCCACTCGAAGAGACCTCTGTAGCCAACACAAACAGTAACAGTCACAGAACTCTTAACAGGGAGGCTTTGCCAGAACAGTTCCAGGAACATCCTGAGCTTTCACATAAATTGTGTCATAAACTGCACCTCATTCACTGACATTACATCATTAAGAATTTTGTTACAATTTGAATGTATTAACTACATTTACAAGGACTCTTCCAATATCTGAAAAATATACCAACACTTCAAAACTGTGTCTGCTTCCTCCCATATAATGATATATACAGACTGTCACAGCTCAGTACCACTCATTGTCTTTATTAATTACGTAGTGGGATTGAGTGCACTCTCATGTCTGCAGACAACACCAAGAGGGACCTGGACAAGCTTGAGCACAGGCCAACGTGAACCTCATGAAGGTCAAGAAGTCCAAGTGCAAGATCCTGCAGCTGGGTGAGAGCAGCAGTATCAGTACAGACTGGGGGATGAATGTATTGAAACCTGCAGAGAAGGACTTGGGGATATTGGTAGAGGAAAATAAATATATGAGCCAGAAATGTGTGTTCATGGCCCAGAAGGCAAACTGTATCCTGGGCTGCATAAAAAGCAAGATGGCCAGCAGGCTGAGAGAGGGAAACCTCTTCTACAGCACTCTGGTGAGATCCCACCTGGAGTCCTGCATCCACCTCTGGGGCTCCCAGCAAAAGAATGATGTGGACTTGTTAAGAGACGGGTCCAGAGAAGAGTCACAAAAAAAAGATTAGAGGGATGGAACAGTTCTCCCTTTTAAAAAGGCTGAGAGAGTTGGGGCTTTTTTAGCCTGGAGAAGCAAAGGCCCCAGGGAGACTTAACTGTAGCTTTTTAATACCTAAAGGGTGGCTTATCAGAAAGAGGGAGAGGGACTTTTTACATGAGGGTCTGTAGTGACAAGACAAAGGGTGATGGTTCTTTTCTTGGATTAGATGTAGGGAAGACATTCCTTACTATGAAAGGAGTGAGACACTGGAATAGGTTGCCCAGAGAAGTCATGGATGCTCTAAGCCCAGCAGTGTTCAAGGCCAGGCTGGATGGGCCTTTGAACAACCAGTGTAAAATGTCCCTACCCATAGTGGGTTGGACAAGATTATCTTCAAAGGTCCCTTCCAATCCAAACCATTCTGTGATTCTGTGATAACACTTGGCAACTCACTGCAATTCACCGCATCTGGTCAAGTTACCAGAACAAAAACTAGCAAAACAATGGATTGGGAAGCATCTACTTAAATACACAGCTCAGGTAAGAAAGAGTGGAAATAGCTTTGTAGATTAGCAAAGTAAGCTTTAGATTTGGTTCAGCTTTTCTTTATACTACTATTTAAAGAACAGTCACTTAATATAACCAATATCAAAGAAATATAATTTAAAAAATAATGACAACAAAATTGGAAACAAAGACGTAATAAGAGTGATTTTGAAGTATATACAGACCCATCCCTTCAACATGAACTTCTAATGCATTTTACAAGCCTTCCATTTCTCAAGGAAGACTCAACAAGGCTCAACATTTACAAAGCCACCCAAGTGTCCTCCAAAAATGCAGGCTATTCTTTAAAGGTGCATTTTTCAAGAGTTTAATAGTTTCTGTCTAAAAAATTACACAAGATGGTGTTATTACCCTGTGGTGGGATACTCCTGCCTTCTCAGAGGCACATTCAAATAGATAATTCTCACTCAGATTTTGTACAATGACGACTGCATCTGCAAGATAGTGTCTCACTCTACTCTCTCAGAAGTTTGGGGACACCTGCCTGAGACCAACTACAACAGAAAACCAGTCATCTTATCAACCTTCAGCTGGTCCCTGCTCCCGTTAGAAGGGATGTGGACATTCAGAGGCCACCAGTGGCCCTCAGCAGGCAAGCTGGTGTTCAGCAGCACTGCAGTGGAGTTCTAGCACTGACAGCAGACCTTGTGGTAGGGCTGCAATATTCCACCAGCTTTTGTTACAGAAACCAGTGACATTAATTGGCCAGAACAGAGCCTAGTATTGCAGCTAAACTAATGAAACTTCACTAATTTATGTCCCATGTGGCTATGTTGTACAAATAAACCACCTGGAGTGAGCTGCTCTTCTGAATTCGCTCTGCAGGTTTTAAGTCCTTACATCAAGTTCCCCCACAACCTAGTCTGTCAGGCAAGTCACAATGGTCCATGTTCACAGGCCCACCACTGTTAAAAAACCTGCCTCTTGTGAAACTGTGCAGGTATGAAACATCACAATATTAACATTTTCCTGGACACTACTCTGCCTATGACAGTTAAAAGTGAGAACAGGAAAAAGGCAGCTGCAGCTGGAGAAGAATCCTACTATTCCTCTATATACCTCAGATCTTACTTTTCCAACAGAAACACAGCACTTGCCCTTGCTCTGCCAAATACCAGGATACTCGAGCAGACTGTGAGGAATATATTCAAGCTAGAGATTTTCTAAACCTTTCAGATACACTTTAATTCTTTCCCCCAAATCTTGTAAGCTGGGGATTCACTTCCGAAATAGCTTTGCTCTCAAGGCATATATAGGTTATAAAAACACAAAGGTTTAATCAGCACTTTTTTGACCTCAGTTCACTAGTGGGTTTGCCAAATTAACCAGCCCAGAACTGTGTAAATATATTATTAAATCCCATTTTGAGTTTGCATTTTACCTGTTTCTTATGAGTGAATTATCTGTTTGATGTTTTATATATTTACAAAGATACTCTAAATTTTTGTTTTGTTAAGAGAAAAATTGCATAGAATGAGAAAAACTTCTTTGGTAACTTGGGGATCTTATAACTTGTAAATTAGCAATGAAAGCAGTGAGATAAGTCTTTGGGAATATATTTGAAATCTTAATGAAAGGGTCAGATTACAAAAAGCCACAGTGGGAGCATTATATGAGGCAGCTTTAAAGTTAGTTGCAATGTATTAAAAAACAACACTCAAATAAATTATTTTGCACTGCAGTATGCCAAGTTTTTGGAGATAGAATTAAAATTGGGCTTTCATTTTAGACCAAGTAAAGCATAATATTAGACTATAATACTGCACATACTAGTGAGATCCAAATGCCCATGGTGTTGCAAGAGAACATTTTCCCTCAGGCATTTGAAATTTAATGCTTCTTTAATATTCTCTGTTGGATATTGTTAGAATGGAATTTCAAATATTTCCTGCAATTTGACTTAAAGATTACTGAATAATGCTGAGCAGCAAAAAATTTGTGAAGCATACATCTAAAGCTGGCATAGTAGCTTAATGTCCTGTTGTTTCTTGCTTTAGCAAAATTAATTTCTTCTGTCTTCAACCATGAATTCATGCACCACCTGGAGATATAAACCCATAATTTAACGGTGGTGTATTTCTAGCTCCATGGCCTAATATACCAAGGCTAGACCCTGTATGACAGGCAACTATAAAAGGCCATTTCAGAGCAATACTTTATATTCTCCTAAGTCAGAGAGTGAGCAACTTGAAAAACTGCATTTGTCTCATTATTGTCAATAAATGAGATTACTGGTTATAAAGTAAATGCACATGATATAGTAAAACTATATATGCTACAATATAGTAAAGAATAACACCTTTTCAATAGGACTCAAAACACTCAAGGGGTTTTTATCCAATTAAGATCCAACTCCTTCACCATATATGTGTTACTGCTTTACCAGGGTTACAGGTAGATGGCAAATGAAACAAAAAGACATAGTGGCACATCATTCTAAAAAAACACCTAAAAACAACTAGAAAAAGACTAATCATAATCATGATTCCCTTTGCTTGATTACTTCATGGAAAAGCCTCCTTCATCCAAAGATGCAGCTACTTACTTTTTCATCATTTGTGTCACGATATAGGTTGTCAATCTCCCTATTTTCTTCTACACGGTTCCCTTATCATTTATACTGGGCACATACTGCTCACTCTCCCTTACAGGAAGCCTGCCAACCACCCTCAAAACAGCCTGAATGCTGCTTCAGACAGTAGGACTACCATGAATTCAAATGAAGTAATTCCTCAACACCACCCCAGCCCAAGAAGACAACCCTAAACAACTCCATGACATGCCCAGAAGTTTTAAACATTCGTTTTCTTAGAGCATGAGACTGAGAACCATTCTTGTGTTTTCCAACACAACCCTCACCAACACTCTGAACTGTAAAATCAACAAAACATATATGTATGTATGTTTTTGAGCTACAGGAAACTCCAAGCTATGTAGAATTGGTACAGCCAGTAGAGTCCACACAGCTGGAGTCATGGTCCTACGCCTTTCCTCAGGGATGGGTACAATTCAGCCTTACAGTGTGCAACTGAATGAGTACAAGCATCTGCAGAAACTGAGCACTTGTGTTTATGTGAGCAGAATGAATAAATAGTTTCTCCTTCACTCAAATATCAGTAAAGATGCTGAATATGGTCAGTGCTATAAGAACATATGGTACTAAAGCTACCATAGATGCTGCTGCTGCATAAAAATCAGTTTGGATAAGGTTTCCAAAAGCAAGCGAGATACCAAAATGAATCTGTAAAGCAGCAGAGAAACTTCCACACAGGAAACAAAGTGTTTAGTTAGCTCTTACACTTATTACCGTTAAAATCATGTTTTAAAATTTACATTTCACATACAAATAATGTCATTAATTTTTATCAGTATTTTCCTTATGCAAAGAACTCTATTTTAAACAATTAAGATCAAAAAACCAGTATCAGAAGATGTGACTTTCCTTCCCCAGGTATAGCTAGGGGTATTTTCTTTGAAACACTATTCAATACTTGGGGGAACAAAGGGAGAAAAATTTAGTCTGTATAATGGCAGCTATTAACAACTTTGTTCTGTGAAAATACAGAAACTAATTCAAATGGATGTTGTAAAACAAGCTGAAATATTTTAAGCAAACTATGAGACCATAGAAATAAATCTAATGAGAAAAACTCATTATGCAAGAGATTTGGCATGGAAGGACATTCATCAGTCATTCTGACATGGCAAGGATGGGTAAAGGAAGCAGAGGGATTTACCCACCTGCACTGACTCGAGGAAATGGAAAGTCATCATTATGGCTGATAACTTCTTGTATCCAAATTTATTACTTACCAGGTTATAACAAACAAGTGCAAAAGAAAGTCATATAAGACAAAAAGCAAACATTTATTTTCAGTAGAAGCTGTTTTTCCACTTGACTAAATGCTTATCTCATCTTAAAATTAACCCAGAAGGTTCATAAAGATTAATCTAGTGGGGGGAAGGGATGGTGGTATTTGTTGGGTTTTTTCTAAATCATTTCAATGAATTAACTTGAGAGTACAAGGTTTAATTTGGTAGAACTTAAATGGTTACACAGGTCATTTCTCCTTTAGAATACCAACCTCCCTCTTCTCCCCCACATGTTGACACGTGGGTAGAAAACCCACACACTGCTGTCACAAAGTCTCTGTTCAACCAAGAGAAAGAGAGATTTGTGTTAAGGTAAAAGAATCCAGTAAGGCTATTTCTCATGCACCAGGAACACAACTCTTCTGTTCTCTTTGTGACAATTCAGAGATCAGGTCTGCTGAATTTACAGCCAATACACCAAAGTCTTTGTGCCGTTTGTGTGTGTTTTGGCTGTTTGGTGGGTTGGTTTTGTTTTTAAACAGGGATTCTCTTTACCCTGGTCCTTGTAACAACTCTGAGAAGAAAATCCTCCAGAAATGGTGCACTGGTGGTAGATGATGACAGATCTTCCAGGGTCTCTCAGCTTTGGGGGTGCACAGTGGGGGTGCCATCACCAAACCTGTGGTCAGTGATGGAGCCCTGAACACCTGAGCTGCACTCTGGGCACCACAGATCACCCACCTCAGATCTAAGGATTCACAGGCAGCAGAGGAGGCCTGGGCTGTTACAGTGTCTTACACTGTCTTCTGTCAAACCTACAAGTAGCTGTTCCTACTATCAGCCTACTTAAAAAGAAATAAAAAAGCACATTCCGTTCACAGTTTTTATTAAGATTTTACTCAGTTCATACAGATTACTGATACATAGTCACAGAATCACAGAATATGCTGAGTTGGAAGGGACCCATATTACAAGCAAGCTATGGATCATTTGTGTCTCTTCATATGCAGCAGAATGTGTTACTGCTTCCTATCTACCTCGTAAAAACATACTAAAGGTTGTATAAATCAATTAATGACTAATCACCCAACTTTGACCAAAAAAACAACTAAACTATAAAAAAATAAAATATAAGCCATAGGATAAAATTAAACCGGTTCCATATACGGTAAAATTTCTCCTTTAGAAATAAAGTTTTCTGAACCGCAGCAAAAAGAAAATCAGGATTATAAGCACAATTTATAGATACATCAATTTCTTCATAACATTTAACATCCATGCAGTATCACATGACTAAAGCTTAGAAACAAACAGTGAAAAACAATGTTTTGAACATTAGCGGGGAAATAAAAAATCAAAAATCCTGTATTAATTTTCTAAAGTACAATTTTAATTGTTCTTGCTTATATCTATGTCTTTATCTTTTTCAAACTCTATTATAGATTTCTCACATACTTCACAAAATAGCTTCTGATCCTCTTAATTCTATTTCAGTACTTTTTTGTAATGTTTTATTTTATTCCTGAAAAATCTTTCGTTATTAGTCCCTTGGACCATAATCCAGAAGAGGCTTCCAAAACTGTTTCAATTCTAGTATTTCCAGAACTAAATCCAGCCATTTTATAGTTAATTTTTCTTACACAATTGTAAGCATTTTTAATATTAATTATATCACACAGACTTAGCTACAAGAGACATGATTCTGTAAAAAGAATTGGAAGTAAATGCATAAGATAAAAGAAAAATGTATCATGCATAGAGATGATAAAAACTTCAAAAATTATTGAAAATTAAGTATAAAACTTACCTAAAAATATTCATCAGTTTCTATAGATGGCAATGAAGTAAAAGAAAATCCCATCCAAAATACAGCTAGAGAACACAGCCAACTGTTAACAGAGAATAATTAATTTTAAAATATTTTAAAAAATTAAGATAATTCTGGAAGACTACCCTTCAAAACTACTAGTTGCCTTGAAAAATAATACTTAATCCCCAGAAAATTAAGATTAAAACATCTTAATACTTCAGTGTGTTGTTTAATTACTGATTTTCCACATAATTCAATATCTTTTGACTGCAAAAATTGTAAAGTGTATTTGAAGAATCAGCCAAGAGCCCAGTTCACATACACCCTAAATTTCCATTACTTCATTTGCACGTAATGTTTCCATTTATGCAGCTTTTTGGCTTAAAGCGCTACACAAGAGACTCATACTAAAAAACAATTAAAGAATATTTAAATAATTTTGAAATTAAATAATTTTTAAATAATATTTAAAAAATTACACTTAAATTTTGCTTGGAAGCCATTACAGTTTAACAAGTAGAAACAAAATTTAAGCCATTTAAGAAGGAAATACTAGAATTGTTAAGTTTTGCTAACTTTAAAAATTACACCACATTCACAAAAGGCTACATTTTACAATATTTTTAGTTAAGCCAGCACAGATGACAATTCAGTCTATCTTAGACTGGAAACAGATTGAAAATAAACTGACAAACAAAAGCATTTACACATGGCTTTGCATCACATTCATGACAAATCATTTTCAACACAAGATAACCACAGGATTTGTTCTTATCTCCAACAGCAAATAATTCAAGTAGCACAAGTTTGGGCAGAAAAGGACCAAGAACCAAAAGAGAGTCTTACCTACAGAAGAAAGTTTGAAAGTTTCAGCTTAAGCTCTTAACTGAAATCCACTAAATCAATGCAATCTGCTATGCTGACACAGACAAATCAGTTTAGAGCATGCTGACATTGATTTAGCTGAGAATTGATAAGGAATCAATTTAAACTGAACCAATTATGTTCGGTGGAAATTACCTTATGTGGCTCCACATCAGGTTTTGTGTACATTGAAATCTTAAATAATCTTAAGTAGTGTTAATTAAGTCTGTACATATCCGGGTGCAGAAGAGGTTACAGTCACCAGGGTAAAGCATCTTAGGACGCTCTGACTGTAAAACAAGCTCCCTCCTACTCACCAAGCTTCTCTACACTCCACAGCAAGCCAGACCTCAGCTTAGCTTGCAGCTATTTGGCTTTCAAATTCATCCCCAGAAGGGAACTCAAGTACAATCTTCATTCATATTAAAAATGTAGTTATTAACTGACATAAATCAGTACAGTTTGACATTCAAAATAAACCAAGTACAACTGCACCGTTTCCCCTCTGACACTGCACTTTTCTGTCCTGCAGAAGCTGCCAGGGGTTCACCTAAAGACTTGGTCAAGCCATAGGACATTCTGTGTTGTGGCATGAGCACGACTGGCAACAAGGCCCACTGAAATGAGAACACCTTGCACGGTAAGCAAAAATATTTACATTTTACACCCCAAAGGTGTAAGAAGAAATTGCGTGTGTGTACAGGCTGTTTAGATTGTTTTAAAAAATATACTACTGTCTACTCTAAGGACTAGAGCAAGATTTAAAACTAATCCTGCAGAAAAACATTGGTTCAAGTGAAACTTCACTGAAGACTTGACTAAATTACAGAATTTGTGCAATAAGGAGTCCTGTCAGGATCTGAGGGAGAGGAAAAAAATCAACTCTGCCATTCAAGACCCTAAGAGCATGACCAGCAGAGTCCGTGAAGATGTACTTTTGACAGTATCAGCCTCACTATAAGCCAAACCAAAGTAATTTACTTCACTCAACAATTCAAAATACACGTAAAGGAGCAGTTTTATTTTTTTGTACAAGAGGTCGCTAGTTTACCCAGGCAGTTCTAGCAGCGGGATAGCACAGGTAAGCTCTCAGCTTTCCCTAAAAGGGCTAAACACAAGCCGAGAGGACTTCGTGAAGTGTGAAGCACAGCTCTGCCCCTTCTCCGGCCGGGCCGGAGGAAACGTGAGCGAGGAGCCATGGGGACACAGGACAAGGGGCTGGGGCTCCGGGGACGCGCCGGCAACTGCCCAGAGCAGGCCGGGCAGGGGAGCGCGGAGCGGGGAACGCGAAGGGAACAGCTCTGCCCGCCCCCCACCGCGCCCGGGGGGCTCCCGGGGACGGCCCCGCCAGGGAAGGGCAGGACCAGGCCGCGCACTCGCACCCACCGAGCGCTCCGAGGAGCCGGGCCGGGGCGCGGGGGGCGCGGCAGCGACACTGTCACTGTCGGTGCCGGTACCGGGGCCTGTCCCTGTCCCCGTCCCGCCCGTCGCTCATGGCAACCCCTGCACGCCACGCATTGCGCATGCGCCGCCACCTCCCTCCCCGCAGAGCGCGCACGCGCAGCCCCCGGGCGCCCGCGCTGCCGCAGCCCCCGCCC